>CM040427.1:131978206-132256356 GCA_022702705.1 Papilionanthe hookeriana x Papilionanthe teres
TACCTCATGGAATTGGAGTAGCACTGAAGAGATTACTTTATGGATCACCAAGAAACAAAGCGAGAGGACTGCCTTCGCGATCCGTGCTTAGACGTTATTGCTCTTTTTCTGTTCTGATCTTTGGATCCTTTTGTTAGCATTGTATTGTAGGGGTAGGGCTTCATTTATTGGGCCCTCTTTTCAAGCTTCTATAACCGTTTTTATTTTAATAAAATAGGCCCCAGAGCTTTCAAGAAAAAAAAAAAAAAAAAAAACAAGAGGACTCATGGTTATATATATATATATATATATATATGTTGATACACACACACACAAGAGGACTCATGGTTACCTTGCAAGGTATTTGACTCCCTCCTACAATATTTGGATACGGCTGCTCAAATTCATCCATCTATCTATTTATCCAATAATTGCTCATGGTATTGTAAATAAGTTGTCTTTCGCCGGAAATTATGGATCACCCTGTTTTGAAAAAAAAGAGTGGTGCATTAAAGAATACCATGATATTTAATTTATGAGTTAATCAATGTAAACAGGCTATTTATCTTTAGAAGTCTGCACATCACATTTTTCAGTAGGAAGACATTAGGCTGAGAACCTCTCTTGCATATTAGTTTAATTCCTTTACTTTTTTTAGGATTTGGTGAAAACAACTAGTGAGCTAAGCATTGAAATTCAAGAAAATAGAAATTGCTATTATATACTTTTATTTGTTAGCTGTGGCTAATGTGACACCTTGTATAGGTTTAAAGAATGTTGCTGTTATGATTGACGTTATGTGATTCAGGTTAAACCGTATTATCTTAGGCTAATATTTTTTATTTTTATTATGTACAGGAAAAGTACCAAAGGTGGACGAAAGGTCATCGCTCGAAGGCTGGCCAAAGGTAGAGCAAGGATCGCAGTGTGACACTCTTTTGATCAGACTAAGGATTTATTGCAGCTATTAGATCATGCGTTGTAATTCTGTTTATTTGGAGTTGTGACTGATCATATGTCTTAGTGCAATTTGCATTAGTAGGTAAGTGTGCACTAAATATTAGTCTTTTTGCTATAAAGAAATTATTTTGTGATCACTTGCACTTGGTTGATCGAACAATTTTCTAAACCATTCGGTGTATTGATTATTTATGTGTTCATTCTTTTATCTTGATTTCTTCTCATTATATGAATCTCTTGTTAGAATGGCTAGTCTAGAGCTATAGTTTTGATTATGTCTGCTATAATGGGGAGACAATGAATCTGGGTGATGTGTGAGGTTCTTCAGTAATCTTGTGACTTGTGGGATTCCGCAATTGTGAAATTGATCCTGCAAATGTGGGATAATGAACACGGACCGATTCTCGTTCTGGTAGATAATTTTCACAATCCTGCAAGCTAGATTGAGTGAAATTTCTACGTTGTTTCCCAATCGGCAGGATATCTCTAGCATGTTTCATCAGCTAGTCCTATGTGGGTTCGTATTTGTCGTCTCTTTAATTAGAATTTGGGTTTATGAGAATATAATTATTTATATTTTGCTAATTTTTAATTTTTGGTGACTTTTTCTTGATTTGTGTAATTTGAAGATAATAATCTTTGATTTCTACTCTAAGGAGTATTGTATCATCTTTTTAGAACTTTTTTTCATTTTTCTCAGGAACAGGTCATGGTTCTTTCTCGCTGCCCATACTTTGGGCCCGTTTGATTTATAGAGAGCGGTGGCGGTATACGAACGCCGCACATCTGTTTGGAAAAAACGTTCGCTCTCGATTTTTCCTACCGCACCGAACGCACGTAAAAGAATTCCTTAATACCGCGCGAAGCGGGATCGGAGCCGCTTTCAGCGTTGGCTTCGCGCGTTAGGGAGAACATTTCCTTTGGTGCCCTTCCTCTGCTCTCCCTCGCCCTCGCCATTCCCAGCGTCATTTCTATCTGATAACGCAGCTGCTCTGTCAAGCCGGCGACGCGGAGATTTCTCATTGCATCCCTGCTCATCGCCTTCTCTAACTCCGCCGCTGCCTCTGCCTCTTCATCACAATCCATCATTTTACCTAGAGAAGAGCTGGCAAACGAGGAGCTCCGTCATGGCGCCATTATTTGGGAAATCTGCCCTTTGCCGGATCCCTCGCTCTATTACTAGCTGGTAAACTAAACCCTCGTTCGGCTGTCTTCTTCTCCCATTCTTAAAGCCGCACGTGAGGAACTCCTTCTTCCTTAGAGTTGAGTCACACAAGAACTATGAGGTTCTTCTTATAATCAAAGTGTAAGCTTTTCTCCTTCCTTTATTCATCTGAATAATAAGAAGCTCCTCCTTCCGATCATTTAAACCACAAGTATTTTCTTCTTGTTTTTGTTTTCATTTTTTTATTAAATTGCAAGAAACTTCAAAAACATGATAAATCCAAATCCTTATCTCTTCATTTGGATGCATAGATGTGTTACTATTCCATTCATACATTGTTAATGTGCACATCAGATATTTTAGGGTTTAGATTTACTTCAAGATCCTTGATCCCCGATTTTATGCTTATTACCTTACACTTCTTGGATGACTTATATTTTTTTAATGTATGAATCGCAGCATACATTCTTCACTAACTGATTTGCAAGAACTTCGATCTCTCTTTCAGATTACTGTTTCAAGTTCTCAAGTATGGATTCTTAGTTTTTTTAACAGTTCCAGAGCATGGTATGTGAGAATTAATGATGCCTTGTGTTTGATTAAGGATATTTATAAAGGACCTTAAACTATAAGTAGGGGAACACAATTATTTTTTGGGTTCCCTAACCAAGTTTGGTTATACAAACTTGCCTTGCCAAATGAATGAGAGTTTTCTTTAAGATTAACACGCATGTTGTTATTAATATTCAGTCACGACTATAATTTTGTTTCTCTTGTGCATGAATTAAGTATTCTTGGTGAGATCAGTTTCTTGGTGAGATCAGTCACGACTATAATTTTGTTTCTCTTTTGCATGGAAATGTGCTTCAAACCATCAGTATACTTTTTATTCTCTTATAGTGGCCTAATAGCTTGTAATTCTAATGCTTTAAACTTACATTTGTTTGTCATCAAATGGATTATTCATCTGTATTTTTATAGATTATTCAAACATGATCTAATATGAATGTTTTATGAACTCTTGTTCTTTTCTGGAGTTGAAGGAATCTTATAAAGAATTTAAGTGAAAATCCTTTCTTCTAGCTGAACTTGTTATAAATACCATTTTTTCTTTATCTTGCTTAAGAAAGATCAAAAGTCGTGAATTCTTGATATTCTTAGAAATGAAATTGTATGAGCAACAAAATTTAGTTTGATTAAGAAGTTGTTACAATTACTTATGAGCTTTTAGCATCAAAGATTTGGGGAGAAGCTCGGTCTGCTCGGTCATCATGCTATTATTATTCTTGGTTGTTGCTGATTCAATATTTGGGAATTTTGATATGCATATCAATAATTCTTCATATATGAAATCAAATTTTGTGAGTTTTATATACCACATGTTCTATGTATTTACATATATAATGTCGAGGCTTTGATTGTTTTATTATTATTTTTTTTTTAAAAATATGCCACCTTATGAATGAAAAAGCATATTTCACTTTTAAAGTTAATGTAGTAGTTTATGTAAGAAAGATTTGCATGGTGCAAATGTAAATTGCAGAATTTAGGTGTTACATATCTAAATACATATGTTTTGGATTGTATGTAAGTGCCCTTTAATATGCTTGCATGATCTTTCGAGTTTGTATAGTTATTTAAAAAGTCCAAGAGTGAATCATAAATCAATTCATCTTTATTATTTAAAAAAGTCCAAGAGTATCTACTTCTGTGCTCGTTTTGACCAGTGTGGTCAGGGCTTGGCAATTGTGAAGTCAATTGGAGTTGGCCATGTGTAAAGGGCTTGAATTGAAATGGAATGGGGGAAGGCTAGTTTTGGGTCTAAATGAGTCAACCCATGGTTTTGGGCTAGGTTCACCATCCAAGGCTTGCTTGGGCTGAAGAGAAAGTTGTTTGGTTCAACTTAATCGGTAGGGGTCAAGTCACCATCCAAGCATAATTAGGCCTAAGCATGGTTAAGGGGAATCATGGGAGTGGTTAATGACTTTTAGGAGTTATGAAAAGAGCCTCCTTCTTTTGCCCAATGTGGTATGGTCATATGTCAACAACTCACATGGCTTGCATGTGGCTCAAGAATGGCTTCATGGCTCACCTTTGGCTTGGGAAAAAGTTTAGTCAATTTCATGAAAAAGGGTTTTAGAAATTTTGGTAATTTAGGGGTGATTTGATGGGATTTGACATATGGCTTGATTTGGAATTATTTCATTATGGATTTAGAACTTAGGAGATGGTTTTATCAAATGAATGATGATAGAGGATTGTCATGTGGGCTTTAAGATGGATTTTGGGCTTTTGAACTTGCTTTGGATGGGCTTTTAGGAAGGCTTAAGGGAATGAGCCTTTAGGTTTAAGAATGAATTCATGGATGGGAATTTTGTAGAAGTTTGGGCCAAATAATTGTTGGGTTTGGTTTAGGGATGTGTCATGAGTGATTTGAAATGAATTTGAGGTGGTTTGGGTTTGAATTGGGTTGAATTTGGGTTCATTTGGTAAATGGGCCAATGTAGGTCAAATTGGGCTAATTTTGGCCAATGTTGGGCTAAGGTTGAAATTGATGTAAAATTAATGTTGGGAAATGTTTATGGGAGTGTTTCAAAGAGGTTTTAACTTTGGTTGGGTTTTGGTTTTGGGACTTGGGCTTATTTGGGTTAGGTTTGGGTTTAGGTCAAAATTGGGCTTTTTGGTTTTAGGTTGAATTTGAGTGGGGTTTGGGTCCAAGTTTTGGGCAAATTATGTTAGTGTTTTGTTTGTGAGGATGTTAGGGAAGGTTTAGAAAAGGTTTGGGGTCATTTGGAGTTGAATTGGTTTGGTTTGGGCTAAGTTTGGGTCATGGGTCCAAATTGGGCTTTAAGCTCAAAAGTGAAATTGGATTCAAATGTCAATCAAATTAGACTTGGATTTGGTCTAGATTGATATTGTGAATATTAAATTGAAGTTTAGAATTGAATTGGACCAAAATTGGGGTCAATTGGGTAGATTTGGTTTGACATTGGGTTCACTTGGGTTAAGAATGGGCTAAATTGGGGGTTTTGGTAAAAGTGGGTTAAATTGACAAAACTAGCCCATGGTGTAGTTGGACAAAATGAAATTGGGAATATTTGGGATTTTCTGGAATTTTCTGGGAATTTTCTGAATTTTTGGATTTTTTGGCCAAGAGGGGCATTTTGGGTATTTGGAGGGTATTGGGGGGTATTTTTGGAATTTTTGGTATTTTTGGCTATGGATGATCAATTTGATTGGTGAGGAAATGTTCGAGGTTAATTTTGGGGAATTTTGGGTGATTTGGAAATTTTGGAGGATTTGGGCAATTCTAAGGGCTTTTAGTAGGTTTGGTAGGTGTAGGGTCCCCGGGGTCAAAAATTGAAATTTTGAAATAATGAAGATTGATCAAATATGAGTGGAATGGAATCACTTTGATTGAGCCATGAAGCCATATTAAGCCTATATGAGCCATGAGAGGACTCATTTGAGGCATTCACTATGTTGTTCCTAACCCTCTTAACCAGGGGCTTAGGGGTTAAGGTCCATCCATAAGAATTACCTACATGAGTCAAGGAGTCAAGTTGGGTATGGGTGTGGTTTTAGGATTTGGATTGTGTTTGTGACAGTGTAGAGTATGAGTGTAGTGAGTGTGTAAGCCAACCCTCACCAGACCAAGCCACCTAGGGTGGTCCTAAGGCCAAAGAGTCCTATAGGGAACTCATCCTTTAAACCTTCACATTTGATTTCAACTCTCTAGGTGATTAGGGGTCTACAATCAAGCATGTGAGGCTTGCAGGGAGGCAAGAAGTGATTCAAATTTCTAAGGGATGGGTCCCAATTCTAGTCCTCTAAGATAGTCAAAGGAAAAGCCTAAGGCTAGATCCTAAACACTAAAGAGGGAAGAGAAGACCTCATCAAAAATGAGGTCAACAGAGTTTTGGATGATCTTTTGACAGATGCAGGGTAATCACCATAAGTAGCTCACATATTGAAGAGACAACAAAAAGTGCACTTTTTATTACTTAAAAACTAGATTACAAAGCACATATAATCTAAAATAACTTGCTTATAAACTATAATAATTACATGCAAAGGAGGCTAACCAAAATATCTCTTCAGATATCATTCATTGATAGGAGGCATTGGTTGAGATTCATATGCATCAATTAGCAAGTAGGCTCCTCCTTCGTAGACTTTGTTGACGACGAAGGATCCTTCCTAAGTGTGCTCAAACTTGTCATACCTTCGACGGTGAGTCAAAATTGGGCGGCATATAAAAACATCAAGTCTCCAACCGTGAAGGTCCTCGGTCTCACTACTTTGTCGTGTGCTCTAGCCATTCGAGTACGATATAGCTTGAGGTTTTGTTGAGCTTGCATCCTAATCCCATCAAGAATATCAAACTCCTCCAACTTGAGTAGGATATAATCATTAATAGAGATGTTGTTTCATGGAGCAAATAGCAATGAATGTAGTTCAACTTCCAGGGGAAGGACTACTTTAGACCCAAATGTTAGAGCATAAGAGGTTGAGCCAGTGGGGGTATGACATGTCATACAATATGCCCACAACACCTTAGATAGTATCTCATTCCATCCCTTCTTGTTAGCATGAAGGATTTTGTTCATGAGGTTTAGTAAGATCATATTTAAAGCCTCAACTAGTTCAATAGCCCTCAGATAGTATATTGTGGAATATCACCAATTAATCTGAAGTATAAAAGAAAATTGATTGATCTTAGTGTTTATGAAGGCCAGCTAATTATTAGAAATGATACGGTGCACCACACCAAAATTATACATGATATTTTTTTAAGAAGTGCACAACACATTTTTTTCCTTGACATCCCTCAGGGGATGGCTTCCGCCCACTTAGAAAATTAGTTGGTGGCTATTAGTATAAATCGATGTCCTTTAGAGGACGGAGGGCCAATAGGCCCTACAATATTGGTTCCCTAGGCCTCAAAGTGCCAGGATGCTACTATCAAACGAAGTATATCAGGGGCTGGTGAGGTACGGGGCTGAAGAACTCGCAATGGTGAAGAATACCATGTTCAGAGAAAGCAAAAATAAGGTCAATGCCGGCCTTCACCCTTGAGATGGATCCTAATGGGTCTTGCTTTAAGGAAGACGCTCTGTCGAAGTACAACTCCCACTCAAGAAGATCAATGACTAAAAGATTTTCATTAGGAAATTCATCGTGTAACAATGAGTTAGTTGGGATTGAATGTGCCTGAAGAAAATCTTCCAAAACCAGTCTTTTGATAGCTCGTTGATGGACGTATGATATGTCAAACTATGAGAGGAGCAAGACCCATCTCGCTAATCACCCAACAAGAGTAGGATGAGTTATCAGATACTGTATGGGGTTTAACCTTGAGATCGATCAATATGGTGTGAGAGCATGCATTGTCTCAACTTATGCACCAAGAATATCAATGCAAAACTATGTTTTTCAATCAACAGATACTTCAGTTTAGTCGGGATGAGGCACCGACTGAGGTAGTATAGGGAATCCTATTTCCTAGCTTCATTAACCTGGTTCAACAAAGCTCCAACCGACTTTTTATGATAAACAATGTAAAGTATAAGGCGCCTTTCTATGAGAGGAGTGGCCAAAACTAGTGGATTAAGAAGATAACACTTAATATCATCAAAAGCCTCCTGACATGTTCTATCCCAATGGAAATGGGTGTTCTTCTTGACTAAAGCTGAGAAAGGACGACAACACTAAGAGAGATTTGATATAAACCTTCAAATGAATGCAAACTTCCCTTGCAATGAGCACAATTACGTTGGGCTTTTAGGAGGCTCCATAAAAAAATGGATTTGATCTTACTGGGGTCGATCTCTACATCATTGTGCTGGAATATGAAGCCCAAAAACATCCCGGAAGAGATGCCGAAGGCACACTTCAACAGGTTCATCTTCAGATTGTATTCTAAAGGCATTCAAAGTTGGCCCTTAGATCTGAGAGATTGTAATCTTTAAAATGAGTTTTAACCACTACATCATCAATATATCATTCAACCTTGTGATGTAGCAAGTCGTCGAAGATGTGGGTCATGGAGTCCTAATAGGTTGCCCTTGTATTTTTTAGACTGAAGCGTATGACTCTATAACAAGAGATGAATATGGGCGTACGAAAATCCTTATACTGCTCCTCCTCTAGGTTCATCTGTAATTGATTGTATCCAAATAAGGCTCCTAATACACCTAAAATATATAATATTTTTATGCACATTTTTATACATATTTTTGATGATATTGCACTTTAATGGAAGATATTTTTGTGTTTTTCTTGTAGGTATGATTAAAATGGCTGATTATGATGAAAGGATAAAAAAGATCAAATTTGAAGCAAACATATGAAGTGTGCAAAATTGGCCTCTGGCAGCTAAGCGCCAATGGCTGGCTCATAGCCGCTACAATTAAAAAATATGAATTAACTCAAATTTGGCACCATTTTCAAGGGGTGTTTGAAGCAACTTTTGGTTTAAACTTCCTTAATTTCTTATGGGCGGTAAATTCCAATGAAGAGGTGCATCCTTTGGTCGATACATTGAATCTGAACATAATTTGAAGAGATACCAGAGCACCATTTGAAGAGTTATTAAAATGAAGACTTAAGATCAGAAAAAGAGAAGAGTTTTGAAGAGAGTATTGGTGGGAGAAGTTGGATAAAAGCTTGAAGTGGTTAAAGGGAGGGAGGAAAAAAGAGTCTTCTTCTTGCCATACTTTCTTTTCTTTTCCACTTTACTTTATCATAGTTTGTATTTGAATTTAGAAGAGTCAATCCTTAGAGTTGGGCACCAACCTCTAAGGAGTTATCTAGTGGAACACAAAAGTTTCAGAGGAACTTCAAGAGTCTTGTGCAGAGGTTTTTTAGATAAGTCTTTATCTTCTTTTTTACATTTGGTTTTTAAGTAAGACTTATTGTATTTTCACTATGATTTCTACTTTCAAATAAAATTGTGCTTGTGTTTTCTCCAAGACTTATGAGTATTTTTCTTTATCTTTTTCCTTTTAATTGAAAAAATAATTAATTTATTGAAGGAAGTTGTGTGAAGTATAGGTGTTTAATTTTGGAAGAAGTTGTGAAGATTCACTACCTTGCACTTCATTTACTTCTTGATTTGGCCAATTAAGATGTTAAAATTTGTTGTGAGAACATGTAAGAGCCAATGCAGTATTGTCTCAATCAATAATTGGAAATTTTTACTTTTCCTTATTTTTGTTAGTGTGTTTTATTTTATTTTATTTTTGTGTATGAGTAGTTCAGATTCTGAGGGACTTGTGCCTTGCGATTCTAAATTAGAGAGAACTATAAGAAAAATAAAAAAATTAAAAAATACAGAAAAATATAAAAAATATTTAAGAAATGGTGAAGCAAGAAAATCAGAATGTTGAAATCCATTAAGGATTTAGTCCTTTAAGAGATTATGCTAACCCTACATTGGATGAGCTTCATGGTAGTATTCAACACCCTAAAGTAGCTGCTAATTCATTTGAACTTAAACATGTTATTATCCAAATTGTAACTAATAATTTGTTTGGGGGAATACCAACTAAAGATCCTAATTTACATCTTCCCAATTTTTTAGAGTTGTGTGCTACATTTAAATATGATGGTGTTTCAGGCGATGCTATTAGACTTAGACTTTTCCTTTATCACTAAAGGATAAAGCTAAGATATGGTTAAATTTGTTAGCACCTGGATCTTTAAGAACTTAGGGTGATTTAGCACAAAAATTCCTTGCTAAATATTTTCCACTATAAAAAATTGTGAAGTATAGAAATGATATTACATCTTTTTGTCAGTTTGAAGGAGAATCTATATATGAAGCATGAGAATGATTTAAAAATCTCCTGAGAAAGTGTCCACAACCTTCAATACCAGATTGGTTATTAATTTAGACTTTTTACGATGGATTAGTTGGATCTCTTAGATCTATTATTGATGCCGCTGTTGGTGGTTCATTGATTTCTAAAGAGTTTGCTGATGTTTATGCTTTAGTTGAAGAAATAACTACCATTAATTTTCAATGGCCTTCTGAAAGGTTAAATCCTAAAAAGGTAGCCAACATTCATGAAAATGATGCTTTTGCGATGCTAGCAAGTTAAGTTGTTGCAATTACAAGGAAGATAGACAATTTGGAATTAATTTTTCTCAGATAATTTCCATGATTGAAGAAAATTCGTTAGGCCAAATGGTTGATTCTCAAAGTTAATTAGAAACTTTGAATGCCATAAGTAAGCCTAATAACCCATATTCCAATCATTATAACTGACAGCAGGATGAGTAACTTTATAAGTGTTAACAAGTGTAAAAATAAAATAAATATTCAATAATAGCAAAGTTATCCCTTATCAACGCAAGTATACGTATCGTTCAAGTAATACAGGGCTCTAATGGAGTCCTGGATATCGATCCTACAGGGAAGTTTAAATATTATGAACTAATTACAATAGTTGAAATAACTATCTAGTAAACGTAAACAATTATACTAAATTCTACTACAAATGTTGAATGAAAAGTTTCAATATAGAAAAGTATCCTTCCCCTTGTTAAAAGAATTAAGTGAACGGATAATTAAATTAGTTAGAATTATATTGTGCCAAATAGGAGCATTCCTATTCTTTACCCTTTGGTCCAGGCATAAAGAACATTTACTAATCCTATGTTTGGTTACTGAATCTGCGGCTAGGCTTGGAGGATACCTGCTCTCACTTCGAAGCTCCCACGTTCCCCTCGCCTGAGGGCTAACATCTACACTTCAGCACCCAAACGATAGGACCGAATTGAGGATTTAGTCTGTCACTCTAAAATCTCCAATTCTACGCCCGATAAATAATATTTCCCTATTTATTTGCACCCTCCTTTCAAGGACTTTGACCTCCCTAAATCTCGGATGTAATCTTTACTTTAGTTGTGAAAACAACATATTTTAACAGATCAATTGACCAAATTGAAAGTAAATTAAGATTTAATTAAAAAGATTATCACAATTTTTATTGAATATTTATGACATAACTAATTCAATTTTCCATTTCATAAAATCTCAAAACTAGGAGAAAGACAGAGAAGACTACTCAGAATGCATAGGAAGAATAACAAAACTTGGATTTCATATAAAATCAAAGTTACAAAATAGTAAACACAACTTATCTCAAATTTTTCTCCCCAAGCAGACTCCTTGAAGTTCCTCTGACTCTTCCATCCTGTACAACACACCAACTAAACTCACTTACTCACTATTAGACTCTCTATGACACACTGGACACACCTACACGCACACTAACGACACACTTTTCAGTCTAAATTCATCTCTTTTTAAAGAGTAGAAATATTTCCAAAAGTTGCTTAAGCACCTCTTCAAAAGGCTTCCATATTCGATGAATCTTTGCTTGACCAACCTTCTCGCCGTTGGTGGGCTCTTTGGCACCGTCGACGGGCTTCTAGCTGTCGGCGGGCTCAGTCTCACCGTTGGCGGGCTCCTTTATAATTTATTTAGTATGCTCTTGGGAAAAATATGCCGTCGGCGGCCTATTCCTCACCGTTGGCGGCCAAGATAAACTTTTGTCTCTTTTGGTCCTTTTTGTTCCAGATTCTCTCATTTTCTTATCTTTTTACTCCATTGTCTATAAACCTTCATACCTGCAACAAAATACAGAAAATACCTTTCTTTAAAGTGCAATATCATGAAAATTAATATAAAATCGGTATGAATTTCTCAATATATATTTCTTTGGTCAAAATCCCCCAAATTTAACTATTACTTGTCCTCAAGTAATCTTGATACTACATAAAAGTAATGATTATTTGTAGTAAAGCTTTAATTCAGAAATACTATGAATTTGATTTAAATAAATATTATAGTAAAGCTTATTAGAAAGATTTTCAGATAATTAAATTAATTCTATAGATGTGAGGCTATCTAGTCATCAAGTTTAAGAGTTCTAGTTTTCTATTCATTTTAGGAATGACTATATGTTGCAATATTAAATTATTTAGGATATTCAGATGATAGGAAATTCATGAAAACACTACTTTGGTAAAATACTAATCCATATATATAAGTTCAAAAATGTAACTGAGTATACCCTTTAGGTTGATTCAAATGAAGCCAATTTTTGATAAGGCATCTCCTCAAGGTTCTCCTCACTTACTTTTTCTTTTTATTTGGATTGCATTTCAATCATATATATATATATATATATATATATATATATATTCTTTTCTTTTTAGGGATTGTTTTTCAATCCTTCTTTTTTTCTTTTTCAAGTAAGGATTACTGTATTTGGATAGCCCGTTAATGATTTTGAACTTTACTTTCCTCTTCCTAAATTTGAAACTGGAAACATTTCCTTACCTTATATGTATTTCATAGTTTTTATATCATTGAGTTCCAATCTTTTCTTTCTCAACTAAATACTTAAGAATTTTATATTTCAAAATATAGTTTTCCTTACTTTAAATAGTTAAATATATTCTTATCCTCTTATTACAAATATCTTAATCCACAAAATTAATTTAATCACTAAAAATATTTCTTTTAACCTTCTATAATAGCTAAATAAATTAATTCTAGTTTACTGAATTAAATTCACAACATAAAATCGTTTTTATAATAATTTTTAAAAATATTTAATTGAGAACATTTAATAGTTAATCTTGTTTTTCCCTCCCCCAAACTTAAATTTTTCTATCTAATCATATAGGTGGAAAGAAAAAATACTGTAAATTTAAATCATACCTTCGTGCTTTAGGTATTTCTTTTGCTTGTTCTTCTCACATCTCATCACTTCATTAACCTGTACTGTTAAGAACTTTCTACACACATATAATATTAGAGAATTTGTTGGGTAAGAAAATTTTGAAATAAGTATACAATATATATCACAATTAATTACTCTATAAATTAAAGTACTTAGTACATTTCGTAAAAACAACCACAAACAGTTTACTAATTTCACTTTTAGAGTTACAATCATAGTCTGCAATAATAAAACTAAGAGACTGCAACTAATCTAAATAATATCGATAACATAATAATGAAAAATAAAAATAAAGATCAGAAATACTAAATCAAATAAAACAAACATACACACATAACAAAAGCATCTAATCACAAAATCTAAGGTCAAATATCAAAATCCCATCCAATATCCTCATCTCCCTGGTCAGCAGGTGGATTGGGCTGGTAGTGTGTATAACGAGGGCACTCCAGAAAAGTCACATCAAGCTCTCCTTTCCTATAGCGATTCTCAACATCATAGTAAGCTATTTCAAACTTAAAATGCTTCTGGAGATATTCACTATCATAATCGTGCCTCCGCTCTAATCCTTCAATCCTCTGATCAATATGCTCTAACCTTTCATCAAGCTTCTCAAAACTTTTTCGCTGCAGAGTCAGTTCATTCATCAATTCATGGAGTGTAGGAGAACTATAGACAGGAGGGTCATAACTAGTAGAGGGAATATCCCTACTAGTCGAAGGTGTAGAGCTCCTTGTCCCAGATCTCCATCTTTCGTAGGATTCATAAGTCTTTATATTAGCCTTTTGTAATGGGTTTCATAGGATGAACCCATTCCTCATCATCTCTAGCCTCTACTCCAGAAAACTGGCAGAGTGCATATATCGAACCGTGGATGTCCCGGCTCCTCCTTCTGTTTCACTTTTCACAATGGCTAATATGTTTTTATAAATAATATTTCCCACATTTATACTTTTGTTGTTTTGAATACAAAAATTCAAAACTGCTTTATCCCTCGCAACTTCACTATGATGATAAGTAGGTAGAAAAGTAGAGCAAATAAAATAATGCCAAGCCTTAGAGGTGGCATTCATCATAGAAAGAGGGAAGTTTACCCGTTCACACTGCTTAATTTTCCAAGTTCCTTTCCCATCAGTGAGAAAGTTAATCACATCCTTCAGTGGACCTTCCATTGTTCCAAACATATCATAATCACTGGTATAAAGATTTTGCACTTCATAGAAAGAATTTATTCGAGCAGCATTAAAATCAACTAAAAATCCTCTGACCTTTATAGGCATGTCTTCTATCTAGTCAGATTGGTGTAAAATTCCTTTACAACTTCAACTGCAGCTCTGTTCGTCGAATAATAAAAATTTTCCCAATTTCGTTCCTTAATAGTCTGTTCCACTTCTCCTCCAGGGTTCTTGAAAAATTTATCCTGAATGCATTTTTTCACTTTGATGATAGAGTTGTACATTGACTGAGCCTTAGCATTTACAAATCGAGTCTCGTTAAAGTCAAGTCACCTCTTTTGTCGTGGAGCCATTTCTTGATCTATCAAATTTACAAAAAATCTCAACTAAATTCCAAAACAACACTAGAATGGCTTCTAAAGGTGACTTAAAGTAATTTAAAATGAATTCCATGAATTACTTCAAACTATTTTCTCTATATTTCGATTTTTCCAAAATTCCTAAATGTGGAAGAAATACATGATGAAAATAAAAAATTTTTGCATGTGAGTGAAGCTCTTACCAAGGGAAGATGAAACTCGGCGTCAAAATGGGTTGAAAACACTCCAAATCCAAGATCTCTCAAGCCCTAGGTCAGTTTTTTTCAGAGTTTAGAGGTACGAGATGATGAATAGTGTCAGTTGAACGGTCAAATAAAGGTGTTTTTTGGGTCCTCGCTGTCGGTGGGAAAAATCTCATCGTCAGCAGGCTAATTAATTCAAATAGGCTCAAGTTTCTAGAAAAAGCCGCCGTCAGCGGCGTCAAGGGAGCTGTCGGCGGGCCTTTTCAAAAAATTTTTTAAATTCAATTTAAGCCTCGTTAACGTCCGATCAATCGATTTAAACATATTTTACTGTGATTAGATATTATTTTAACTCAAATAGATTTATACCACACAAACGTCACAATTTATATATAAAATCCAAGTGTTTACAATATTCATACACAACATACCATAACAAGGTATTTTCTCAACCTTAATACATCAAATTCAGCGTCGCAATCCAAACCACAACACTCAAAATGCTGAAAACAAACAAACTATGCATAATCTCATCTATACTAAGATCAAATATCGAAGTCTAAAATAACACAAGTGCAAATTACACAAATTTAAATAAAAACTAACTCAACACATAAGCAGTTATGAACGTCTTCTACTCGTCAGAATCATTGCTAAACTTATCTCTGATATCACCCATTGAACTTAAATGAACGAAAAGATTGTAGAAGGGTCTGTAAGGAAACTCTTTAGTAGAATCTTCTTCTATCCATCCTTTCTTTCTCATAAGCCGTATGAAACAAGCTTCAAGATGTCCAGAATGATCGAAATGTTCTTTCATCCTCCAGTCAATATGATCAAATAAGTCAGAGATGTTATTAATTGAAGTCATCACATTTTGTACCTCTTTTTCCAGTCTTTTGATTCTCCATAAGATCATATAAGTTTTATCAGTCAAAGGCCTAATTAAAAAAGAACTCTGAGATGTTTGATCCACAATAATAGTTGTCTCGTTATCATCATCAAGTGTAGGAAACATACTAGTTGGATCTAAAGGTTTCCAAGGCAGAAGTACCTTCTCCCAGGCTTCATATGAAACTTGGTACAAACTGCAGAGTGCAAAAATTGTAGAAGGATGTCCAAGCCCATAAATTGATCCATGAACAATCAGGCCTAAAGCAGACTTCACAATAATCGAACCAATATCAATAGGTAGTCCCGCTTGAATACAATAGTTCAGAATCACACACTCCTTAGAAAATTTATTGACTCTCATAGTAGGTAACAGTTTTGAAGAAATAAAGAAGTGTCAGAGTTTTAGAAACGGGGTTTAAAAGTGATGCAGAAAAACTAACATACCCGTTTTCTCTCGTTTCCTAATCTTCCGCTTCATCAGTCAAGTAACGATAGATTTCATTCATATTATTCCTTGTAGGGACAAAGTTGGAGTAGTGGCAAACGGGTGTATTCTCTATCAAATATAACTCAATAATCCTAGAAGGAGTAAAACTTACCCATCTTTCTCGCATATAGACGACTCCGTGGTTGATTCTGTGTAAATTAGCATAGAATTCTTTTACCACAGGAATGACTACTGCAGAGGTGGTATAGACTTCCCAACATCGTCGCACAATCATTTTCTTCGATAGGAGTCGTCGAATTCTCCATTCCTCGATTCATGAATCCTCGTTTCTTGATCAATCTCTTTTTCATCATTACCTTATTGAAGATTCGCTGGGCGTCGCAACTGATAAATTTTCTTCTATTTAACACTCAAGATCTAGGGATTTCAGGGTGATTGGATGCCATAGGGATGAGTTTGGGTGGAGTTTCAATTCACTTTTAGGAGATAGATAGTTTAGAAATAAAATTCTAGGAGTTTTAAAGGAGTTAAAACCACTTAGAATCACAAAAAACCGTCAAAATAACTCCATGAACTGTCCACTCGCCGAACTCATCGTCGGCGGCGTCAATCTGGCCGTCAGCAGGATTCTTTATTAACACAGACTGAACTTGGCAGGAAAAACTCACCGTCGGCAAGCTCGATCTCGCCGTCGACGGCCAAGGCTAAAATTGCTCAGTTTCACTTTGGTCTGAATGCGTTCCAAATTTTTCTATGGATCCAATTATCGTGATGATGATAAGGGTAAATTCGAGTAGTAGAATTCATTCATATAACAAACTAACAATAAATCAAACAAATATACAATCATCACATATAAATAAAGATAACTATGGGTTGCCTCCCATAAAGTGCTTGGTTTAACGTCGTCAGCCTGACCTATTCAGGGTGTTAATTAGGTTGACTGAGCATTAAAACCTCTTCAAAATTTGGTATTTTACCCTCAAAATACGGTTTTAATTTGTGTCCATTTACTTTGAATCTGTTTACAGTTTTCAAATCTTAAATTTTAACAGCTCCGTTTGTAAACACTTGAGTTATAGTGAAAGGTCCTAACCATCGAGATTTTAATTTCCCAGGAAATAATTTTAGCCTTGTATTGTAAAGCAAACCTTCTTGTCCTGGTTCAAAATTCTTTTGGTTAATCTTCCGATCATGCCATATCTTCATTTTCTCTTTATAGATTCTATCATTATTATAAGATTCATTCCTTAATTCTTCTAATTCATTCATCTGCAATAATCTCTTCTCCCCAACATCTTTCAAACTATAATTAAATTCTTTAATCGCCGAATATGTTTTATGCTCTAATTCAACTGGTAAGTGGCAAGTCTTTCCAAAAATAAGTCTGTAAGAAGTCATTCCAATTAGAGTTTTATAAGCAGTCCTGTATGCCCATAATGCAGTGTCTAGTCTTGTGGATTAATCTAATCTACTAGGGTGTACAGTCTTTTCTAAAATTCATTTAATTTTTCGATTAAAAACTTCAGCTAATCCACTGGTCTGTGGATGATAAGCAGTAGATATTTTATGAATTATATTAAATTTTTCTGCTAATCCTTGAATATTTTTATTCTTAAAATGGGATCCTCCGTGAGTGATAATCACTCTCGGCATTCCGTATCTTGTAAAAATATTTTTCATTAAAAATTTTGAAACACTCTTAGCATCACAACGAGGTAAGGCCTGTGTTTCAATCCACTTAGAAACATAATCAACAATAATTGATATATATGAGTTTCCAAATGAAGGAATAAATGGTCCCATTAAATCTAATCCCCAAACATAAAAAATTTTAACTTCTAATATGAAATTCAGAGGCATTTCATTTCTTCTAGATATATTACCTACTCGTTGGCATTTATCACAAGTTTTGATATATCTATAAACACTCAAAAGAGAGTAGGCCAATAAAATCCAGCTTGTAAAATTTTATGTGCAGTTTTGTCAGTCTTGAAATGTCCTCCAAATTTAGAATCGTGACATTTTTGAATAATCATTTCAGTTTTTTCATAAGGCACACATCTTCTAATAATATGATCCTTACATTACTTATATAAATATGGTTCATCCCAATAATACGCTTTAGCATCATGAATGAATTTTTTCTGTTGTTGCAGAGTTATCATGGGTGGTAAAATATCAGTTACAATATAATTAACTATATCAGCATACCAAGGTATTTTCTACACATTTATATTATAAAGTTGTTCATTAGGGAAACTGTCTGTAATTTCATTGCCAGCATCAGATAATTCACAATATTCTAATCTTGACAAATGATTCGCAATTTGATTATCAGTTCCCTTTCTATCAATTACTACAAAATCAAATTCTTGCATCAGTAATATCCATCTTATTAATCTTTGTTTGGTATTCTTCTTTTGCATTAAATATTTAATTGCATAGTGATCAATATGCAAAATACATTTAGTTCCAATTAAATAAGATCTAAATTTAACAAAAGCATATACAATTGCTAATAATTCTTTTTCAGTAACTGTATAGTTAATTTCAACATTATTAAGAGTTTTACTAGCATAGTATATAACTTTAAAAATTTTATCATATCTTTGTCCAAGAACAGCTCCTATAGCATAATCACTAGCATCGCACATCAGTTCAAATGATTTCTCCCAGTCAGGTGAAACTATTATAGGTGCTGTGATTAATTTATCCTTTAATAATTCAATAGAATTTAAGCATTCTTTAGTAAATTCAAATTTCTTGTCCTTTTCTAAAAGTTGGCATAGAATTTTGGTAAATTTTGAAAAATCTTTTATATAGCGTCTGTAAAAACCAGCATGTCCAAGAAAACTTCTTACCCCTCTCACTGTAGTAGGAGGTGGTAATTTAGCTATAACTTGAATTTTTGCAGGGTCTACTTTCATGCCATTTTCTGAAATTTTATCCCTTAATACAATTCCTCTTGTAACCATAAATTGACGTTTCTTCCAATTTAGAACTAAATTAGTTTTTTCGCATAACTCCAAAACTTTTCCAAGATGATCCAAGCATGCATCAAATGATGTTCCAAATACAGAGAAATCATCCATAAATACTTCTATTCCATCATCAATTAATTTACTAAATATAGACATCATACATCTCTGAAATGTTGCAGGTGCATTACATAATCCAAAAGGCATCCTTCGAAAAGCAAACGTTCCATAAGGACTAGTAAATGTAGTTTTCTCTTGATCCTCAGGAGCAATAGGAATTTGATGGTAGCTAGTATATCCATATAAAAAACAAAAGTATTTGTGCCCAACAAGTCTTTCCAACATTTAGTCTAGGAATGGTAAAGGGAATTGATCTTTCCTGGTGGCCACATTTAATTTTCTATAGTCAATACATATACGCCATCCAGTAACTTGTCTGATAGGTATCAAATCATTATTTTCATTAGCTTCAACAGTCACCCCTCCTTTCTTAGGAACACAATGAATTGGGCTTACTCAAGCACTGTCCGAAATAGGATATATAATACCATTGTCTAACCATTTTAAAATTTCTTTCTTGACTACATCTTTCATCATCGGGTTTAATCTCCTTTGGGATCAACTCTTGGTTTATGTTCATTATCTAAAATAATTCTGTGCATACAGATTGAAGGACTAATTCCTTTAATATTTGCTAAGGTCCAACCAAAAGCTTTCTTATACTTCTTTAATGTGTCTAAATGTTTTTGCTCTTGTAATTCGTTTAATTCTGCAGATATAATAACTGGTAAAGTTAAAGAATTTCCCAAAAATACATACTTCAAATGAGCAGGTAAAATTTTTAACTAAAGTTCAGGAGGTTTTATAATCGATAGAACTATATTCTTTTCAGCATTTTCCGTAACATCCAGCATCCCAAATCTTTCTTGTATATAATCTAATTCTTCATTTTCTACTTTTTCAAATAATTCTACATTTTCTATTTCTTGTTTATTTTCAAAATATTCTTTAAAATGTTTATTTCGCAGATGTTCAAGAATTTCCATTCGAAATCATTCATCATCTTTTTAAATAGCAGGGTATTTAATTGATTTTGCAATGTTGAAAGTTACTTCTTAATCATTTACTCACATAGTTAATTCTCCTTTTTGAACATCAATCATGGCTCTTCTCGTAGCTAAGAAGGGTCTCCCTAAAATTATAGGTATTTCTTTATCTTCCTCCAAATTTAAAACAATAAAATCCACAGGAAAGATAAATTTATCTACTTTTACTAACACATCTACAATAACTCCTTTAGGATAAGTCACTGAACGATCAGCTAACTGAAGAGTTACAGAAATAGGTGAGACTTCTCCCAATCCTAATCTTTTAAAAATTGATAGAGACATAAGACTAATGCTAGCTCCCAAGTCACATAAAGCTTTTCCATAAAATTTTTCTCTAATAACACAAGGTATAATGAAACTACCATGATCTTTTAATTTCTCGGGAAGCTTTTTCTGAATAATTGCAATACACTCTTCACTAAGTGCAACAGTTTCATTATCTGTGAGCTTTCTCTTCTTTTTTAAAATATCTTTCATAAATTTCACATAATTGGGCATTTGTTTTAATGCTTCTACAAAGGGAATATTCACTGTTAATTTCTTCAGGATTTCAATAAATTTAGAAATTGTTTATCCTTTTTATGTTGCTTTAATCACTGAGGAAATGGTGGTGGTGGTTTTTCTATAGTAATTTTCATTGGTATTAGTGGATATTTTAAATCTTGATCTTGCTGATCCTTTTCTTTTTCAGTTTCCACTTTCTCTTTTTCAATTTCTGTTTCTTTTTGTACTTTTGTTTCTAACTCTTCCACTTCGTAACTGTATTGCTTTTATTTGTTCTTTTCCTTGGTCTTTAGGATTAATTTCCACATTACTATGAAAAGTTCAAGGAATTCTATTATTAAGTGCTGTAGCGATATGCCCAAGTTGAGTTTCAATATTTTTAATAGCAGTTCCTTGATTTTGTAATTGATTTCCTTGAATTTGTAACTGATTTCCTTGATTCTGCAAATGTTGACCCATATTTAATATCAATTCTTCCATAAATAACTTATTTTCCTTAAATTGAGAGTTATTATTAAATCCAGGTGGATAAGAAGGTTTAAAATTAGGATTTCCTTGGTCAGATGAATTTCCTAATGGGTTTACTGGGTTATTTGCCCATTGTTGATTAGTAGAATTGTTATTCCAATTAAAATTAAGATGATTCTTCCAACCAGGGTTGTAATAATTTTAATAAGGATTATTGAGTCTATTATTAATAGCATTTAAAGTTTCATAAGAAGATTGAACATCCAAAATTGCCCAGATGAATTTTCATCCATTATATTAGGAGAATAATTCATTCCAAAATGATCTAATTTCTTATATATAGCAGCAATCTGAAAAGCTAACATAGATATTGCATCAGAATCATGGATACTAGCTATTTTTTTAGGATTTAGTCTTTCAGAAGGCCATTAAAAATTATTGGTAGCCATTTCTTCAATTAACAAATAAGCCTCATCAAATGGTTTTGACATTAATGAACCACCAGCAGCACATCAATAATAGATCTAAGAGATCCTACTAATCCATTATAAAAAGTTTGAATAATTAACCAATCTGGTAATGCATGATGTGGGCATTTCCTAAGAAGATCTTTAAATCTCTCCTAAGCTTCGTATATTGATTCTCCGTCAAACTGACTAAAAGAGGTTATATCATTTCTAAACTTAGCAATTTCTGAAGGAGGAAAGTATTTGGATATAAATTTTTGTGATAATTCTCCCCAAGTTCTAATAGATCCAGGTGCTAATGAATTTAACCACATCTTAGCCTTATCCCTTAAAGAAAAAGGAAAAAGTCTAAGTCTAACAGCATTATTAGATACTCCGTCATATTTAAAAGTAGCACAAAGTGCTAAAAAACTAGTGAGATTTAAAATAAGATCTTCAATCGGTGAACCACAAAATTGATTATTCTATACCATTTGGATAATTGCAGGTTTAAGCTCAAATGAATTAGCCGCTACATCAGGGTTTTGGATAGTTAAGTGAATTTCATCTAATGTAGGGTTAGCGTAATCTCTTAAAGGTCTCAGTTAATTTTTATTTTCAATTGCTGGATTATTTGCCATTTGATTTAAATTTATAATTTCTCTTTTCTGTTTTCTAATTTTTTTAATAGTTCGTCTTAATTCCGAATCGTAAGGTATTAAATTTTCAGTTCCAAATTTGTGCATACAAAATATAAATTAAAACTTATGTAAAATAGTCCGTTACTTTAGTAATTACCATAATAATTATTTTACTAATTACGTTAATAATTACTTTACTTCCCCGGCAACGGCGCCAAAAACTTGACAGCGGGATGCGTAACTTTATAAGTGTTAACAAGTGTAAAAATAAAAATAAATATTCAATAATAGCAAAGTTACCCCTTATCAACGCAAGTATACGTATCGTTCAAGTAATACAGGGCTCTAATGGAGTCCTGGATATCGATCCCACAGGGAAGTTTAAAGATTACGAACTAATTACAACAGTTGAAATAACTATCTAGTAAACATAAATAAAGAACAATTATACTAAATTCTAATACTAATGTTGAACGGAAAGTTGCACTATAGAAAAGTATCCTTCCCCTTGTTAAGAGAATTAAGTGAACGGATAATTAAATTTGTTAGAATTATATTGTGCCAAATAGGAGCATTCATATTCTTTACCCTTTGATCCAGACATAAAGAACATTGACTAATCCTATGCTTGGTTACTGAATCTGCGGCTAGGCTGAGAGGATACCGACTCTCACTTCGGAGCTCCCATATTCCCCTCGCCTGAGGGCTAACATCTACACTTCAACACCTAAACGATAGGACCGAATTGAGGATTTTAGTCTGTCACTCTAAAATCTCCAATTCTACGCCCGATAAATAATATTTCTCTGTTTATTTGCACCCTCCTTTCAAGGACCTTGACCTCCCTAAATTATCTATTTATTTTAGGACCGAATTTGCTTACTCAATATTAGACTCTCTAGGACACACTGGACACACCTACACACACACTAACGACACACTTTTCAGCCTAAATTCATCTCTTTTTAAGGAGGTAGAAATATTTCCAAAGGTTGCTTAAGCACCTCTTCAAAAGGTGTCCATATTCGATGAATCTTTGCTTGAACCGACCTTCTAGCCATTGGTGAGCTCGTTGGCACCGTCAGCGGGCTTCTAAAACATGGGCCAACTGCTAAGGCTGACTGTCAGCGGGCTCGATCTCGTCGTCGGTTGGCTCCTTTATAATTTATTTAGTATGCTCTCGGAAAAAATACGCCGTCGGCGGCCTATTCCTTGCCGTCGGCAGCCAAGATAAACTTTTGTCTCTTTTGGTCATTTTTGTTCCAGATTCGCTCATTTTATCATCGTTTTACTCCATTGTCTATAAATCTGCATACCTGCAACAAAATATAGAAAATACCTTTCTTTAAAGTGCAATATCATGAAAATTAATATAGAATCGGTATGAATTTCTCAATATATTTTTATTTGGTCAATTACCCAGGTTGGAAAAACCATCCAAACATTAACTGAAACAACAATTATGAGGGTGGTAGTAATCAACAATGGGGGAGCAACGATGTTAATCCATTGGGAAACTGTAACAACCAAGGGAATAGTAATTATAGAACAACATATCCTCTAGGTTTTAACAATACTTCATAATTTAAGGAGAAGAAGTTGTCTATTGAAGAAGTCATGTTACAAATGGGAAATCAATTGCAAAGTCAAGGAGCTAAAATTAGAAATATTGAGAATCTACTGGGACAAATTGCCAATTCATTAAGTAATAGATCCCAAAGAATACTTCCTAGTAATACTGAAGTAAATCCAAGAGCTAAGAATAAAGAACAAGTAAAAGCAGTTAAACTGAGAAGTGGAAGAGAGTTGGAAGGTTGAACATTGCCTATCGGGGCTATATATATATAATTTCAGATGCAAGAATTTGATACCACTGCTAGAAGATTTAATCCCCGACAAACGACTTAAAAAACTTGATGTAACCCGACTTTTACTTATGTAAGAATTTATGAATTTATATTTTGATTTTTATAATAATTATTGTAAAATTCACAATTTTAAACGAAAGTATACGTATCGTTTCAAGTAATACAGGGCTCTAGTGGAGTCATAGTTATCGATCCCACAGGAAAGATTTTGAAAAAATTAAGATATATTTTACATTTTTCAAATTAAAAGTAATTATTATTTTTATTTCTTTTCAAAGTTTAGATTTTAATCAAAGTTTTTACTAAAGTTTCTACTAAAAGCAAGTAAGCAGTAATAAAATAAATATTAATGCAGGTATAAATAAAACAACTTTCTCCTTTTCAACTAATCCAAGATTTTTAGAATAATTATCATTTGTGGAGAATTTAGATTATGGTATTGTGCCAAATAAAAGCATTCCTATTCTTTAACCTTTAGTCCAGGCATAAAGAACATTGACTAATCTATAGACCGGTTCAAGATGTTTTATAAGTAGAATGGGTTAATCTAGGCTCACACTACTTGATGTCCAAGGGTGGCTATGGTCGGCCCTACTAGTGAACCGTTCCTCTTCTATAAACCAAATTATTTGAATTTAGTCTGTCACTCTAAAAACTAATTAATTTTGTGCCCAATAAATCATGTCTTCCTATTTATTTGCACTTCACCTTGAATAACCCGCATAAAGCCTTCGATTACCCAAACATTCATGTGATATCTACTAGTTAAGAACTCATCTCTAAATAGGTCTCAAAATTCTTCAACAGGTTTTAACAATTTAAATGGCCAGTTTAAAAAGTAAACTAAGATCAGGTATTAATATCATCACAAATTTTATAAATATTTTAAGTTAAATTCTCCAACAAAATTTAATTATCTTATTATCTTTTCATAATTGAAAGGAGAAAGAAAACTAACTACTCAGAACACATTGAATTCACACAACAAAACATATTTATAAAACTTTTAACCAAGTTACAAATACTTATCTGGAATGTTTCTTCAAGTGATCCGCTGACTCCTACTGACTCCAATGCAATGATGAAAGACTTCAACAACAACAACACTAATAATCTCACACTTAACACTCAAAATAAACTAAAAATAAACTCACTAAATAGTAAATAAGGTGGCTCCCTAAAATGATTGGATGGCTTTATGGTGCTGGGGACTATAGGGTGCTAAAAGGGGTGATATTCTCTGTAGAATGGGCTCCTATTTATACAACTCTAAATTTGACCAGGGGATGCTTAAGGCACCTCTTCAAAATTCGTCCAAATACAATGTATCTTCTAGAAGGTAACTGTCGCGCCTAGGCGCCGGAAACCTGCGCCTAGGCGCTCGGACTCCGTAACCAGGTCTTCGCACCTCTTCACTTTGGATCACACCTCTTCACGATTAAAACTATTACCTTGTGCTCAGATGCATTTTATCACATGTCTTATATATTAGGACTAACTTCCAGTTTTCTATAAGCTCTGATAACTGCTTAACACCGTCAAAATAACTGCCCAAAGTCGTCAAAAATCTTGTGTGCGTCTGTATTGAACTGGCGCTTAGGCGCAAGATTCTAGCGCCTAGGAGCCAGGCCTATAATTTTGACAAATTTGCTCTTTAAGCTCCATTTTTGCTCCATTTTGCTCCTTTTTCCATCTTGAACTTTTTTTTATCACCTACATCCAAAAACATAAAAATACTTTTCATTAAAGCATAATATCCTTAAAAATTGAATCATAAATAATGAATAAAATAGGTATTTTTAAAGTAGATCAAATTCCCCCAAACTTAAACGTTACTTATCCTCAAATAACCCTTTTAATTATATAAAATGTATAAAATTTGGAATGAAGTTTAAATATTTAAGATTTCTTTTAATTTTTGGTTTTATAAAAGCTTTAGCAAATCATTAACCAAATTTCACTAATTAAGTTTAATTTTAAGAATTTAAAGAATATTTAACTACCAAATCATAAGACTTCCAATTTTTCTTTTATTTCAAGAATAATTGTAATTTATCATATTAAGGTCACATAGAATATTTACAAGAAAAAAATTTTCATGAAACATTTTTCTAGTAAAAATAATTGTACATAAAAATTAAGTTAAAAATGTAATTGGTTTTCTTCTTATAAGATAATTCAAGTGAAGCTAGTTTTTGATTAGGCTTTTCCTCAAGCTTCTCCTCACATTTCTTTTTTTTTGTTTTTTTCTTTTCTTTTTTTTATATAAGGATATTTTTCAATACTCTATTTTTTTATTTTTATTTATTTGTGAGGATTACTATTTTTGGATAACCTGTTAATGATTTTGAACTTCACTATCCTTAACTTATATTTAAAAACTTATACGTTTTTCTACTTAATAAATATGACATTCTTAATAAGTATTTTTTAAAAATTATTTCAATCTTTTTCTTTTTCAATTAATAATCTTGATTCCTTAGTATTTCTAAAATACAATTCTCTTTACTATAATTAGAAAAATTCTTAATCTTATTATTCTTTAAGTTAAATAATTTTATTCTTAAAATCAATCAAAATTATTGAAATTTTAGTTAAGTTTACTAAATTATTTATAAATTCCAAAAATTCAAGTAATCTTAAATAAATTTTTCATTCGTTATGTTATATTAATATTTTTTTAAAGAAAAAATTAGTTCATTAAGGACAAATAATATTTAAATTTGAAAAATGTTTTCCCTTCCCCCAAACTTCAGCTTTAGTATATAAATGAATCATAAAATTTTCAAAAGCATGAGAGAAAGAAATAAACAGGAATTTATCTAGGTACAATAATGATGTACTAAGGAAAAACTCATTTCTAATCCTACACATGCTTTAATAGGTATATAACAGAAATAATTAAGCATGTATAGAAAAGTTTGCAGAGCAGGTGTTAATTTCAAAATCTTTTTTTTATATTTTTATTTTTAGAACATGCAAAATTATTAACTATTCATGAATACTAAACAGTAGGCTGAAATAGAAATAAACATTTATCATAGAAAATAAAATTTCATCCATATTTCAGTCTTGAACACATAACACATCAGATTCTTTAAAATAGTCTCAATATCAAAAGTCCACACAAAGTTACTTAAACAAATCAACACTAACAAACAACAATAAAATCAGACTAATCAGTACTAAAAAACAAGAAAAAAACTAAAAAAAGAATCACACATCTCAAGAGGTAAATCAAGCTACTAATCACTGTCTGTAGCCTCGTCATCGTCATCACCAAAAGAAAATTCCATATCTTTCGGATCAACATACGGTGAAAATCTAGGGCAGGTAGGAAACTGAACATCATGCTCACCCTTCAGGAATCTAACTAAAGACTCAGAATACTCAACATCATAATCACTCTTCCTTTAGGTATACTCAGAAAGATGATCGATCTTCTTATCGATCGTATCTACTCTACAATATGTTAGAAATAGCTCATTCTGGTGCTCGAAAAACTGATCATGCATGGATTCCCAGAAACTAGATGGTGTCTCAGTAGTAGAAGTAGAAGGTCTAGAGGTAGAAGCTCCTCCAAAATGGATTGCTCTAGTCGAAATTAAGGTTTCTATGTGATTGGGTACTAAGATAGGGCAATTTATAAAGAGATTTCCTATGGGAAAATGAAGATTTTCGGTTTTAACACGATCTGTAACCGTGGCACTTAGGCGCTAGAATCTGGCACTTAGGCGCTGGAATCTGGAACCTAGGCTCTGGATCATCGATACACGTAGGCTATTCTGGCTCTTAGGCGCCAACTTTTGGCACCTAGGCGCCAGAACCTCGATCGACTCTGATTCGCCTATTGTCAAATTTTACAAAGTTTTGGTCTTAAAAATAGGTCTAATAAAAGGGTCTGATCCACATACAAACATGATTAAGATAAATTCAAATCACAAACAATCACACTGATAATAAATGTGTTGCCTTTCACAAAGCTCTTGGTTTAACGTCGTTAGCCCGACCTGATCAATTGAATTAATAGGGTAGACTTAGTTCGTAAGCCTCTTTGTAATTTGGTTTCATTTCTCCCATATAAGGCTTCAGTCTTAATCCGTTAACTTTAAATACTTTTCCAATTTTGGGATCTTTAATATCCACAACTCCATAAGGGTATACTTTCTAAATTATAAATGGTCCCATCCATTTAGATCTTAATTTTCCCAAAAAAAGTTTTAAACGAGCATTAAATAATAACACTTCTTGTCCAGGCTCAAATATTTTCCTTGAAATCTTTTTGTCATGCAATTTCTTCATTCTTTCTTTATAAATCTTTGCATTTTCATAAGAATCATTTCTTATCTCTTCCATTTCATTCAGTTGTAATAATCGTTTCTCTCCTGTAGCATTCAAATCATAATTGAACTCCTTTATCGCCCAATAAGTTTTATGTTCCAGTTTAACAGGTAAGTGACAATGTTTACCATAAACTAACCGATAAGGTGACATTCCGATAGATGTCTTATAAGTTGTTCTATAAGCCCATAAATCAAGATCAAGTCTATCAGCCCAGTCAGTTCTTTTAGGATTAACAATCTTTTCTAATATTCTTTTAATTTCTCTGTTTTATACTTCAGCCATTCAACTTATTTGAGGGTGATAAGAAGTTGCAATTCTATGTTTAATTTCGAATTTTCCCAGTAATGATTGAATTCTTATATTTCTGAAATGACTTACCCCATCTGTGATAATTACCCTGAGCATTCCAAATCATGTAAAAAGCATCTTTAAAATTTTAGAAACACTTTTGGAATCACAGTTAGGTAAAGCTACAGTTTCGATCCACTTTAAAACATAATCAACTGCTAATAAAATATAAATCTTTCCAGATGATGGTATAAAACGTCCCATAAGTCTAAACCCTATACATAAAAAATTTAAATTTCTAATATATAGTTCAGTGACATTTCATCTTCTCTGGATATATTTCACATTCTTTGACATCGATCACAAGTTTTCACATAATTTCCAACATCTTTAAATAATGTAGGCCAATAAAATCCATAATTTAAAATTTTAAACGCAGTTCTATCTACTCCAAATTGTCCTCCAAATTCAGAATCAAGATATTTTTGAATAATTGCAAAAGTTTCTTCATAAGGTACACATCTTCGAATCACAAAATCTCTTCCTATTTTAAATAAATGAGGATCTTCCAAAAATATGATTTACAATCATTCTTAAATTTATTAATATATTTGTTATTCAACCCATATGGTAAAATATTGCTAACCAAATAGTTAACTATATCAGCATACCAAGGCATTTGTAATCCTTGAATAACATATAACTGTTCATCAGGGAATTTCTTATTCATATTTTCTTCATAAATTTTCTCTTTGTTATTTTTGATTCTTGATAAATGATCAGCAATTTGGTTGTCAGTTCCTTTCTGTTTACAATTTCAAGATCAAATTCTTGTAAAAGTAAAACCCATCTGATCAATCTCGGTTTAGCATCCTTTTTAGACATTAAATACTTAATAGCAGAATGATCAGTATGTACGATACATTTCGTCCTAAGAAGATATGGTATAAATTTATTTAAGGCATATACTATTGCTAAAAGCTCTTTTTTAGTAGTAGTGTAATTTATTTGAGTTTCATTTAGAGTTTTTCTAGCATAATATATAACTTTAAAAATTTTCTCATATTTTTGTCTCAGTACAGCTCCAATTGCATAATCACTTGCATCACACATTAATTCAAAAGGTTTACTCCAATCAAGTGCAACAATAACAAGTGCAATGATTAATTTTTCTTTTAAAATCTTGAACGCATTCAGACAATCTTCATTAAATTCGAATTTAGCTTCTCTTTCCAATAAATGGCAAAGAGGTTTAGCAATTTTAGAAAAATCCTTTATATATCTCCTATAAAATCCAGCATAACTCAGAAAACTTCTCACATCAGTAACGGTAGTAGGTGGTTGAAGTTCAACAATAATTTTCACTTTTGCCTGATCAACTTCCATACCATTTTGTGAAATTTTATGTCTGAGTACAATTCCTTCTGTGACCATAAATTGACATTTTCCCAGTTTAGAACCAAATTTGTTTCTTCACATCTCTTCAAAAATTTCGTTATATTTTCCAAGCAAGACTCAAAAGAAGTTCCAAATACTGAAAAATCGTCCATAAATACTTCAATTCCATTATCAATTAAATCACAGAATATTGACATCATACATCTTTGAAAAGTTGCAGGTGCATTGCATAAAACAAAAGGCATTCCTCTAAAGGCAAATGCTTCATAAGGACTTGTAAATGTTGTTTTCTCTTGGTCCTCAGGAGAAATAGGTAATTGATGATAACCAGAATATCCATCCAAAAATTAGAAATATGAGTGTCCAGCTAATTTATCCAACATCCGATCCAGGAAAGATAAAGGAAAATGATCCTTTCTAGTGGCGTTGTTTAACTTTTGATAATCAATGCAAATTTGCCATCCAGTAACTTATCTTGTTGGGATTAATTCTTTTTTTTCATTAACAATGACAGTTAGTCGTCCTTTCCTTGGAACACAATGAATAGGACTTACCCATTGGCTATCTGAAATAGGATAAATAATTCCAGCATCTAACCATTTCAAAATCTCTTTCTTAACAACCTCTTTCAAAATTGGGTTCAATCTTCTTTGAGGTTCAATAGTGGGTTTACAATTTTCTTCCATTAAAATCCTATGCATACAGATTGAAGGGCTTATTCCCTTTATATCTACAATAATCCAACCAAAAGCTTTCTTATAGTTCTTCAGAACTCTTATTAATTTTTCTTCTTGATCTTTACTTAGCTCTGAAGATATAATTACAGGTAAAGTTAATGAATTTTCAAGAAATGCATACTTTAAATGTGCAGGTAACATTTTTAATTCCAGTTCAGGGGCTTTTTCAATTAAAGGAAAAAGTATATCATTTTTAGTTGTGTCTAAATTTCCCAGTTTTCATGAATATAATGAGTTTCTTCAGATATTTTTTCAACATTTTCTTTTTAAATTTCTTTAGTTAATAACTCATTATATAATACAGATTCATAATCTTTATCTTCAGAAATGACCTTACATTTTTTCTTGATAATGATTTTCAATTATATAATCAAAAATATCCATCCGATAACATTTTTCTTTATCAGGATACCTCATTGATTTTAGAACATTAAATGTTATCTATTGATCATTAACTCTCATCGTTAATTCTCCTTTTTGGACGTCATTCATAGCACGTCCGGTAGCTAGAAAAGGTCTCCTTAAAATAATAGGTATTTCTCTATCTTCTTCCCTATCTAGTACAATGAAATTCACAGGAAAGTTAAATTTATCCACCTTAAAAAGAACATACTCTATAACTCCTTTAGGATAAGTGATAGATCGATAAGCTAACTGAAGGGTTACAGTGGTGGGAGAAATCTCTCCTAAATCTAACCTTCGAAAGATTGAAAATGGCATGAGATTAATACTTTCTCCAAAATCACATAAGGCTTTTCCACAAAATTTTTCTCTAATAGCACATGGTATAGTGAAACTTCCAAGATCTTTAAGTTTCTGAGGTAATTTCTTCTGATTTATTGTACTACATTCTTCACTTAATGCAATAGTTTCATAAGCTTCAAATTTCCTTTTATTGCTTAAAATATTCTTCATAAATTTTGCTTAGCTTGGCATTTGTTCCAAAGCTTCAGCAAAAGGAATGTTGATGGTAAGTTTCTTAAAAATCTCAAAGAACTTAAAAAATTGCTGGTCAAGCTTCTGTTATTTTAATCTTTAAGGAAAAGGTGGTGGTGGTCTTTCAACTTCCACTTCAATTGGAATTACAGTCTGATCTTTACTTGGAGAAAGAGTATCTTTAGGTTTTTCAATCTCATCTACCTCTCTCTCTTTTTCATTTTAATTCAGAATTTTTTCTTTTAATTCCTTTCCACTTCTAAGTTGTACAACTTTTGCTTGTTCATGTTCTTTCCCAGTTTCTTTAGGATTAATTTCGACATTGCTAGGTAGTGTCCCTTGAGGTATGTAATTAATAAAATTAGCAATTTGACCCATCTGATTCTCAATATTACGAATAACAATGTTTTGACTTTGTAGCTGATTACTTAATTGCAAGATTAATTCCTCTATAGATAAATTTTTCTGCTGATTATTAAAACCAGGAGGGTAAGTTGGTCTAAAGTTTGAATTTCCTTGATTGTTCCAATTTGGATTAAATTGATTATTACTCCATTGTTGATGTCCACTATTTCAATTAAAATTAGGATGATTTTTCCAACCTGGATTATAATAATTAGAATAAGGGTTATTAGTTTTACTAGCAATAGCTTGCAAAGTTTCCATTGTTTGAGAATCATCAGCATTTGCAGAAATATCATTACTTACATGCGATATTTTAATAGCAAAATTATCTAATTTCTTAGATATCGCAACTACTTGTGAAGCTAAAATAGAAAAGGCTTCATTATCTTGAATACTTGCCAATCTTTTAGGATTAACCCTTTTAGAAGGCCATTGAAAATTATTATTAGCCATTTCTTCAATTAAAGTATAAGCTTCTTTAAATGTCTTAGCCATTAAAGAACCACTATCAGCAGCATCTATAATAGATCTAAGTGATCCAATAAGTCCATTATAAAATGTTTGAATAATTAACCAATCTGGCAAAGCATGATGAGGACATTTTCTTAATAGATCTTTAAATCTTTCCCAAGCTTCATAAATTGTTTCTCCATCAAATTGCGTAAATGAAGTTATATCATTTCTTAATTTAGCAGTTTTAGAAGGAGGAAATTATTTAGCAAGGAATTTTTGTGGGTTATCTGCCCAAGGTTTAATAGAACAAGTTGTCAATGAATTAAGCCAAATCTTTGCTTTATCTTCTAAGGAAAAAGGAAAGAGTCTAAGCCTAATAGCATCATCAGAAACATTATTATATTTAAAGGTAGCAGAAAGTTCTAAGAAACTAGTAAGGTGTAAATTCGGATCCTCATTTGGTGTTCCTCCAAATTGATTATTTTGAACCATTTGAATAATAGAAGGTTTAAGCTCAAAAGAATTAGCATCTACAGCTGTCATTTGAATACTAATACGAAGTTCATCAGCTGTAGGGTTTGCATAATTGTTTAATGGTTTATAAACATTTTGTTCATTGATTTCTATTGGATGTTGATTATTGTTATATAAGTTAGCCATTTCCTGATATTTTTGAATTTTTTTCCTTTTTTAATTCTTTTAACTTTTCTTTCTAATTCGGAATCAAAAGGTAATAATCCTTCAGATCTAGAACTACACATAAAAATAAATTAAAATCATTTTGGTATTTTTATTTATATAAATATATTTTTTATGTTTTATATATTTTTTAAAGAAATAAAAGTGTATAAACTATATTTAATTTGAAAAATGTAAAAATTGTCTTTTAAACTTTCTTACTTATTTTCCTTATCTTCCCCGACAACGACGCCAAAAACTTGAACAGTGCCTATCGAGGCTATATATATATATACTTTCAGATGCAAGAATTTGATACCACTGCTAGAAGATTTAATCCCTGGCAAATGGCTTCAAAAACTTGATGTGACCGGACTTTTACTTATATAAGAATTTATGAATTTATATTTAGATTTTTATAATAATTATTGTAAAAGTCACAATTTCAAACGCAAGCATATGTATCGTTTCAAGTAAAACTGGGCTGTAGTGGAGTCGTGGTTATCAATCCCACAGGGAAGATTTTGAGAAAATTAAGTTATATTTTTAGATTTTTCAAATTAAAAGTAATTATTATTATTTTTTTTTTTCAAAGTTTAGATTTTAATCAAAGTTTTTACTAAAATTTCTACTAAAAGTAAGTAAGCAGTAATAAAATATAGATTAACGTAGGTATGAATAAAACAACTTTCTCCTTTTCAACTAATCCAAGATTTTTAGAATAATTATTATTTGTGGAGAATTTAGATTATGGTTTTGTGCCAAATAGAAGCATTCTTGTTCTTTACCCTTTGGTCTAGGCATAAAGAACATTGACTAATCTATAGATCGGTTCAGGATGTTTTATTAGTAGAATGGGTTAATCTAGGCTCACACTACTAGATGTCCAAGGGTGGCTATGGTCGGCCCTACCAATGACCCGTTCCCTTTCTATAAACCAAATTATTAGAATTTAGTCTGTCACTCTAAAAACTAATTAATTATGTGCCCAATAAATCATATATTCCTATTAATTTGTACGTCACCTTGAATAACCCGCATAAAGCCTTCAATTACCTAAGGATTCATGTGCTATCTACTAGTTAAGAACTCATCTCTGGATAGGTCTCAAAATTCTTCAACAGGTTTTGACAATTTAAATGGCCAGTTTAAAAAGTAAACTAAGATCAGGTATTAATATCATCACAATTTTTATAAATATTTTAAGTTAAATTCTCCAACAAAATTTAATTATCTTATTATCTTTTCATAATTGAAAGGAGAAAGAAAACTAACTACTTAGAACACATTGAATTCACACAAAAAAATATATTTATAAAGCTTTGAACCAAGATACAAATACATATCTGGAATGATCCTTCAACTGATCCGCTGACTCCTACTGACTCCAATGTAATGATGAAAGACTTCAACAGCAACAACACTAATATTCTCACACTTAACACTCAAAATAAACTAAAAATAAACTCACTAAATACTAAAGAAGGTGGCTCCCTAAAATGATTGGATGACTATAGAGTGCTTGAGGACTATAGGGTGCTAAAAGGGGCGATTTTCTCTGTAGAATGGGCTCCTATTTATAGAGCTTTAAATTTGAGCAGGGGTTGCTTAAGGCACCTCTTAAAAATTTGTCCAAATACAATGTATCTTCTAGAATGTAACTGTCACACTTAGGCGCCGGGATCTGGCGCCTAGGCGCCGGGCTCCGTGACCAGGTCTTTGTACCTCTTCACTTTGGATCGCACCTCTTCACGATTAAAACTGTTTCCCTGTGTCCAGATGCATTGTATCACATGTCCTATATATTAGGAGTAACTTTTAGTCTTCTAGAAGTTCTGATAACTGCTTAACACCGTTAAAATAATAGCCCAAAGTCGTCAAAAATCTTGTCTGCATCTGTGTCGAACTGGCGCCAGGCCTATAATTTTGACAACTTTGCTCTTTAAGCTCCATTTTTGCTCCTTTTTGCTCCTTTCTCCTTCTTGAACTTTTTTTATCACCTACATCCAAAAACATAAAAATACCTTTCATTAAAGCATAATATCCTTAAGAATTGAATCATAAATAAGGCATAGAAATAGGTATTCTTAAAATATATCAAAGGTAGAGTTCAAAAAGAGATTGAAGTAGAGAAAGAAGAGATTGAAGAATGATCCACTGAAAATTTGATAGCTTTTTAATGTCTATTTCATTCATATTTTTGATGATATTGCACTTTAAAGAAGGGTATTTTTCACGATTTCATGCATGTACAATGATTTTAGGCCATTGGAGCAAAAGGAAGCAAAAAAGGAGAAAATTTGGAATAAAATGAGGCAAAATGTAGTTTTTCAATTGGAGCGCTGGACGAATCAGCTACCAACGCCAGACTGTGTTAAATTACAGAGTGTCTGGGCTATTTTCAAGAAAATAGCGCCAGACGGCGCCCTATCCCGATTTAATTTTAAATTCAATGTGTTTGGCCAGATTTTGGATGGGTACTCAAGGAAAATCATGGAAAATCAGTTTCATACAAATTTAGACTACTTTGGAATAAATTATAAGGAGTCTTTTAAGTGTTTCTTAGTGTCTTTTCATTGTTCTAGTGTAGAGAGTCCATTAGAGAGAATCTAGGGTTTGTGAGTGTTTGTTGACCTCATTTTTGATGAGGTCTTCTCTTCTTCTCTTTAGTACTTAGGATCTAGCCTTAGGCTTTTCCTTTGACTATCTTAGAGGACTAGAATTGGGATCCACCATCTAGAATTTCAAACCACTTCTTAACTCCCCGCAAACTCCACAAACTTGATCGTAGACCCCTAATCACCTAGAGGGTTGAAATCAAGTGTGGAAGTTTAAAGGATGAGTTCCTATAGGACTCTTTGGCCTTGGGACCGCCACTGGGTGGCTCAGTGCAGTGAAGGGGCTGACTTACACACACACTACACTCATACACTACACTTTCATACACCTCCTAAAGCCACACCTATACCTAACTTGATCTCCTGACTCATGTAAGTGATTCACATGGATGGTCCTTAACCCCTAAGCCCTCGCTAAGAGGGTTAGGAACAACATAGTGAATGCCTCAAATGAGTCCCTTCATGGCTCATATGGGCTTGATGTGGCTTCATGGCTCAACCAAAATGATTTTATTCCACTTATATTTACCCAATCTTCAATTTTCCAAATTTTCGATGAAGAATTTAAAAGAACTATTATGAAATTATCCTCATCATGCTTTGTTTGATTGGTTAATTATTCAGGCTTGTTTATAACGGACTTATTGGATCACTGAAATCAATTATTGATCATAACAGAGTTCTTTAATGGCTAAATCATTTGAAGAAGCTTATACTTTAATTGAAGAAATGGATAACAATAATTTTTAATGGCCTTGAAAGGGTTAATCTAAAAAAGAATGGCAAGAATTCATGATAACGAAGCCTTTTCTATCTTAGCTTCTAGTAGAAGCTTTAATATCTAAGAAATTAGATAATTTTGCTATCAATATATCATAACAACTCTGCTAATATTGAAGATTCTTAAACTATTGAAACTTTACAAAAACATTGCTAGTAAAAATAACCCTTATTCAAATTATTATAATCTGGATGGAAAAATCACCCTAATTTTAACTGGAATAATTAACAGCAACCCATTGGGGTAATAATCGATCTCATCAGTAAGGAAATTGGAACAATCAAGTAAATTCAAACTATAAACCTCCTTAGTTTAATAATCAACGAGAAAAAGTTATCTATAGAAGAATTAATTTTACAATGACAAATCAATTACAAAATGAAAACAACACATTATTCGTAATATTGAGAATCGAAATGAAATTTAATTTAATTAATTACGGACCTCAGGGAACACTTCTACTAATGTTGAAATCAATCAAAGAAACCGGAAAAGAACATGAACATGCTAAAGCTGTACAACTTAGAAGTGAAGAGAATTAAAAAGAAAGAATTCATGATGAAATTGAAAATGAGATTGAGATCGAAGAGATTGAAAAAACCTAAAGAAACTCCTTCTCCTAGTAAAGAAGATCGAGCCCAAATTATTCCTATTAATGTGGAAATTGAAAAACCACCACCACCTCTTCCTCAAAGACTAAAGCAGCAGAAGCTTGATCATCAATTTTCTAAGTTCTTTGAAATTTTAAAACTACCATTAACATACCTTTTGCTGAAGCTTTGGAACGGTCTGTTGATGCAAAATTTATGAAGGATATTTTAAGTAATAAACGAAAATTTGAAGCTTTGAAACTGTTGCATTAAGTGAAGAATGTAGTGCAATAATTCGAAATTACCTCGAAACTTAAAGATCTTAAAGTTTCACTATACATAATGCTATTGGAGAAAAATTTTGTGGAAAAACATGCGATTTAGAAGTAAGTATTAATCTCATGCCATTTTCTATTTCGAAGGTTAAATTTAGGAGAGATTTCTCCCACCACTTTGTAACTCTTCGGTTAGGCGATAGATCTATCACTTACTAAAGGAGTTATAGAGGATGTTCTTGTTAAAGTAGAAATTTATTTTCACGTAGTTTCTTGTACTTGATATGGAAGAACATAAAAAAATACATTGTTTTAGGAGACCTTTTCTAAACGCTACCGGACGGACTATGATTGATGTGCAAAAAGGAGAATTAACTATGAGATTTAATGATCAAGAGATTAAATTCAATGTCCTTAAATCAGTGAAGTACCCGACGAAAGAAAAATCAACATCGAATGGATATTATTGATTATATAATTGAAAAACATTATCAAGAAAAATGTAAAGTCAATTACGAAGAAAAAATTGTATTATTAACTGACGAAAATGAAGAAGCTAAAGAAGAAGGGTATACAAAAGAGAAACTCATTATATTAAAGATAAGCTAAAATTTTGGACATAACTCGAAATGATATACTTTACCCTCGATTAAAAAAGCCCCTGGCTTGGAATTAAAAATGTTAACCGCACATTTAAAGTATGCTTTTTTTGGGAATTCATTAACTTTACTGTTATTATTTCTTAAAACTAAGCTTAAATCGAAGAAAAATTAATAGGAGTGTTAAGGGTATAAAGAAAGCTTTTGGTTGGACTATTGCTGATATAAGAATAAAGCCTTCCATACGTATGCATAAGTTTTTAATGGAAGATGATTTTAAACTTCTTATTGAACCTGAAAGAAGATTAAAATCCTTATCATGAAAGAGGTTGTTAAAATAAATTTTAAAATGGTTAGATGCTGGAATTATTTATCTATTTTGGATAGTGATGAGTGAGTCCTATTCATTGTGTTCCGAAGAAAGGAGGAGTAAGCATCATGTCAATGATAAAAATGAATTAATTCTACGAATGATTCTTTGGATGGTGAATTTGCATTAATTATTGGAAATTAAATAACGCCACTAGAAAGGATCATTTCCTTTACCTTTCTTGAATCAAATGGGTGATAAATTAGCTGGACACTCATATTTACGTTTCCTGGATGGGATATTAAGTTTATCGTCGATTGCTTTGTCGCTCTGAGGCAGAAAACAACATTCTAGTCCTTATGGGTATTTGTTTAGAAGAATGTCATTTGGTTTATGTAATGCACCTGCAACTTTTGAGCATGTGTGATGTCAATATTTTGTGATTTAATTGACAAAGGAATTGAAATATTTATGGAAGATTTTTCAGTTTTTGGAACTTCTTTTGAATCTTGTTTGGAAAATATTTCAAAGTTACGAAAGATGTGAAGAAACAAACTTAGTTCTTCTTGGGAAAAATGTCAATTTATGGTCACAGAAGGCATTGTACTTGGTCACAAAATTTCACAAAAAGGGATGGAAGTTGATCAAATAAAGTTAAAATTATTCTTGACTTGTCCACCTCTTGCAGATTCTTGATGTGAGAAGTTTTTACGGACATCTTCCGGATTCTATAGAAGATATATAAAGAATTTTTCTAAAATTGCTAAACCTCTTTGTCATTAATTGGAAAAAGATGCTAAATTTGAATTTGATGAAGACTGTATTAATGCTTTCAATATTTCAAAAGAAACATTTAATAGCTATAATTGTACCTAATTGGAATAAACCTTTCGAATTAATGTGCGATGCAAGTGATTTTGCAATTGGAGCTGTATTGGGACAAAATATGAGAAAATTTTCAAAAAGTTATATATTATGCTAGTAAAACTCTTTTGAAACTCAAGAAATTAAACCACTACTGAGAAAGAGCTTTTTTAAGTATAGTCTATACCTTTGATAAATTTAGACCTTATCTTCTTGGTACCATTCATAGTTCATGCGATCATTCCGCTATTAAATATTTAATGTCAAAAAAAGATGCTAAACCTAGACTGATAAAATGGGTTTTACTTCTACGAAAATTTGATTTTCAAATAGTGGATAGAAAAGGAATTGATAACTTAGTGCTGATCATTTATCTAGAATTAAGATTGATATTATTATTGAAAAAAGATAAATGAAAAATATCCTGATGAACATTTATATGTTACTCGGGATGCAAAGAACACCTTGGTATGCGGATATAGTTAACTATTTAGTTAGCAATATTCTACCTTATGGATTGAATAACAAATATATTAAGAAATTTAAAAATGATGCTAAATCTTATATTTGGGAAGAACCTCGTTTATTTAAATTGGGAAGAGATTCTGTAATTCGGATATGTACCTTATGATGAAACTTTTGCTATTATTCAAAAATATCATGATTCTGAATTTAGGACACTTTTGGAGTAGATACGTACATTTTAATTCCATTAAAAAGTTACCTTAGCTACCTTGTTAGATATGAGATGGTATAATAATATATGTGATCAGTATCAAGGATGAAAATATCTGGAAAGATGAGGAAATATTATTTTCTTGAGTTGAAATTTTTAATATATGGGGTTTAGACTTTATAGGACCATTTGTAACATCATTTGGAAAGATTTGAATTTTATTAACTGAGTTGATTATGTTTCAAAGTGGATTAAAGTTGTAGCTTTGCCAACTTGTGATTCCAAAAGTGTTTCGAAATTTTTAAAGAAAATGATTTTTACCGAGATTTAGAATCTTTAAGGTAATTATCACGGATGGTAGAAGTCATTCAAAATATAAGAATTGAATCATTGCGGGAAAATTTGGAATCAAACAAGAATTGCAACTGCTTATCACCCACAAACAAGTGGAATGGCTGAAGTATCAAAACTGAGAAATTAAAAGAATTTTAGAAGCGGTAATCTAAAAGAAGCCAGTTGGGTTGATAGACTGATTGCATTATGGGCTTATAGGGCAACATAAGACACCAATCGGAATGTCACCTTACCGGTTTTGTTTATGGTAAACATTGTCACCCTTACCTGTTGAACTTGAACATAAAAGCTTATTGGGCGATAAAGGAGTTTAATTTTGATTTGAATACTGCGGGGAGAAAAATATTATTACAATTAAATGAGATGGATGAAATAAGAAATGAGTCATATGAAAATGCAAAGATTTATAAAGAAAGAAGATATTACATGATAAAAAGATTTCAGGAAAAATATTCGAGCCTGGACAAGAAGTATTATTATTTAATACTCGTTTGAGACTTTCTGGAAAATGGGACCATATATAATTGAGAAAGTCTACCATTATGGAGTTGTGGATATTAAAGACCCCAAAACGGGAAAAATATTTAAAGTTAACGGATTGGAGTCCTTATTTGGGACACATAAAATGATTTATAAAGAGGCTTACGAGTTAAGTCAACCTGATTAAAAGACTTAATTAGGTCGGGTGATGACGTTCAAACCAAGCATTTCATGGGAGGCAACCTATAGTTATTTTTGTGTGTTTTTACATTTTTAATGTAAGTTTATGCACGATCTTGACTAAATTTTATATAACTTTAGAAAATTGGATGCTAACAACTCTTTATTGACTTAAAAATTTAAAGATTATCTCGAAGTATATAAAGTTTGAACTTTGGATCACTCAAATTTTGTATGTGAGTAAAAAAGGAGATCATGTTAACCTTCATTATGATTGTTTATAATTTGAGTTAATTTTAATTACTTTGGAATCTATATTGATCATACCATTCTAATTTACCTATTTTAGAAATCGAAACTTTGAAATTTGACGTTAGGAGAAACGAGTTGAAGATGGTTCGGCGCACAGGCGCCGAATCCTGCGCTGGCGCCGGAGTAGACTTTGTATCGATGGGTCGAAGCATAGGCACCAGATTTGGCGCCTAAGCGCCACGATTCTAGGTCGTGTAAAAACAAAAAATTTTCAGTTTTCCACCCGATTTTCTCTATAAACTACCACATCTTCATTCTGATCCACTAGCGACCAAAGATATGACCTTTACACTTCATTCCAGGAGGCAAAAGAAGATTTTGAAGAAATAGAGAAGAAATCATGGAGAAGAGGCTAGAGATAAGAGTTCAAAGGATCCTCAACCTTTCTTTGTGGTTTTATTCTTTGTCAAGTTTGGAGAAGTTTTGAGGTAGCCTAGATAAGTTTGAAGAGATTAAAAGTATTGGAGATCCCTATGAGATGTATCATCAAATCAAGCATGCGGAATGGCGAGCAAAGCTTTAATTCGATCATTTAGCGGCCTATCAAGATGCTCAAGTAGATGTATGCAAAGAACAAATGGATCGACGATAAAATGGGTATGGATTTTTCAGGCGTTAGTGTTCTTCCTAAGTAGGCAGGTAATCTTCATTGCGATGAGAATGGAAATTTGAAGTTGAAGATTAGATAGTAAATGTAGTTAGATCAAGACTTTATTTAGTGTGTCCTTGCATCAGTTGGTAAACTGAATGTGTTGTTTATGTGTTTGTTTCTTGTTGATAACAGTGTATTTGCTTTGAAATTATTTTTGTTTGATTGTTTGTTAGGACTTTAATCTTATTATTATACTTATTTGTAATGTATTAGACCGAAATTGAAGATTATGAATGGAATTAGAAGAGTTTAACTTAAACTTGTGTTTAATTGGTGGATTTAATTTATAATTTTAAAAATTTTTGAAGAAAATATTTTGGAAGTTGGAAACTGAAGCAATACTCTTATATGAGTAATTAAAAATTGAAGTTGTAAGTTTTGGTGGAAAATTAAATTTTTAAGATGATTCTTGTGAAAGGCGAGTACGGCGCCTAAGAGCCGGTTAGGCACAGCTAATCGAAAATCAAGTTCAACCCCCCATTAGCCTTTGCCGATGCTAGCTTCATCCTATTCCTCTTTTCTGAAACCTGCACCCCTTATATCCATCGAGGCCCGAATCTTCACGTTTTTTAGCCGAAATCACTCGATTTCTTCATCTTGAGGTCAGATCTACCTTCCAATCCATTTATTTTATTTTCTACCATGGATTTTCCTATTTTTTCTAAAATTTGAAATTTTTGGAAAATTTTGTTTTTAGAAATTTTTTTCCATGGATTTTTAAATACATTTTAAGTTTCTCGAAGTTTAAAAGAGTTTAGTTTATTTGATTCCTTAATTTATTTGTGTTTTCTTTCACATTTAGATGGCACCTAAATCTAGCGCGGAAAAAGAACGAGAAAATTTCGATGTGACAAATTCGCTACTACGGCGGCGCACGCCGTTACCACGAATTTGCGTCATCGAAATTTATCTCGGAACAGCCGGTTTTTACAATCTGGAGAGATGATCGAGAACACGATCGTTGCACCTAGCCCAACGGCGATTCCGTTATTTTATTTGTCGTTCTTTATTATTCCTGGAGTATGCGAGGAGTTTTATACTGACTTTATGGATGCGGAAGACTATGAAGTCTTCGTTAAGTGTCAGTGGGATTCACTCGAAACGGATCAACGAGTTTCTCGGCCTACCACCTACCATTGAGTTCTACTATTTTGGTCTATCTCCATCGAAGGTGATACGGAGATGATCATTGCATATCTGACGGCCTTTGGGCTTGGAAGATGGGAACGACGAAAGGGTAAACTTTAAATGTTAGGCTGAATGGTATTTCAAAGGAATGACACTATTTTCTTTACGCTAGACTACTTCCTTCCAACCACAGGTGAAGTTACCGAATAGAGCTATCACGAACTACGTATTCGAAGGAAAGGCTGATAGATGTTAGCGACGTACTCATGATTTTGTGGAGTCGATTACACGATCCGGCACTTACGTAGGATTAGGATTCCGTCTTTGATATATTCTTTATACGTGAGGGATGGAGTTATTTCGATATTTACGAGGAGAAGCTGAAGACTGAAGCCTATTGGGCAGAAGAGTGTTAGTATTTATGATCGTCTTTGCGGGAAGAGATCTCTTGCTCCTTATACATGCACACTTTCCCAGGTAGAGCTTCTACTTCTAAACCTTCTACTTCTGCTACACCACCACCTAGTTTGGGATACTATTGATGAGAGGTATTCAGAAGCGAGCGGAATGCGTTACTCTTGGCTAATTTTCGCATAAATGAGATCGATGCGAAATTTGATCATTTGATTTTACTTACTTAGGAGAAACATATATGATGCGAGTATGATGAAGCTCTTGTTAGATTCCTAAGGGAGAACGATCCACATTACAGTTCCCTACTTGTCCTAGATTCACACCTTATGATCCAAAGAAGGGGCGAGGATTTTTCCTTGGGTATCGATGATGATGATTATGAGGAGGCTATGAGTGATGATTAGATTGTCGAGATTATGTTCTTGTTTTATTTATGTTTGTGTGTTAGACTTAGTAGTATGATTGGTTTATGTTTTTTGATGTTTTGTTGATGTTATTTGTACGTGGTGTCATACTATCTAGTTATTGATGATGTTTTGTTTCTGTTATTATGATTAGTATAGTCGTTTGAATTTAGCTCGATATAAAAATTGAACTTTGCTTACTTTTATATATGCTTCATTATTTCGAGTGATATTCATAAAAAGTATGTGTAGAAGTAAATTTTTCTTTGTAAACTGTTTTTACATACTTATAAAATTCCTTTTTTAAATTATGCCTTTCTTTCTCTCATACTTTTTAAATTTCTTTCTCTCATACTTTTTAAAATTTCTTTCTCTATTACTTTTTAGAATTAGTTTTGGTTTTAGTTTTAGGGACTATCTAAGGTGTGGGTTTTCATGCAACGGTTGTTTATCATGCAAGAAAAGTAAGTTCGATGCAATTGCAATAAAGTAAATTGCAATAAAATAAAAGTTTACATGGAGAGGTCTTCCCGTCATCTGGCTATACTTAAAACACATATCGAGCATTTAAGTATTCAGCAGAGTACTTTGGAAATTAGTAGGGAAAGGTTTTGGTTATCCACCAAGTTCCCAATCCTATAGCTAGTCACAACCTATGACGTCTAGGTTCTTATGTTTTGGTTTAAAGGATGATTTTCTTCATCGAAAGAACAATTAAGTTGATTGTTCTTATAAATATCCTATCATATTGAGGAAGTGCTTAAGACGAGTCTTAAAACATCTTTTTCGATACCTCTAGGATTGTTTTAAGTCAAGAGAATTTAATTATACAAGTGAGTGTCGTCAGGGAGTTGAGTTTTGTTCTCTTGCTTAGTGGCTTAGGACACTTGAATATCCACATAAGTGAACAACTGGCTTATCTTTCAGTTTAGGAGTTATGGCAACGAGAACTTTTGAGGGCAAATTGATGTTGAGTGATTTGTGATTTAATTTAATTTCAATTAATGGGTTTAAGTTTGGAATAATGTTGAAGTTGTTTGGAATTTATTTTGAATTCTTTATGTCTTAGGTGATGTTATATTTAATTTAATTTAATTTAATTTAATTTTAATTTAATTTAATTTGGTTTTAGTTTAATTTTAATTTAATTTTATTTTTTAATTTAATTTTAATTTTATTTAACTTGATTTTATTTTTTATTTAATTTAATTTAATTTAATATGTTTTAATTTAATTTAATTGAATTTAGTTTAATTTAATTTAATTTAATTTAATTTAAATTTAATTTAAATTTAATTTAATTTAATTTAGTTTTAATTTTAATTTAATTTTATTTAATTTTAATTTAATATTTTATTTTTTATGCTTTAAGGATGATTTAATTTTAATTGTTAAAATATTAATTTAATTGAAATCTTAGAAGGATTTAATTTAAATGTTTTAACTTTAATTTAATTTAATGATTGAAGATCTTTTAGCGTTACAAATCTTGAATTTGGATTATCATTTTATTAGGAATTAAATATTATTGAGGTGATTAATTTAGGGATTCTTAAATTAAAGAACAAATCTCCTAATAGTATCCTTATTTTAATAATTCCAATTTTTTATTATTCTTCCAAGTTTAATTAATTATTTAATTAAGGTTTATTTTTAATTAATTTCAAATTGTTTGGTAGGTTTCTACCCTTTAGCTAAGTTTCAAACATCGAAATCAACTTAGTATCAAATATTTTACCCTTTTAATTAAACTGGAAATTTTTAATTATAGGTTAAAATTTTAATTGCCATTTTGCCCTTTAAACTTACTAGTTACCATAACTCATAAATTGAGCTTAAATGAATTTGAAATTTTTATGTGACTTCACTACATTATATCAATCGAAGACATTAGGAGAAAATATGATTTTTAAATATTTAATTTATTTATGTAATTATTTTTGGTGGAAAATAAGGATTTTAAAGGAAAATTCAACAACATGACCAAGGGAAAGTTTCTGTCCTTAAGAAAATTATGGGACATTCCTAATGACCAGAGGACCACTTGGACCAATTTGGGTGATTTTTGAATTATATTCTTTTTATTATAATTATTTTGAGTTTTTGGAGTATTAATTAATTTAAAAATAAAATAAAGATTAAAAAATGAATTTTATATTTTTCAAAAATCTCTCTGATATCAAAGGAAACCAGAGAACCAATTTTTATAATTTTCTGATTTTTCTTTGATTTGTAGAATTATTTTAGTGGAAATGCTAGAAAATACATTGTTTTTAATTTTTAAAATTATATTGGAACTGCAAATTTGATATCTTATCATAGAGACTTAAGAAAAATATGGGGTTTATTCTGAAAGTGATTAAAATTCAAAATGTGACATTTTGGTTAATTTTATTTTTGTGATTTTTATTATTTTTTAATTATTAAAAATATTAAAATAATGCAAAAAATCGAAACTTTTTGGAAAATTACTTGATTTTAATTTTTTAAATTCTGATATCATAGAGCTCAAAGAAACCCCGATTTGGTGAATTTTTTAGAAGTATTTTGAAAGTTATGAATTTTGAAGTTTAGGTTTATTCAATGGCTTAATCGACCCATTTGATAGAGATAACGAGTCCGATTAACTTCAAACTTTTATGGTGGGTTCCTCTGATCTAAAGGTCGGTGAAATTTATTTGAAGTCGATTTGATGTATGATTAGCTCTAATTAATTAGCTCCATTTTGGGTGTTTAAGCGATTAGGGTTATTACTGAAGTGAGTGGCTTCAAAGGCTTATTTTCTTAGGGTCCTGCGGTCATAAGAAACATCACGAAATTTTCCTAAAATTTATTTCACGAAACATCTTAATTATTGGAATTAAAATACTCAGAATAGTGACCTAGAATTAAAAAATCAATAACTCTTCATAGGGATGGCCTACGACTTTGGAAAATTCGAGATAATTTTGAAATTCGAAGGCTTAAGCGCAGCCAATTATATACATCTTGTAATTGAATTGTATACATGCATGGAGCATTGAAAATGTGCAGAGAGTAAATAAATCATTAAAATCGAAATGATAAATTAAATGATTTCTTTTCACGTATTCTCCTGTTCAACGAAGCGGGGTTTTTTTATTTTATTTTTAGGATTTTCCTACGAAGTTTTGAATTTTCTAAGTTACGGTAATTAAATAAATAAGAAAAATCCTATTTTCCTACTTATCCACGTGGCGCCCGCCTAGCCATCCTTAGCGGCTAGAAGGGGCCGCGGCGCGCTCGATTCGGTGCGCCATGGGCTGGGCGCTCGGGGGCCCGCGGTTCATGTACCATCATGTTGTCGGCTCGATCCGGACCGTCCACTCGATACACGCTCGATACGACGGCTCCAGGTCATCGTCTACGGCGGGTGTGCACCGTGGCCGTCGACCTTCCTAACCTGTTCTCGCTCGATTCTCGGCACAGTTTTGTGTCGTTGCTTATGCTCACATGGATTCGTCTTGAAGACGAACATCCATATGGTAAACATGCATTGAAATTGATTCAAGAACTAAATGGAGAAGTCTCTGTAAGCTCGGGAAGAGTGAGTCAATACCTACGCACCCGAGAGAAGTGAAGCTTCGATCTTTGAGTTAATGTCTCGCCTTCGATTGGGTCAGCAGCTCCGGAGATGAAGTCCTTGGCACAGTGAATTGTCTAGGTATGATTTCGACCACGGCCGATTTCAACCTTTGGAGTCTGGAACAGGTGGGTGGCACGGAGAGGGGGCTTTCCTTTGGGGAACTCCTTCTCTTGGTCTTGTACGAGTGTGGGTGAGTTAATTTGACTTTGGTGGAGGATTTGAGATGTCTTTATTCGACACGAAATTGAGCTCCCAAATTGAGCTCAATTAGTGGGGATTAGGGCAATAGAACAGTGGGGATCAAATGCTCTAAGTGTGGGGAGAGTACGGGCTGATTTTGGCGAGTTTCAGCAAGGTTGGTTCGGCACCTCCTCGTAGCCGTGAGGGGTGAGGTTTAAATAGGAGAGGGTGGAGGGCCTCAAAGGGGGTTTAAGGCTTGGGATCAGCTGCTCCATGCAGAAGAACAGTCATGCTGTTCAATTGGGTTGGGACACTTCGACGGGGGAATTTCAATGTTGGCTCACATGTGAGCTTTCGGCCATGGTGTTTTCGGCGGCTTTGGTGGGCTGGCCCAGACGGCCCCCAGTCACCATCTTGACCGGTGGGGTCGGGGGTTGGCAATGGTGCAGTCGGTGGAGTTTTGACATGTGTATAGGGGCTGGATTGAAATGGAATGGGGAGAGGCTCATTTGGGTTCAAATTAGGTATTGCTTGATTTTGGGTTTGGTTCACCTCCCAGACTGGTTTTGAGGCTGGGTGAATCGGTTAGGTCGGTGGTCTTAAGTGGAGAAGTCTCCATCCAAGAATATTTGGTTTATATTTGGGTTAAAGGGAATCATAAGTAAGGTTAATGGCTTTGAGGAAGTGCTTAAAAGGACCTCCTCCTTTTCCCAATGTAGTAAGGTCACATGTAAATAACTCGCATGAAGCACTGTGGCTTAAGAATGGCTTCATGGCTTGCACATGGCTTAGGATAAAGCTTGGTCAATTTCATGGAAGTAGAATTTAGGAATTTTGGTATTTTGTGGTGGAGAATTTTCATGAAGCTTGATTTGGAATGGTTTAATGATGATTTTGAAACTTAGGGGTGATTTTGATTAAATGGATGATATGGAGAAATGTACGTATGGGCTTTGGATTGAAAACTTGTGGGCTCTTTGAAATGGTCTTGGGTGGGCTTTTAAAGTGGTTTAAGGAAGTGGGCCTTTAGGTTTGAAAATGGGCTTTTGAATAGAAAAATTTGCAATGGGCCATGCCAAATAAATGTTGAGTTTTGTCTAAGGATGTGTCATGATTGATTTGAAACAAGTTTGGAGTGATTTGGGTTTGAATTGGGTTGGATTTAGGCTTCTTTTGGTAAGGGCGATGTAGGTCAAATTGGGCTAAATTTGGGCCAATGTTGGGCTAGGGTTGAAATTGATGTAAAATTAATGTTGGGAAATGTTTATGGGAGTGTTTCAAAGAGGTTTCAACTTTTGTTGGGGTTGGATTTTGGGGTTGGAGTCCCCCATTTGGGTTAAGTTTGATTTAGATCAAGGTGGGCTTTTTGGTTTGCGGTTGAATTTGAGGTGGGGTTTGGGTCCAAATTTTGGGCAAATTATGTTCGTGTTTTGTTTGTGGGGATGTTAGGAAGTTTTTATAAAAGGTTTGGGGTCAATTGGAGTTGAATTGGTTTGGTTGGGCTAAGTTTGGGTCATGGGTCAGAATTGGGCTTTAAGGTCAAAAGTGAAATTGGATTCGAATGCCAATCAAATTGGGCATGGATTTGGTCTAGATTGGTGTTGGGGATGTTGAATTGAAGTTTAGAATTGAATGGACCAGAATTTGGGTCAATTGGGTAGGTTTGGTTTGACATTGGGTTCACTTTGGGTTAAAATGGGTCAAATTGGGGATTTTGACAAGGTGGGAACTGAAATTGACAAAATTGGCCCATGGTTTAGTTGGACAAAATGAAATTGGGAATATTTGAGATTTTCTCGAATTTTAAATTTTACGAATTTTGGATTTTGGGTTAAAAGGGCCATTTTGGTAATTTGGAGGGTATTGGGGTATTTTTGGAATTTTGAGTATTTTTTGGGTAAAAATGGTCAATTTTAGTGGTGGGAGAATGTTTGAGATTTATTTTGAGGAATTTGGGTGATTTTGGAAATTTTGAAAAATTTAGGTAATTCGAGGTTTTGGGTAGGCTTAATTTTGGGGTCGATTCGAAAATTGAAAATTTAGAAAATTGAAGATTGGGTAAATGTAAGTGAGGAATGAAATCCATTTTGGTTGAGCCATGAAATATCAAGCCCACATAGTATGAAGGGACTCATTTGAGGCATTCAGTATGTTATTCACAACCCTGTTAAGACTTAGCGGTTAAGGGCCAAAATCCATGTGAATCACCTGCATGAGTCGAGGAGGTCAAGTTGGGTATGGGTGTGGTTTTAGGAGGTGTGTAAGTGTAGTGTATAAGTGTAGTGTGTGTGTAAGTCAGCCCTTCACCGAGACCGGACCACCTAGGGCGATCTAGGTTAAAGAGTCTATAGGAACTCATCCTTTAAACTTCCGCATTTGATTTCAACCCTCTCTAGGTGATTAGGGGTCTACAATCGAGCTTGTGGGGTTTGCAAGGAGTCAGAGGTGTTTGGACTTCTAAAGGGTGGGTTCCACTTCTATTCGCATCTAAGATATTGAGAAAAGTCTGAAATTTAGATCTTAAGTACTAAAGAGAGAGACGAACCTCATCGAAAATGAAAGTCTGACAAATGGACCTCAATAGGTGTGGTGTGCTAACCGAAGCACACCGCGCGTATTGGCGTTGACGAGATCAACAAAACCAACACGGTACATCCAGTGACAAACTTAGGACGAAGTAGAAAGAATTCCGTGGGGAGTATAAGGTATATTCCCGGGGCGGGATTCTAAACTCTGTTGGGAATGGAAAGAAGGTGAAACTCAAAATCACAAGATACGGGGAATTCGATTTAGATTTCATTTTGTTTCGGTTTAAGTTTTGATGTGTGAGCTCGAGATTTTAGTTTGAGTTTCGATTTAGATTGATTTTGTTAAAATTAATTTAAAGGGATTTGAACTTGAAATGAAAATTGGAATTTTGTGGTTTTAGATGTAACATCTTCATCCTAAAAAATTTTGAATTGATTAGATTGAACCATTACAATGAGAAGAACTCGGAAGCGAGTGCGGTATTGGATGCGCAAAATCTTGAACCTCAACGGCTTGATTTGGTGTGCTTCATTGCAATGGGAAGGAACCGCTTGATACGGTATTGGATGTAAAATCCGCAACACCGAAAAGTTCGATTTTGATGTATTTCATTGCGATAGGGAAAGAACCTAAAGCAATGCGATATCGAATGTAAAATCCTACGACTCAAAAATTTGATTTTGATGTATTTCATTGCGATAGGGAAAGAACTTCAAGCAATGCGGTATCGGATGTAAAATCCTCGACCACAAAAATTTGATTTTGATGTATTTCATCGCGATAGGGAAAGAACCTAAAGCAATGCGGTATCGGATGTAAAATCCTCGGCCCAAGAATTTGATTTTGATGTATTTCATCGCGATAGGAAAAGAACTTCAAAACGTACGTATCGGATGTAAAATCCTCGGCCGAAAATTTGAATTTTGATGTATTTCATTGCGATGAGGGAAAGAACCTTAAACGATACGGTATCGGATGTAAAATCCTCGAAGGCAAGAATTTGATTTTGATATTTCATTGCGATAGGAAAGAACCTAAAGCAATGCAGTATCGGATGTAAAAATCCTCGGCCAAGAATTTGATTTTGATGTATTTCATTGCGATAGGGAAAGAACCTAAAGCAATGCGATATCGGATGTAAAATCTCCAAACTGAAAATTTGATTTTGATGTATTTCATTGCGATAGGGAAAGAACCTAAAGCTTTAATGCAGTATCGGATATAAAATCCTTAACTTGAAATTTGATTTTGAATGGTAATTGATTTTGCGGAGTTTGTAGTGTTGATTTGAAAAGTGTGGAATTTTGGTGTTTCGAATTTCATGAAAGTTGTAAAGATTTTTTGTGGAAAGAAACAGATTAGGAGGGAATATGTAGATGCTACATATCTCATTCAAAAGAGTTGATCGAAAGTTCTTGGTTTGGATGGATCTGATTCCTCGCCATCGAGATCAGAATCGAAAACCTCGGCGCTCAGGTGTCGATGGAATCGGCCGCTCCCATCCCCGGACGAGGGGAGAGAGTAGACGGATTGGATTTCAGATTTGGAAGGTTGAGTTTGAATTTGATTGAGATTTGATTTAAAATTTGTGTTTATTTTGTTTGTCCTTTAACGATTCAAATTTGCTTTATCGTTAGTTTCAATGTTCATGTGAATTTGGCGTTCATCATTTTTTTTTAGATTTTTAAGAGAGGATTTTCTTTTATTCTTTTTGTTTCTTTCCGTTCTTCGTTCGAAGTTCATTTAAATTTAATAAGCGTTTCAGTCCCGACTTGCACAAAAAGAGAGGTGAAGGCCAAAAATGTGACATGGTCACTTTCATTCCCGATCATGTTGAAGATACATCATACGGCTCGATCTGGAATACATCATCTGATGTATGAACTCGAAACGGACCATGCATGTATGATCTTTGTCGATCCATCTGAGCATGCATCGAAAATCATGTACGATAGTGAGGTACATGGTGATAACACTCTTTTAGAAGCCATCCTTGGCAAGGATATTACGTATGGATGTACGTTGGAGGTGTGATATTTTCCATGTAACTCGCGGCTCGTAAGGCTTCGGAGGCTCTCTGGCTACGGGTACGCTGGAAGTGGTAGGTGCTCGTCATCCATCCTTCGAAAGTAAGCGAGATGCGCTTCATTGGTACTCCCCGGTATGCGATGTTTAGCGACATACTGCTCAGGTTGCCCTTTAGTATCATGACGGAACCTCACACGGTAATGGTATCCTTGCGGCCTCGGAACTCACACAGGCATAACATCCGAGTCAGATCTGAACATGATATTACCTTTCGTTCGGAAAAGCTGAAATGAAAGGTCGACAAAGTCGTGGTGATGCATGTGCGGGGGTATGCGGTCACCCTTCTTGTAAATGTTAATGATGCAAGCTGTTGGGTATGCAATCTGTGGCGATTACCCTCCATGTTATCATTCTCTTTACCAGCCTTTTGATGACTGGCAGCATTGGATACACCTTATGACGGAGTATCCCCGGTGGGTTTTCCCTTCGTAATATTACGCGAAGTTGTAGCGGCATCCACATTGTATTTATGTCTCTCCCTTTCCACGGCATCCATCTCCGGGGTTCAGTAGAAGTGTTTTCTCTTAGGCGGCCTGCTCGACCCATCCTTTTTAAATCCTGGATGCAGTCCACGATTTGTTGTTGTTCGTATTCTAAGAACACGTCGTAGCCAATAGCTCGAGGCCTTAGTATATTGATCCTCTTGCCTCTAATTCTCTCGAAGTATTCAAAAGTTTGCTTCTCGACATTCTGAATTCTTTCTAGCTCGTATTCTGGAATAATCTGTAAATGGGAGGCACCGGTGACGTCTTGTGCAGGACCATGTGCTCCAATCCCTTCGCGTTCTCCTGCATACCTCGGCTCCTCGGGGATGGTCTCCGTCGGGACATCTCCCGGGTTGCTTCTCTGACAAGGTCATGCATTACTGGTGCCTTTATCTGGTGGCGTGGTAGCCTTCCTTCTTCGATCTTCATGGGATTTCCACAGTCTCTTACGGTATCCTCGGGCTGGCCTCCTTTCTTCGGGTTCTGGTGAAGCCGTTATCCTTGAAATATATGCAGGTACTAGCGAAATGCACTCATCGCGGTACGCTGCTAGTTTAGTTAACATCTTGCGGATACGATTTTATTTCTTCGAGTTGCGCGAGTAGCTTTTCGTACTTCACCGAGATCTCTTGTGGGCGCGTGTCCCGGCAAGCACGCCCTACTGTATAGCGGCTTCTGAGACCCCGTTCCTCTTGTCTCCCCAAGTGTTTGTTTTCCTTTTCACCTGCGGGTTGGTGGCTTGGGCCGCCCGCACAATACTAATACGGCGGGCAATTCCTCTCGGTCAGCGGGACCCAGTCACCTTCCTGTATTGCGGGCTGCGTGCAGTCGAGTCGATCTACGTATCGTCGCTCTTTCACCCTCTTTTCGTCGAGTACGAAACACGCCATTTCTAAAGTTCGGGACCCGTCGCCGTTCAACATTTCCTCGCGAAAAGACAAGGAAAAGGATCGGGGGCTGTACTGAAACAAGAACATTAAGAAAATGTTTATTAGAGACGAGTTTTCTTTTTCTCTTTTTTTTTTATTATTCCTTTTGTGTATTTTTAAATTAATAAGGAATGAAGTGGAAAAATTAGGAAAAGATTTTTGATTTGGAAGAAACTGAGGAAAACTTTATTATCGATTTTATTTATTTTAGCACATTTTTTTATTATTTTTGGGTTCGGACCCGGTCATAAATGCAATTGCTTCACCCGTGCTTCTAGGGATGAAAAATTCATTCCTTCGAAACATCGAGTAGCGTAATACTTCTTCGAGTATCGTCCGTTGATCGGAAACATGTCGTTCTCCTTGGCAATTCACTAGCTGGTAGGAGCCTCCTTTAGTGGCTTTGCACCCGGCCACGAAACGGCCCTTCTAGAGTGGGTTCAAATTTTCCTCCTATCTTGCGGTGTACGGGGATAGGTCTTGAAGCAGGCGAAGTCACCAACTTTCGAAGGTTCTTGGGCGGACCGATCTGTCATGGGCTTGAACCATGCTTAGTATAGTTCTAAATTTTCTTTGTGACTGCCGAAGTCTTTTCCTTCCGATCTTTCGGTCCTCTAGTCGTAATTTGGCATTCTCTTGTCGTGATTTTGTTTGCAACGCAGTCCCAGTGATGGAAGGTTTGGACCTCACAGGGTAACAACGCCTCGGACCCATACACCGAGAGCGTAAGGTGTAGCAGGTAGGAGTTCTGAAGGTTGTTCGGTAGGCTATAAGGCTTCTAATAACTTCTCGTGCGATTTCTCTTATTATCGTCCAAATTTTTCTTTAAAATTTGAACGATAAATTTGTCATAACCTCGGCAGGGCCATTTTGCGCTTGGGTGGTAATTTGTTGAATACGCGATCGATTCCGTGTCTCACGACAAAATTATTGATTTGCGTGCTTCGAATCTTGACCCGTTATGAGATGATCTGCGCGGCACTCACGAAAAGGTAGACAACTTGGTTCTTGAAAAGCGCGCACATGGTGTGCTTTTCACTTCTACGAGTGGAGCTGCCTGCGGCTTGGAAAATGTCTGTAGCCGCAAGAATGAACCCGATGTCCTTTTGAAGATCGTGATTTATTGGACCCATATCGTACTGACATTCGAATGGACGCGCGCAATTGTCAGATGTGGCACATTTGGAGGTTGGTGTGAACCACTCCATGCACTTGGCATTGGTGAAGCTCTTGGCAATTTTCATGCGGTCGGTCATCATCGAGGGGACGTGTGCCTAGTCTTTTAATTTTCATTTTCATCTTCGGACCGTGGTGAGCGCCACGGAGTCTGAATGCACCTCTTTAACAATTTCACGGGCCTCGGACCGGCTTAAGCGCCTTAGCACGGCCCCAGTCGAAAAGACTATGCAATATAACGTGTTTGTTTTTATGAATGTGTAGGACGAGTTCTTTTCTTGATCGATGGGCAACGACCTATCACCTGCAGTAGTTTTCTTTGTTTGCGGGTAGTGCAGTAATGGGCTGTGTGATCTTGTGTTCACATCCTTCTTGCAGCGATTCTTCTATTTTTCGATTTGTGTGTGTCCCATGTCGGCGGTAGGACTGACGTCCGTGAGCGGCACTTCCACTAATTCATCTTGCAAACGGTAAATTCTTCCTTTGCGGCGGGCTAACGCATGCACTTCAAGCGTTTTTCTTTTATTGGGAATTTTGTGAGTCGTCATTCGAATCTGTTCCAACAGCGTATGGCATACTGGAAGTATTGCTTGAGTCTTGGCTTTAAAATTCTGTCTTGTCTGCCGATACGGTGGATGATTCTTGCGAATCCCGTAGATGTTGATGTTTGTTATCCCCATTCGAATAGTTAATTCCGATCTGTTACGAAGGCTTCGTATTCTGCCCGTTGTTTGTACACAGCTCTGTTAAGTGGTAGGAGTATCTTAACATCCCCGCTCCGGTGTTATAAAGATTAGTAGATTCTACCTTCTGGGAACACTTTATCACTTGCGATTCTTCGTCTTTGTGTGCGAAGATGCTCAGGTCGAAATATAATTCCCAACGTCGATCATCGAGTCTTCTAGCTCATTATTTGTTCATCGCTTGAAGTCGTCATTGAGAGGAGATTACGCCGGAAGAGGGTGTCTTTGCGAGGAAATGCCTTTAGGATTTGTCCCTTTACGGCACGAAGAGGCACGAAAGTTGCATATCGAATTGCGATAATATCATTGACCACTGGCAAGTGCGAACGTTGGACGGGTCATCAAGTATTGCAATGGATTCGTTTCGAGATCCAGGTTGACATATGAGAAAGCATGTAGTGCCCCGAGGGAAGCACTATGCAATGACTCTTGTCATTGCTTGGTCCTGATCGGTAAAGATTGTTACTGGTGCTTCTCTCCCATTATTTGAGCAAACGATTTGAAAAGCCACACGAATGAATCGGTGGTCTCATCAGACAGAAATCCAACTCCAAATAGTATGTTCTGCCAGTGGTGGTTAACCCCCACAAATGGAGCGCATCATAAGTTATATTTATTTAATCTGTAGCTTGTGTCAAATATTATCACATCCCCAAAACAATCATAATCCAACTTGGATAATCCATCACTCCAGAAAATGTTTGTTAGCCTTCCAGACTCGTATGTTTGGAAATCCCAGGAAAACATGCTATCACTCACTCGCCTTTCCATGAACATCTGTATTAGTGCATTGACATCTCCCTGCTCAATTTTCTCTCTTCTTTCACTTTGAATGAAATTATGTGCATCTGTCTTGTTGCATTCCAAATTCTCTACACCACCAACCTCCGAAGCAATGAAATTGTATGCATCTGTTGCTCTGATTCCCACACCTGTCATGGATCTTAAGACATCCGCATTCAACTCACTTATCCTTCGCTCGAACGAAGAAGATGTTTATCACCACTTTCGACCAAAGGATGGTTGTGATTTTCAATGAATTTTGCCACTGTCCAGTTGCCCTCAAGGTCAACAGCAAATCAAACCATGGCCTTACAACCGGTCCTTGTGTCCGATTTTTTGTACTTAACACTCTCCATATTGTTAGGCTCTTTCTTGTAGCCGGCTTTCCCGCATATATAATCTTTGCTCTTCAGTTTCCTGGAGTTGGGCTAGTAGCTAGTGTGGTCCTTCTGAACAGTGAATCCTACTTGATGTGCATAGATACGATAGCTTTCATAAGCTTCTTCCTCATTGTAGACGTTGCTTCTCAAAAACATCTTTGTAATTGCTGGATTGCAAGGTTTTGTAGCCTCACCTGACTGCATATTTGATGAATATATTTATACAAAGTTAGACATTGTCAAAAGAGCATAAAAAAGTCATGATAACACCAGCATTACACTTCAATAATGCCATAACAAGCCCACTCCCACACCAGGATAATACTAGAATAATACTACAATATCACGATAATAGGACCAGCATAACACCACTCCCACACCATGATGACTCCACCAAATATCCCTACATCCTAAAATGAGAGTAACACCATATATTATGCGAGCAAAAACAACAATCTGGCTTCAATAACACCAGAGTAATACCAAAATAACACAAGCTAACCACCATAGTGACAACAAAAATAATACAATAATAAAAAAGAATTTCCTGCGTTATAAAAGTACACCAGTACTATGATATGATCATAAACAAACAAGTAAATACCGACAAAACACAATGATAACACATCAATATCATCATAATAATACAGAAATAATACGAGCGTACCACCATAATAACCACAATAGCAGTACTATATCATAGCCATAAACCAACTAAACACCACAATATCAGTACTATATCAAAGCCATCAACCAAGTAAACATCACAACATCACCTAAGTAACACCTTAAACACAATATTTTATTTAACTTACACAAACTAACACTAAAATAACACCAAAATAACACCATAATAATACAAACGTAACAACCGTAATACCACCAACATATTAATTCATCTTCTTCAAAGTAAACCCTACAGAAAAATCCCAAAACCTATATCAAAGCCCTAAACCGACTAAACATCACAACATCACCTTAGTAACACCTTAAACACAATATTTTATTCAACTTACACAAAATAACACTAAAATAACACAAAAATAACACAACAATAATACAAACGTAACATCCGTAATAACACCAACATATTAATTCATCTTCTTCAAAGTAAACCCTACAGAAAAATCTCTAAACCTATATCAAAGCCATAAACCAACAAACGTAAAGTAAAACAAAAAAATAATAAGTAATAATCACTTCAGTTACTTCGAATTTAAGGGAGAATGATGAGTTCAAATCCTCAGGCATTTCACCGTCCATGGAGAAGTCCGCCGAATCCTTAAACCCTAAGCTGCGAATAGAACCTGAGCTCCAAAAAAAATTGCCACCTGCAATCCAACAGTACTATCTTCCTTCGGGCGGCAAAATATTTTGACGGAACGGAACGAGCGAGAAATAAATGGGCTAGGGTTTCGGCCGGGCCTAAAAAATCGAAAATTTTCTCGTCCCGAGCGGGACCCACGACGCCACGTGGCATCACACGCGGCGGGATGCCACGTGGCGTCGTATAATTGGACTTCGCACGTAGAGGTACGTGCGAGTCCCGATGGAAAAATTTTCCCCGTAGTAGAATTTTTGCGCGTAAACATCAAGTAAATTTTTAAAATGTACTAATTAAAAATTAATTTTCAGTAATTAATATATTTTAAAATTTTAAAATATTAAATAATGTTCAATAATTTATTTGTCGTCAACAATCAAATTAATACGTTCTTTCTCTTGTGATATACACCAAGTTTTTATATATTTTTATCTTTCATTTCAGGGGAAAATTATTGCATACGGAGCACGTACGCAGTTACATGTACGCAGTTGCACGTAGCTCCTCGATATCCATCCAGTACTCTTGTAATAACCTATCAATACCCAATAACCAGTACCCTGTAAATACCTTAATAACCAATATCCCCTCGATACCCTTCCAATACCCTCAAAAAGAGGGTATTGGGAGGGTATTCCGCACCCAGCGACTGCGTACGTGCTCCATATGCAATAATTTCCCCATTTCAGGAGCTATGGTGACATTGACTTGTATTTATTAAAAATAAATTGATCAATTTATATTGTTATTAATATTCTGCATTTGTCAAATTTCAATCATATTTCAAAGTTTTATTGATTTTAGCACAAGACAAATCTAAGCAAAATTTGTACTTAATTAGACTATTATGTACATATAAGCTTTATGAATAACTTCTATTGTATTTTAATAATATAAAAGAAATTTTTTAAGCAGTCATGGGTAAAGTACACATTTGATATTGTGAGTTCAATTTTTATTTATGGAAATAGATGTATAACTAGAAAAAAAAATCATTTTTTTCTAATCTGGACCGGCCCAAGTGCCCCGCTACACCCCATCTCATCATATGTTAAATCCCACATCAAGGTTTTAAGGCATCACATGAAAGGGGGAGTGAGCAGGCAGTTGAAAGCAGAAGGGATTGTGCAACTAATGGAAGAGGGAACAATAGAGTTATGGGTGAAATGACCTAACAAATTTGCAAGGTTAGGTTAGAAAAAAGTAACCAAATGGAGGAAGGCGAGTTACATCGTCAGCTTTCTAGGACGTACTACTTGCATCCTTACAATCTAAGATCAAAAGACTTCTTTGTAACGTCTTCATACCTTTGGCAAAGTCATTAGAAATGAAACTAAGCAATGGATGATAGGAGGAAATGTGAATACAGTCTTCCTCTTTTTATCATGTGTTCATCTTCATCTTATTCTGTTTTAGGGAGGTAATAACTCTAATACATTCTTTCTTTTAAATTAATATTTATATGTTTATATTGACGAATTTTGGCATGCGATTAAACCTAAACCAACCAATTATAAACATTATGTGATATTATATAAACCATTAATGCGAGGAATTTGAGACTTTTGACTCTTTATTTCCACTTTGTATTCATGTAATAATAGAACATTAGTTTTTAAATTTAAATGAAAATGTGCTTAATTGAGTGTTGATATTGAATGGTTTGATATATAGGGGGTTGAATGTTTCATTTATTTAGATTCTTTAGTATACAAGCTTTGTCTAGCTTTGTGGCTTAGAGCGGGCAGTTTGAGTTGAGATTGAAATATTGTGCTACTTGATATCTTTATTGGTAGGAGACTTCATAATAAGTAAGAGATAAATGTATCATTTAGTATTAAGGCCGTATTGTTCCTTATTTTGGTACGTTTTTATTGTTTATTAAATTGTCATGAATTTGTTAATTTAGTCAACACATTTCATAGTATTATATTGATGTGATGTGATGTCAGTTTTATTTTAATTTATTATTACACAAACTTTTAAACATTTAATTATGTTGAGCACTTGTAATATTGAACTTTACATTACTGCAATTAAATGCAAAATCTTTCATCTATGCAAATTATGCTATATAGTTAAATATAATAATGATCCATTGCTAATAATAGTTTTGAAAATATTTGGCCTAGAATGTATGAAATGTGCATAATTATAATATATATATATATATATATATATATATATATATATATATATATATATATATATATATATATAATCGATATTTATAGTTTACTGGTCCAACTACAAATATCGATTTCCCACGTGCTTATCCGAACCGTCCGCGCCACGTGTAGGGCTCGAACCCGTGACCTTTGGGAACTTACAGTGAACCCCGCCCAATCCACTGAGCCACGGCTGCGGCACAATAATATATATATATATATATATATATATATATATATATATATATATATATATATATATATTGTCATTTATATTTTGCTCGGTGGGATTTCATCTGCAGAGTTTTTTTGTCATAAACTCACTACTTAAATTTATGAATTTTTGGTTGATGGTCATGCATTGGATAGAGAAGATTTTATTACTTATGCTTCAGGTGTAGCATTGGAGACGGATAAGAATAAAACAATTTTTTTGATTTGATATCATAATCAAAGCTTATTTACATTTTTATAGATAGATTATTATGAAAGTTTTGTATTTAGATATCATCGGTGGATAATATTTTTGATATCAAGTTTATGTTGATTTAAATCATTGCTAATTTTCAACTCACACTCTCATGCTAAGATTTTTATTTATTTTTTGATTTAATAAAAGTTAATTTTAGTATGTCTGAAATATCAAGGAAAAAAAATATCATACAACTCTCATATAATGTACAACTGTGGCCTACTATCCCCTGCCAAGATGGAATAACACAGTACATGGAGTGCAGTAATTTGGAGCATGTGGTCGATTATTCATTTGGTGTTGCTGCTATTTCTGTGAATACTCGGGCACATCATTCCCTCTTATCTTGGTGCGATATTGAATGAGCTATGACATGAATTATTGCTCTTGCAGTAATAAACTGAATAAGGCCCTAAGTTATCGTTCTTAAAGGGTTGTGTGTCACGTGGTCTAAAAATTGCAGAAAGATGGAATCCTTAATTTGATTTTTGAATGAAACTTTATGCTATAAATTTGATGGATTTCAAGAGACATTCCACAGATCAATTTTCTTCCGCCTATTGTGAGATCAATTTGAGAATTTTTTTATCAAAATTTTATAAAGCTATTACATTAAAGTGCCTTTTATGTTAATCAAAATTTAATATAAAGACTACATAACAAATACTAAAATATTGAATTAGAATATTTTAATTTAATTTTTATTAAAGTTATTAATTTCTTAGTCTAACCCCAAATTATGTTTACATTAAGGTTCCAAAATTATTTTTTATCCTCATTTTTGGTTTCATTGCATTAAGCATAGAATTTTTGAATTTTATAAATAATTCATTTTTATTAAAAAATACTTGCTATATCAAGAGAAATATTTTCTAGCCAATGATTAAATGTATGAACCATGCACAGAGTTTTACAAACTCTCACTTGTGTTCGAATGCAACGTCTAGAATAATTTATCACATCGAAAGATGAAAATATTGCCCTATGACAGATATAAACATGTAATGATTATTTTATTATTCCAAAAGCTGTGTTATCAGAAGCGTTCTCCCTGGCCCTAAAAAGATATGATGGAGATTGGGTATCCTTAAAAGGAAAAGCTTCTACAATTAATTACATCCTAAAAAGTGCAATCTCTTAAGACAACTCTTGAATAAAACAATTGGCTTGCATTTTTGTTGATCACACTGAGTGATTTCAAGGATGTCATTTGGATTTTAAGGGAATTGGCTCAATTGGAATATTACTTTTTGGAAGCAAATAATTACAGAGCGTTGAGCATCAAATATTAGGAGGCACATTAATGCTCCAAATCTATGATTTAATTAGGCTTTATAATTTAAAAATTTAAATTGATATTTTGATTGAAATTTATTATTTTGTTTTAGGATGTTTAGGACTTATATTTTAATAAAACTCATCGAGAAAAAGTCTAAGAAAGAACTATTTTTGTGGTAAAGACAACAAAACTGCCTCAGATCCTAAATTAAGGTGAGCTCTAATAATAAAGTTAGGAAGCTCAAACCTAGCTTGATAAGGCTAAACTTATGAATTTTTCTCCCATCACAGAGTGAAATATGACCTGATTCTTTTAAACTTATTACCCCGACTGGACATGAATGCTAGCTAGCACATCCTATGCTTTAAAATCATGACATCAAATAGTATGCACATTAAGAGTGGTAGCTTATTGTTATTTAGAATAGGCACGTCGAGATTTACAACTTGATCTTGAAGATAAAGTAGACTAGACACGAATGCACCTAACTAAAGTTTTAATGTTTTAAACTTTTTATTACTTTTTTTATAATAATTTTGACTTTAAGATTAATGGATGTGTCAGGTATGCAAACTAGATATGTATGTATGCATGAAAACATATTTTTAAGGATAATCATGTACAAAAGAAAAAAATCTCCACTATATAGATGGAAATTCTCACTGGACAGATCCCTCTTTTCAGTGCAATGAGTGAAATTTCTAAAGTCATATGGAGAACTTAATATGAATGCAAATGATTTCATTCCTCTTATTTATTTCTAATTAATTTTGATTGATTTATTTCCTTATGAGCTATGAATTTTTTTTTTTAATTTTGAGTTAATTTTTAAAAGTTAAATAAAGTTGTTAGGTGTGTACAAGATTTATTTTACCATAAGGGCCTTACGAATAAACCAAGCTAATTCCTAAGCACATAATCCCTAGCTGGAAATCTATAAAAAGTGCATTGTTCTGAAACACAAATCAAAGTAAACAAATTAAAGAAAACACAAAGAAAAAACACAACAAATGTATAAAGAATATGTTGATGCTATAGGGAAAAAAAAGGCACTTTATTTCCAACCAATATATAATCAGGAGTAATCCGAGAACTACTTATGGCCTATGAGTTCAATTCATATTATGTCTTAAAATTATTCATCTTTTGTGAATCAGGTCCCTCAAGCTTCTTCAGACGTCACTGGGTGGTTCATCCTCACTCATACCACTTTTTGGGCCCTAATCTATATCAATGAATTGCAGTTAAAAAAAAATCAGTAAAATTTTTCATAAAAATAATTAGAATAAAGGTACATTAACAGGTATCAAGTATAACACATATGCAGACTTAGCACCCTCAGACACTAAGCAACTTGCCTGGCTAGACTGTGTTTTGTGGGGGCATAGATGAATCAAACAAAGACAACTATAAAATTTGTAATTTTAATTTTAGTTATATGTATACCCTTTTTGTATTTGTAGCACAAGCACCCATAGAAAAGAATGCTTGTCCATTGATAAGTATTGCTTTAACACTAAACTATCCTAGTGTCCTTCTATAATGGCAAAGAGCACAATCATAAGGCAAATCAAACCAAATCATAATAATAATAAAATAAAAACACAAACATAATTACCATCAAGCAAACATAAATTTAGGTTTGTAGGCTAACAAGTTGTCTAATGTGTATGCAAGTGAGGTGAGACAAGTATTGCCCTTATATTTGAGCTGCTATTCAAGTGTTATATAGTTACTTTTATTATTCGATGGTTTAACCTTAAGTGATTTAAATTTTGTGCACGTGTTTGATGCGTTGAATTTGATTTATGTTTTGTACAAAGTTTCATGAATAAAGGGACCCAATTGACAGATGTCCCACCATTCATGACTTCCTAATCTAATGGGTTAGGAACCACACTTATAAAGTGTGGAACACCACCCTACAAGATAAGATGAGTTAACTAGGTATGTTTAACTCATTAGGTTTGATTTCTTAATTTTAGATAGAGTGTTTAAATTCATTTAAGTGTCTAAATTTTGTTTTAGTTTTAAGTCTTCTAATACCGTTATTATTGATTTAAATTTGGGTTCCTTTAGATTTAACTTAATTTTTATATTTTAAAAAAATTAATTAAAAATTAAAAATTTTATTTAATTTAAAAAAATACTTAAACTTCTATAAATGTTGGGAATCCTAAGTCCTCTGAAAAAATTCCCAAGTAATTTTGATGTGTATTTTACGAGTTATGAATTTTCAAAGGCTTGGGTAATTAAGTGAATTTTTAAGTTTAGAAATTATTTAATTAATTAAAATGTGTCAATTACAATTTTAATGGATTTTTCTTTTAAGGTGGAAGTTCAGTAAAGATTTCGTGACTTTTTGGAGCATATGTTAATTGTGAAGCAATTTTAAAGTTTGAGTAATATTTATATAAAATAACAAGTTAATTATTTAACTTTTATAACATATTTAATTAATTTCTATTATTAAAGTTTAACAATTATCTCTATTGAAATGTGATACACCTAAAATATATAGTATTTTTATGCACATTTTTATACCTAATTTTGATGATATTACACTTTAATGGAAGATATTTTTGTGTTTTTCTTGCAAGTATGATTAAAATGACTGATTATAATAAAAAGGAGCAAAAGAGGATCAAATTTGGAGCAAAAATACTCTATGTGAAAATTTGACCTGTGGCGGTTAAGCGCCGCATGTTGGCGCATAGGCGCGTCAGTTTAAAAATACGAATTAAATCCAATTTGGCATCATTTTTAAGGGGTGTTTGAAGCATCTTTTGGTGGTAACTTCCTTAATTTCCTTTGGGCGACAGATTTGAATGAAGAGATGCATTTTTTGGTGGATACATTGAATCTGGGTATATTTTGAAAAGACACCAAAGCACTTATTGAAGAATTATAAGAATAAAGTCTTATAATCAGAAGAGAGTCCTTCTTAGTCTTCTTTTTACTGTTTAGAGTCAGTTAGTTAACTCTTTTTAGTTTAAGAGAGTTTTAAAGGAGAAAGGGTTTGGTGTGAAGCCTTCTTCTCACCAATTTTCTTTCATCCATTTATCTAGTTTGTATTGGAGTCTAAAGTCAGAGTTGGAGTCAACAGAGTTGGGCACCAACCTTTTTGGAGACTTTTAGTGGAAAGAAAAAATTCAGAGGAACTTCCAGAGTCTTGTGGAGAGGATTTTCAGATAAGTTTTTATCTCTGTTTTTACATTTGGTTTTTAAGTAAAACTTGTTTTGTTTTCACTATGATTTCTACTTTCAAATCAAGTTATGTTTGTGTTTTCTCCATGAGTTTTGAGTAGTTTTCTTTATCTTTTTCCTTTTAAATGATGAAGTAATTAAATTATGGAAGGAAGTTGTGAAAAGTATATATGTTTAATGTTGGAAGAAGTTGTGATGATTTATTTCCTTGCACTTAATTTACTTCTTGATTTGGTCAATTAAGATGTTAAAATTTATTGTGAGATTATGTAAGAACTAATGCAGTATTGTCTCAACCAACAATTTGAAAGAATTACATGCAATTATATGGATGAGAATTGTAGTCCATATAATTGAATGCAAATAAATAGGGAGATATGTTTTTAATGGGGAGTAAAATTAGATTACTTTAGAGTGACAGGCTAAAGCCCCCTAATTTAGTTTGAGGTGAAAATTTTTGTTAAGAGATGTTATCCCCAGATGGAGGGAATAGAAGGAACTCTAGAGTGAGAGCAGATATCTTCCCTGCCTAACCTATCTACAAAATTTCAAAGTTTCAAATTAACCAATATTTTTTATAGAACCAAGTAAGGGTAAAGAATGTAATTGCTCCTATTTGGCACAACACATTTGAATTCTTCCACAACAAAATTTCATAATTATTACTGATTCATGAAAGAGGAAAAATATATTTTATTCTCATTGATTTCATATCGTTTAGTAGTCTTGTTAATTTTAGTTGCTTGCTTACCTTTTATTAAAAAAACATCAAATATAATTTTCAAATTATCTATTTTAAAACATACTTTACAAAATCAATTTAAAAAAGTCCTATATTACTTTAAGTTAATTTTCTTATTTCTTTATATTTTTAGACATTTTGCTGTAGGTTCGATATCTCGGGGCTTAATCAAAAAGTCCAATATTACTTGATAAACTATACGTATACTTGCGTAGAATCCCTTATTATAAAGTATAAAATTTTCATATCTTAAAAGAAAACATAAATATCCTATGGAGTTATGTTTTTGGCACCATTACTAAGTAAGGGATATTATTATTATAAAGAAGTATTAAGTGTAAAACATAAGCATTAATATTTGGGGATCAAGTTCTTGGCACCTTTGTCGGGGAAATTAATTAAAATTTCATATAAAGAAGATTTCAAAGTTTTTTTTTGCTTTTGTTAGTGTGTTTTACTTTATCTTATTTTATTGTTGTATATGCGTAGTTTAGGTTTTAAATGACTTGCGCCTTACGATTCTGAATTAGAGAGAACTATTAGAAAAATCAATAATATTAAAAATACTGAAAAAGATAATAATATTCAAGAAATGGCAAATCAAGAAAATCAAAATGTTAACATCCATCAAGAATTCAAACCTTTAAGAGATTATGTTAATCCTACAGTGGATGAACTTCATGGTAGTATTCAACACCCTGCTGTAGTTGCTAATTCATTTGAACTTAAACTTGTTTTTATCCAAATGGTATCTAATAATCAGTTTGGGGGAGCACTAAGTGAAGATCCTAATTTACATCTTGCTAATTTCCTAGAATTGTGCGCTACTTTTAAATATGATGGTGTTTCTGATGATGCTAATAGACTTAGACTTTTTCCTTTTTCACTGAGGTATAAGGCTAAGATATTGTTAAATTCATTAGCACTTAGATCTATCAGAACTTGGAGTGATTTAGCATAAAAATTTCTTGTTAAATATTTTCCACCATTAAAGATTGCGAAGCTTAGAAATGATATCACATCTTTTTATCAGTTTGAAGGTGAATCTATTTATGAAGCATGAGAACACATTAAAGATCTCTTAAGAAAGTGTCAACTTCATTTGATATCAGATTGGTTAATAATTCAGACTTTTTATAATGGATTAGTTAGATCTCTTAGATCTATTATCGATGTCACTGCTGGTGGTTCATTAATGTCTAAACAGTTTGCTGATGCTTATGCTTTAATTGAAAAAATGGCTACTAACAAAATTTAATAGCCTTTTGAAAGGTTATATCCTAAAAAGGTAGCCAATATTCATGATAATGATGCTTTTGTAATGCTATCAAATCAAGTTGTTGCAATTTCAAGAAAGATAGTCCAATGCGGAATGAATTTTTCTCAGCCAATTTCCATGATTGAAGAAAATTCATTAAGCCAAATGGTTGATTCTCAAAATTCACCAAAAACTTTGAATGTTATAAGTAAGCCTAATAACCCATATTCCAATTATTATAACTTAGGTTGGAAAAACCATCCAAACTTTAACTATAATAACAATAATCAGGGTGGTGGTAATCAACAATGGGGGAACAACCAAGTAAACCCATTGGAGAACTAAAAAAACCAAGGGAATAATAATTATAGACTAACCTATCCTCAAGGATCTAACAATACTTCACAATTTAAGGAGAAGAAATTGTCTATTGAAGAAGTGGTGTTACAAATGGTAAATCAATTACAAAGCCAAGGAGCTACAATCAGAAATATTGAGAATCAATTGGGCCAAATTGCCAATTCATTAAGTAATAGATTCTAAGGAACCCTTCATAGTAATACTGAAGTAAATCCAAGAGATAAGAATAAAGAACAAGTAAAAGTAATTCAACTGAGAAGTGGAAGAGAGTTGGAAGGTAGAATTCAAAAAGAGATTGAATTAGAGAAAGAAGAGATTGAAAAACCAAAAGAGGACGCTCCGAAAGGTTTGGAAAGACCTATTTCTCTACCTAAGATTGATTTAGAAAAGCCACCACCTCCAGTTCCTCAAAGACTTCTTCAACAAAAGTTGGATAAGCACTTTTCAAAGTTCTTGGAGATATTTAAGAAGCTTACAATCAACATTCCATTTGCTTAAGCCTTAGAACAAATGCTAAGCTATGTGAAATTTATGAAGGATATTATCAACAGAAAAAGGAAGTTTGAAGATAATGAAACCATTGCACTTAGTGAAGGGTGCAGTGCAATAATTCAGAAAAAGCTTCCTGAAAGCTTAATGATCCTGATAGTTTCACAATTCCATGTGCGATCAGAGAAAGATTTTATGAAAAAGCTTTTTGTGATTTGGGTGAAAGCATTAACCTTATGCCATTATCAATATTCAAAAGACTGGGATTAGGAGAAATAACCCCTACTACTATAACTCTGCAATTAGCAGATCATTCGATCACATATCCTAAAGGAGTTATAGAGGATGTTTTGGTGAAAATGGATCAATTTATCTTTCCTGTTGATTTCATTGTACTAAATATGGAGGAAGATAAAGAGATACCCATAATTTTAAGGAGACCTTTCCTAGCCACATACAGAGCAATGATAGATGTACAAAAATGATAATTAATAATGTGAGTCAATGATCAAACTGTTACATTCAATATTTCAAAATCAATGAAATACCTGCAAGAGGTAAAGATGATGAATGCAATAGGATGGATGCTATCAGATATTTGAGTGAATGACATTTCAAATCAGCTTATGAAGAAAAATCTGAAAGTGAAGAATAGGAATATGAGCAAGAAAAGGAATTACAACATTTTGAAGATTTTCATGAGGAAGATTTAAATTATGTTCATGAAAATTTTGAATTGTTGGATGATCTACCTAAAAAGTACCCATTTTATGCTTTATTTATTATTCAATTCTTAAGGATATTATGCTTTAATGAAAGGTATTTTCATATTTTTGGATGTAGATGATTAAAAAAGAGTCCAAGAAAGAAAAAGAAGGAAAAAGGAGCAAAAAGAGCAAAAAAGGAGCTTATGGAACAAAATATTGGAATTATTGGCCTGGTGCCTAGGCGCCAGAATCCGATGCCCAAGCGCCAGTTCGATACAGACGCTGTCAAGATTTTTGACGACTTTGGGTAGTTATTTTGACGGTGTTAAGCGGTTATTGGAGCTTCTAGAAGATTGGAAGTTACTCTTAATATATATGACATGTGATACAATGTATTTAGACACAAGGAAACGGTCTGGATTGCGAAGAGGTGAGTTCCAAAGTGAAGAGGTGCGAAAGACCTGGTCACGGTGTCTGGCGCCTAGGCACAACCGTTACCTTCTAGAAGATGCATTGAATTTGGACGAATATTGAAGAGGTGCCTCAAGCAACCCCTGGTCAAATTCAGAGCTCTATAAATATGAGCCCATTCTACAGAAAAAATCGCACCACCCCCCCTCTTAGTACACATACCCATTTTAGCATCTTCTCTCCCCTCTTTTGTTTTATTTAATCTCTTCCATACTTAGGGTGCCACTTTACTTTGTATCTTGTGAGTTTATTTTGAGTATTTATTGTGTGTTATTGCTGTTGGAGTCTTTCATCATTGCTTTGGAGTCAGTAGAAGTCAGCAGATCACTTGAAGGAACACTTCAAATAAGTATTTATACTTTGGTTCAAAGTTTTATAAATATGTTTTGTTGTGTTATTTCAATGTGTTCTGAGTAGTTAGTTATCTTTTTTATTTCAACTATGAAAAGATTATAAATTAATTAAATTTTGTAGAGAATTAAATTTAAAATATTTTAAAACATTGTGATGATATTAATACCTGATCTTAGTTTACTTTTTAAATTGGTCATTTAAAATGTTAAAACCTGTTGAAGAATTTTGAGACCTATCCGGAGATAAATTCTTAACTAGTAGATATCACATGAATCCTTAGGTAATCGCAGGCTATACGCGAATTATTTAAGGTGAAGTGCAAATAAATAGGAAGATATTATTTATTGGGCGTAAAATTAATTAGTTTTTAGAGTGACAGACTAAATTCTAATAATTTGGTTTATATAAAGGTAACGGGTCACTGGTAGGGCCGACCATAGCCACCCTAGGACATTTAGTAATGTGAGCCTAGATTAACCCATTCTACTAATAAAACATCCTGAGCCGATCTATAGATTAGTCAATGTTCTTTGCACCTGGACCAAAGGGTAAAGAATAGGAATGCTTCTATTTGGAATAATTCCATAATCTAAATTCCCTAAAAAAGATAATTATTCCATAAATCTTGGATTAGTTGAAAAGGAGAAAGTCATTTTTATGCTTCTATTGAATTTTAATTACTGCTTACTTTACTTTATTACTGCTTACTGTTTACTTGCTTATAGTAAAAATTGTTAGTAAATCAAATTTGAAAACATATATAAAAAAAGAGTATATAAATTGCATTAATTTGAAAATTCCAAAATATTTCTTACATTTCTTACTTTTTATAAATTTACTATCCCCGTGGGATCGATAACCAATACGCCACTAGAGCCTTGAATTACTTGAACGATACATATACTTGCATTTAAAATTGTGACTTTTACAATAATTATTATAAAATCTAAATATAAATTTATAAAAGTAAACCTTGCGCAGCAAGTTTTTGAAGCCATTTGCGAGGAATTAAATATTCTAAAAAGTAGTATCAAATTCTTGTATGTTAAAGCATATATAAAGTAGCATCACATCATTGGACATGACTGAAAAAGATGAATCTTTTGGTCCATCAATTGAGAAACCTCGTGAACTTGATTTAAAGTTACTTCCTAACCATTTGAAGTACGCCTTTGTGGGTGATTTCACAACTTTTCCAGTAATAACTTTCTCTTAATTGACTGAGAAAGAAGAAGAGAGTTTGCTTGAAATTTTAAAGAAATATAAGAAAGCCTTTGAATGAACAATAGCTGATATTAATTAAAGGAATCAATCCATGAATTTGTATGCATAGAATCCTTTTGGAAGATAACTGCAAACCTCAGGCTGATCCTTAAAGTAGATAAAACCCTATCATGAAAGAAGTTGTTAAGAATAAAATTTTAAAGTGGTTGGACGCTGGAATTATCTATCCTATTTCAGATAGTGCATGGGTTAGTCCTATGCATTGTGTTCCTAAGAAAAGAGGAGTTACTGTGACTGTTAATGAAAAGAATGACATTATACTAACAAGACAAGTTACAGGATGGAGAATATGTATTGATTATAGAAAATTAAACCTTGCTACAAGGAAAAACCATTTTCTACTTCACTTTCTAGATCAGATGTTGGATAGGCTGGCTGGGCATAAATACTTTCATTTCTGGATGGATATATTGGTTGCCACCAAATAAAAATTGCTCCTGAGGATCAAGAGAAAACAACGTTTACCAATCCTTATGGTAAATTTTCTTTTAGAAGAATGCCTTTCGGTTTATGTAATGCCCCTGCTACATTTTAGAGATGTATGATGGGAATTTTTTGTGATTTAATTAAAAAATGAATTGAAGTTTTTATGGATGACTTTAAGAATTTCATTTGAATCATGTTTAGAACATCTGTCTAAAGTTCTAAATCACCGTGAAGAAACTAATTTGGTCCTTAACTGGGAAAAATTCCAATTTATGGTAGTAGGAGGAATAGTTTTGGGACATCGTATATCAGAAAATGGTATGAAGGTAGTTCCTGCAAAAACTCAAGTGATCTCTAATTTACCTTGCTCAACTAATGTTAAGGGGAATTAGAAGTTTTTTAGGACATGCTGGATTCTACAGGCGTTATATTAAAGTCTTTTAAAAAATTTCAAAACCTTTATGCCGTTTACTGGAAAAAGATGTAATTTTTGACTTTGATGATGAGTTCCTAAAAACTTTTGAAACATTAAAAGAAAAAGTAATCACTGCACCTATTATGGTCTCACCAAACTAGGAAAAACCTTTTGAATTAATGTGTGATGCTAGTGATTATACTATTGGAGCTATTTTAGGTCAGAACTATGATACGATTTTTAAAGTAATTTACTATGCTAGTAAAACTCTTAAGGAAGCTCAAATTAATTATACCACTACTGAGAAAGAGTTATTAGCTATAGTATTTGATTTTAATAAATTTCGATCATATTTAATTAGAACTAAATGTGTGGTGCATACTGATATTTCTGCTCTTAAATATTTAATGTAGAAGAAGGATGCAAAACCAAGACTGATAAGATAGATTCTTCTGTTGCAAGAATTTGATTTTGAGATAATATATAGGAAGGGTGCTGATAATCAAATTGCTGATCATCTGTCCAGGCTTGAAACTGAAAAATCTCTCTGTGATGCTGAAGAAATTAATGAAAATTTTCCTGATGAAAAATTGTTCACTATTAATGAGTGGCGTGTTCCGTGGTATGCAGACATTATTAACTTTATTGTCAGTGATATTTTACCTTATGGTTTGACATATCAGTAGAGGAAGAAGTTTGTATCTGAAGCTAAGACTTATTTTTGGGATGATTCATTTTTATATAAACAAGCAAAGGATCTAATCATTCAAAGATTTGTGCCGTTAGAAGAAACTTATGAAATTATTCAAAACTATCATAATTCTGATTATGGGGGACATTTTGGAGTTGATAAAACTACATATAAAATTTTACAATCTGGATTTTATTTGTCTACAATTTTTAAGGATGTTAATGCTTATATCAAAAATTGTGACAACTGTCAACGTGTAGGCAATATTTCTAGAAGAAATGAGATGCCTCTCAATTATATGTTAGAAGTTGTAATATTTGATGTTTGGGGATTAAAATTCATGGGACCATTTATACTATCTTTCAGAAATATATACTTTTTGATAGCAGTAGTCAATATATCCAAATGGATAGAAGTTGTTGCATTACCTCGATGTGATGCTCAAATTGTTGCAATGTTTTTAAGAAAGAATATAATTTGAAGATTTGGAATACCAAGCGTAATCGTAACTGTTGGGGGAAGTCATTTTAGAAATACAATTATGGAAAAGTTAACAAAGAAAAATCATATTAACCTTCGCATTGCTACTGCTTATCATCCGCAGACAAGTGGTTTGGTTGAATTATCTAATCGTGAAATTAAAAAAATATTGGAAAATACTATTAATCCAAACAGAAAGGATTGGTCAATTAAACTGAATTATGCTTTGTGGGCCTATAGGACTGCTTACAGAACTCCTATATGAATGTCCCCATATAGGCTAATTTTTGGAAAAGCTTGTCATTTACCAGTTGAACTTGAGCATAAAGCATATTAGACTATTAAAGAGTTCAATTATAACTTGAAAGATGCTGGAGAAAAGAGATTATTGTAATTAAATGAGCTTGAAGAGATAAGGAATAAATCTTATGAAAATGCTAAGATTTATAAAGAAAAGATGAAGTTGTGGCATGATCGAAAGATTCTTACTAAAAATCTTGAGCCAGGACAAAAAAGTTTTGTTGTATAATGCTAAATTGAAAATATTTGTTGGAAAACTTAAGTCCAGGTGGACGGGCCCATTTATTGTGATGAAAGTTTATTCCTATGGAACTGTAGATATTCAAGATCCTTAGAATGGAAAAATATTTAAAGTTAATGGTCATAGATTTAAACCATATTTTTCAGTCGATCAACTTAAACCTGATAATAATATGATGTTGGGTCACTTAGAATAAGCTCTGGGTATGTCAGACTGAAGACGTTAAAACCAAGCGCTTTGTGGGAGGCAACCCATAGTTATCGGTGAGCTTTACTTTAAGTTTGATGTGTGTGCTTTGTTTGGTTTGTTTTTAAGATTACGTGGTAGTAATTTGAAGTTTTTATGCTATAATGGTGTTATTTGGACCTTATTTGATGACTTAGTGGAGTCAGAAAGAAGATTTGGATGTTTAGCAGACCTGTACTAAATTGAGCACTGGCGACTATGCGCCGCAAGTTGGCTCTTAGGCATCGGATTTACAAAAAAAAGTGAAAAAATGGTTTCTAGTAGTCTAAGTCGTGGGGAAGTAAATTTAGGAGTTATTTGAGAGTTTTAACAGGTATAGGGTTAGTTTTAAGCCTTCCCAAGTCTATAAAAAGGCCCTATATTAAAGAAATACTTGCCCTAGTTCTTATTTTCATTCCTAAGTCCAAAGAAAAAATATCTTCTTGGGAGAGTGAAGTAAAGAAGAAGGAGGAAGCCAGCAAGAAGAAGTTTATTAGTGAAAGTGCGCAAGTGTTATTCAACGGATTCCTAGCAGTTAGTTTTCAAGGAATTGCAGAAAGGATTGCAAAGATTGAAGCCGATGTGGAATCAATTGAACCAAAGGTAAATGAAACTAACGCTCATTTAGCGCATACTAGATGGCAACTCAAAATGCAATTCAGTCATACAAGTCATGTGGAAGAAGCAGATAAGGCGATGTATCTAAAGAAAAAATGATTAGAAGAAGAAGATTTAAAAGTTTTCAATCATCGCCCATTTTATCAGATTTGTATTCCAGATGGTTTAAATGGAACTAATGATGGTTCTGGATATAATCCACCTGCAGAAGATTGTAATTCAATTAAGTGTAGTCTTGTGATTTAGTTTTCTATGTTTAGTGTTTTTGAGTTTGTAATTTATGTTTGTGTTTTGTTACACTTTAATTTGATGTTTGTTACATCTTAATGATGTAAGTTTGTGTTTAAGAAATATGTTAACTCATGTATTGGGGAATTTCATCCAAAATGTTTGGATATAAATTTTTAATTTGTATTAAGTGTGGTTTGTTATTAATGAAATATAAGTTTGTGTTTATGTGCAATTTGTTTGGAATCAAATGATAATTTTAGTGTAATTTTGGAGTATTAGAAGAGTTTTTGGGGGAGAAATAAGTATTAGAAGTGATTAAGGGAGATTAACTAAGTGATTTTGTGCCATTAAAATTAATTTTCAAAATCTAGGCACTGGCGACTAAGCCCCAAAACGTCGGCACTTAAGCTCCAAATTTTGCAGCTACGCGTCGTGCAAAAATCAATTTTCTGCAGTTAAAAACCTAAAATTTGCCCTTTTTTACCCCCCAACACCTTCAACCTCTCGATTTCATGAAATTGAGCTTAGGGTATCACTATGTTGGATCATTTAGGAGACAATTTCGATGAAATTTGTTAGATTTGAATTTCTTAAGGTATGAGCACTTCTCCTAAGCAAAAATTTTTGGTTTTCACCATTTATTTTAAGTACATTATTGAAAAATTCAAAAATTATTATTCATGGTGAAAATTTGAGGAAAAGCATGAGAAATTGCTTGGATTTAGTGGAAATTACCTATGGAAGTTAAATTAGCAAGCTTAGTTTTATTTTTGAATTTATGGTGAATTTTTTGTGAATTTTTAGAGATGGATTCAAAGTCTAGCGCTTGAAAGAGGCAAGATTTGATTCCTACAAATTTGTTAGTTCTGGAGCAGAGGATAGATACGTTGATGCACTTTCATCGCATAAATTGATTTCTAAACGTGTTTTTAGTAAACCAGGGGGAGAGATTGAAGAAATTATTATTCAAAAAAATTGGGAAAATTACTGTTGATTCTCCGTTGTTGCTGTTGTTTCTGTTGTTAGAGAGTTTTATGCAAGCTTACCAGCAGCAGAAGAAAATATGGTGATGGTTCGAGGTCAGCAAGTAGATTTTTCACCTGTGGTAATTAATGTCTTTTACTGATTACCTCCTGAGATTTTTTATTTTTATGTAAACTATTATCCTTATGAGGGAGAGCTAGAAGAGATAATGTCTTTTCTTACTGATGGAAGAGGTTTATGGAAGATAACGAATCAAAGAAGAGTAAATTTTCATGCCTCTAAGTTGAATGCCACTTCAAAGGCATGGCATTACTTTATCTCATCAAAGTTGTTGCCTTCAAGTACTGTTAGTGAAGTTACGAGAGAAAGAGCTATTATGAACCATTGTATTCAGCAAAGAAAGCCTATAGACATAGGGGCTATTATTTTAAATTATGTGATGAATTGTGCCAGAGATGCTACTACTACAGGTATGGGATTTTCTTCTTTAATTCATTCTGTTTGTGAGCAGTCTAGAGTGAAGTTTGAAACATGGAAAGAGGTTCTTAGGCCACTTAAACCCATTACCAGTGTAAATGTAAACACTTATACCATGCATTCAATATTTGGCTGGAAAGAAGGATCTGTTAGAGCTTCCAGTGCTTCTTCTTCTGCTGCATCTACTTCTCGAGCTTCTACTTCACATGCATCATCTTTAAGAGATTCAAAAATTGGATTGTTAAGAAAGATTTTAAAGAAAGTGAGTCTTACCGGAGAACATGTTAGATATATGGATGGTAATATATAAAATATTGGAAGGTATATTGTGAAACAGATGGGTATGAGGAGAATTATCAGCAGTACATGGATAGAGAAATTAGAGGTGATCACAGTGCTGAGATGCCTCCTCATCCTTTTTATATACCTTATGTGCCATCCAGAGATTGTAATGAAGATGATGATGATGAGGATGATGATTAGGATTGTTGTGTTGAGTTTGTAATGTTGTTATGTGATTTTCTTATATGTTGTGATGTTTTTATTTGATGTTCTCATATGTGATGTGTTGATTAAATTTTTATGTGATGTATTTTGGTATTAACTCTAATATGTGTAGAGCATAGTTGGAACTATTTCTTTTATGCACATTCAGATGTTTATATGATAAATTGATGTTTTTTGTTGTATGTTTGTGATGGTAAATGTTTTAAATATGTATCTAGTGTTTGAGTTTTTAATAGTGTATAATTTAATTTCAAAACTGTTAGGAAAACTTAGAACACTATTAGAAAACCCTATTTAAATTGCATGTTTAAACTTTTCAAAATCTGCTACCAAATATTATTTAATGTTGTTGTGATTTTAGTCATGTTAAAGTTGATGTATATTTGCTTTGAAAATCTCAACTACTGTAGAAGTCTTTTGAAAATTTTATTTTATGAAAAACTGAAAAACTGACTTTGATTTCTTTTTACTCTTTATTTTTAAACTGTTATACTTGCATATTTAGGATATGAAAATTCCTGCTAGCATGGTATTATAGTTTTTAATTCTTACCCATGTATCATTTTTTATGCTTAAATGTTTAATCCTAACTATAAATTTAAAGTTTGGGGGGAATTTTAAGAATAAATTTTCAAAAACTAAAATTTATTTGTTCTCAAGAATACTTATAATAACTTTTATTTTTTATTGAAAAAAATTATGTATATGAAGTTATATCAGGGAAGCAAAATTTTGAATATAGAAATGAGTAAGAGAATTTATTTAAAATTTATAGTAATAATGAAAAGTTTGAAGTTAAAATTTTCTTAGTAAAGAAATGATAAATATAGTTAAACTATTTATTAAGAAATATTGTATTTTTGTAAAAATAGAAGATTTGACTTTTATTTTTCAAAACTTAAATTTCTTTTATTAAGAAATAATTTTCAACACTATTATTGTCATTTTAAGTGAAAGATACATATCAGACATTTGTTTTAAATGGAAGGGTGGAATTCAAAATCATTAAAGGCCTATCCAGATACAGTAATCCTTGCCTTATTAAAAAATAAAAGAAAAGAAAAAGTGAAAAATAGTATGTGAAAAGGAAGGAGAAGCTTGAGGATTTAAGGGCCTAATAAAAAATTGGTTCCATTCCTAAAGTTTAAAATATAAGTTTTGAGAAAATCTAAAGCTTAAGATTATAATATAGTGAGTAAAATTATTTTCAAATAAAAAAAGTGAGAAAAATAAGATGTTTGAATCCTATATTTTGAAGAATCTATAAATATTTCTGAATTAGATAAAAACTTATATTTTCATTATCCTTTACTTAAGAACTTTCTAAAATTTAAGTTGGTCTTCTTTACTAAATTTTTTTCTAAATTGGACTATTTCATTTCTAGAAAAAAATTTTGAAACCTTCCTAAGAAACTCATTTACATAATTTGCATGTTAAAATTTTTCATGTGATTAAGAGTCACTTGAGGATAAGTAACATTTTAAGTTTGAGGGATTTTGATACACCTAAAATATATAGTATTTTTATGCACATTTTTATACCTATTTTTGATGATATTGCACTTTAATGAAAGGTATTTTTGTGTTCTTACAGGTATGATTAAAATGATTGATTATGATAAAAAGGAGCAAAAGAGGATCAAATTTAGAGCAAAAATAGGCTATGTGAAAATTTGACCTGTGGAGGCTAAGCGCCGCATGGTTGGCGCATAGGCGTGACAGTTTAAAAATATGAATTAAATCAAATTTGGCACCATTTGCAAGGGGTGTTTTAGGCAACTTTTGTTGGTAACTTCCTTAACTTCCTTTGGGTGACAGATTTGAATGAAGAGATGCATTATTTGGTGGATACATTGAATCTGGACATATTTTAAAGAGACACCAAAGCACCTTTTGAAGAATTATAAGAATAAAGTCTTATAATCAGAAGAGAGTCCTTAGTCTTTTTAGAATCTTTATTTTACTATTTAGAGTCAGTTAGTTAAGTCTTTTTAGTTTAAGAGAGTTTTAAAGGAGAAAGGGGTTGGTGTGAAGCATTCTTCTCACCAATTTTCCTTCATCCATTTATCTAGTTTGTATTGGAGTCTAAAGTTAGAGTTGGAGTCAACAGAGTTGGGTGCCAACCTCTGTGGAGTTTTTTAGTGGAAAGAAAAATTTGATAGGAACTTCCAGAGTTTTGTAGGATTTTCAAATAAGTGTTTATCTTTTTTTTTTACATTTGGTTTTTAAGTAAAACTTGTTGTGTTTTCATTATGATTTCCACATTCAAATCAAGTTTTGTTTGTGTTTTCTCCATGAGTTTTAAGTAGTTTTTTTTATCTTTTTCCTTTTTAATAATGAAGTAATTAAATTATGGAAGGAGGTTGTGTGAAGTATATTTGTTTAATGTTGGAAGAAGTTGTGATGATTTATTTCATTGCACTTAATTTACTTATTGATTTGGTCAATTAAGATGTTAAAATTTGTTGTGAGATTATGTAAGAACCAATGCAGTATTGTCTCAATCAATAGCTCGAAAGAATCACATGCAATTGTAGTTCATATAATTGAATGCAAATAAATAGAGAGATATGTTTTTAATGGGGAGTAAAATTAGAGGACTTTAGAGTGACAAGCTAAAGCCCCCTAATTTAGTTTGAGGTGAAAAATTTTGTTATGAGATGTTAGCCCCCAGGTGGAGGGAATAGAGGAAACTTTAGAGTGAGAGCTGATATCTTCCCTGCCTAACCCATCTACAAAATTTCAAAGCTTCAAATTAACCAATGTTCTTTATAGAACCAAGTAAGGGTAAAGAATATAATTTCTCCTATTTTGCACAACACATTTAAATTCTTCCACAACAAAATTCCATAATTCTTACTGATTCATGAAAGAGGAAAAATATATTTTAGTCTCATTGATTTCATATCGTTTAGTAGTCATGTTAATTTTAGTTGCTTGCTTACCTTTTATTAAAAAAACATCAAAAACAATTTTCAAATTATGTATTTTAAAAAATACTTTACAAAATCAATTTAAAAAAGTAAAAGTTAATTTTCTTATTTCTTTATATTTTTAGACATTTCCCGTGGGTTCGATATCTCGAGGCTTAATCAAAAAGTTCTATATTGATAAACGATATGTATACGTACGTAAAATCCCTTATTATAAATTATTAAATTTTTATATTTAAAAAGAAAACATAAATATCTTGTGGAGTCAAGTTTTTGGAACCATTGCTAAGTAAGGGATATTATTATTATAAAGAAATATTTAGTGTAAAATGTAAGCATTAATATTTGGGGATAAAAATGCATCTTAGTTCAGATTCTTATAATGTTCAGATTAATAATTCATTTGTTTTGAAATTATACAAATTAGGTTATATTAATGTTAATTAATAAATTATTAATATTATTATTATTTAAGAAGGTCATTTTTTATTTAGAATTCCAAATCTCACCTAAGTCTCGTAAGCCTTAATGTTCAGACCCTTGTTGACCTCATTTTTTTATGTCTAGTTTCCTTTTTGGAAAGCCTATGATCTAACAATAAAACTCTCTTGTTAACTATCATAGAGGACTAGTGATGGAACCTTACCCATTAGAAATTCGAAACAACTCTTTACTCTTCTTGGAGTTCCACATATTTGGTTCCAACTTCGAGCACTTAGTATGATGAAGCTAAAAAAGATGGAGCTTAAGAGGTGTCCCAATAAGATTGTCAGGCCTTAGGGTTAGCCCTGGATAGTTTGGTCTTGGTCAGGCTTGCATACACACATTTCAACCTCTCACTTACACTCACAACCTAAAACCCTAAACCAATCATGCTTAACCTCGTTCCCCACACTTTTAGGAATTCATGTGGGTGGTCCCCCAAACCCTTAGCCCTAGGCTAGGGTGGCTAGGACCAACTCATGTAGGATCCAAAATGGGGATCTCCTTGGTCTCTTGGCACCAAGAAGGGTGACATTATGATTAGCATCTTCATTGAATTCCTATCGTATCTAAACACCCAATTTTGGCTTTCTACCCCCAACTCTTTCAAAATTACCAAAATGCTTATGAAACCCTAATTTTCCCAAAGGTGCCCAAATTCTCAAATTCTCTCAAAAAATCATATCAAACCATTCCAAACCACCCAAATTGCCCAAGCTACACCATTTTCCTCCAAACTCCTAAATTACCCCAAAATTCCCCAAAATTAACAAAATGCCTCTTATATTCCAAAAATTCTCAAAATCTCCACATTCACTCTAAATGTCCTTAAAATCAATTTGAACCACCCATTAACCTCAATTGCACCCAGATCCACTAAAATTAGTCAAAATTCTCAAATTGCCCCTAATTGCCCAAAATCCTCAAACCACCCCCAATTTCCACCAAATTTATTTCAAACTCACCTAATTTCAAATCCAAATCAATTTTCATCTTGTCAAATCCCAATTAAAACCAAATTCAAGGTCAATTGAACCCAATTATAAGCCTAAATTCCAAGTCCAAATCAAAACCTAGACCAAAATCCATCAAATCGAGCCTTGCCATCAATCTAATTCCATGAAATTTGAATCCTAAATTCCTCATGACATTTTTTTAAGCCAATTTAAACCCTAAATTGGTTTAGATCCAAGCCAATTCAAACCCAAACCAATCCCAAATCTAAATCCAAGCTTAAGCCATTTTTTAAGCTGAATCTCAAATCCACCTCAAGTCTTTCAAACTGATCCAAGCCCTAACCATTTTTTTGTTACTTAAGCAACATAAGATGCTAATCAAATCACCTATCCAGCCCTACTTAGTGCCATGGACTAATGGATCCCTAAACAATGCAAACCCCTTCCTAAATTTGGCTAAATCCTCTATCCCATGCCTTCAGCCATCAAGCCTCAAAGCTAATCACCATTAAGCCTTCCCTGATCTTCTCTGACCATGATAGCCACCTATCTGGCATGGACGGAAAGCTTAGTGGCCAAAAAACCCAAAATAAAGAAGGCTCCCCATGGATAAAACCCAAATTGCACCAATCCCTTGTAACTCAATCCTATTGACCAGTTGCTCCGCTCAGCCCTCAATCTAGGTAGCACTTTGTAACCACTAGCATGAAAAATTGAGCTATAATTCCATGGCTATAAAATAAGTACCACCTCACAGCCAAACGAGGAGATACACAGAGACCTTTGCAAAGCCTTGCCAAAAATTGCTCCCAGACCCTCTAACAGCCTTACGAAGCTCATCACCGCCTATTTCCAGCCTTCATCTCCCTTTCCTGAGCTCAATTTCAGAGCCCAAAGCAGCGTAATTTTATGTCCATCCTGCAAAACCTGAAATTGATTGTGCCAAAAGCTTTACAACACTTCAAACCTTCTCCCCAATAGAAGCCCTAATTCCCAAACCCTCTGCACCACACTTCTACATAGGCAGCACCACCCTTAAGTCAAACTCCTACACAACTTTAACATCTGCTCGAACCAGCACTTGGAGGATGTTTGTGGACTTAAGGAAAAGCTCAGAAACCAACCCAATTAAGGCCTCATCTTTTGGGCTAAGGTATACACCATTTCCCCCAAATTTGAGCTCGGTTTAGGCCTTTATGAAGGAAAGTTTAATTTCATGCTTTACCAACCGTAAAAATAGGTTTGTCTCACATAGGTGAAGGTGTAGGAACAAGTCCCACCTGATTTGGTTGAGTATCAAGCAAGAAATTAGGGTTTTAGCACGGACGGTTCTCGGGTTAGACCAATTGGGAATGAAGGCAAGGGACCATTGGATCACGCGTGTATCGAGTGGATGATCCAAATCACGTCTGAAAAAGGGATGGAACCTTAATCGCCGGCTGAGTCAACTGCTGATGCGGATGGCGACGTCGAATGAAGTGCCGACTCTTGGAGGCTTTGGAGAGTTGCAGGTTGACACGGATGACATGTTAATGAGTAAGGGAAATCACGTTATTTTTTATTTATGTAATTCCAGAAATATTAAAAAATCATAACTCAGTGTAGAAAAATCATAATAATAAAAGAAAAATACCCTTATGCTCAGTGAACAGAAGAAAATAATGTGGGCTGAAAACTAAATTTTTTCTTTATATTTATTTTTAAATTAATTAAATACTCTGAAACATGTTTAAATTGCAAATAATTAAATATTAACCATAAATATGTAATTTGGATGGTTCATTCCTCATGACTAGAGTTGGTCTTTGATTTTCCAAACTCGGAGAGCACCTCTGGCATCAGAAACTCTAATCTTCAATGCAAAATATTGTTTTTTGCTATGAATAATTATAAAAAATACAATTTAAACACAAAAAATTCAGGACTTACTTTGGTAAATTTACTGTGGTTAGAGGAACTTACATAAAATAAGAATTGACTTTAAAAAAAAATTATTCTATTTTTCTACTTTAATATTTAGAACAATACCAAAATTAAGAAAAAAACAAAATAATTTAAATAATCACCAAATTGGGCCAAATTAAGCCTTGTCATATCAGGAGGTTCCTGTAATAATCCTAAGGCCATTAAAAATATTTTAGTATAAAAAATTAATTTCCTAAGTAAATATGAATATTTAATTTAAATAATTTTATAAATTTAAAGAAAAAACCAGAAAAATATAAGAAGTGGTTTGGGGTGTTCCTTGTGACTAGGGGCACCTAAGTAAAATAAAATTGTGGTTAAAATAAATAGTTTGTTTTTGAGTTATTTTTCAATTTAAAAATTGTTAAAAATAAAAAAATATAAAAAAATAAATAAATTTCTTTGAGTTCTTTAAGATTGGAGACTTATGAGAAATATAAAAATGAATTTTAGAAAAAAAAAATTATTTTCTTTTAATTTGTGTTATAAAAATCATTTAAAAAATTATAAACTATTAAAATAAAATTAAAAGAATGCTCACAAGATTTATTCCTAGAGGTCTCTGACTTAGGTGAACCTCCTATAATTTTCTTAAGGACAGATAATATGTTTTGATTGATTAAATGAATTAACATAAAAATTCCTTTATTTTGGACTAAAATAATTCTAAAAATCAAATAAATATCAGAAACATATAATTTCTCCTTTGATATTTTAATTAACACATGATTACGGTAGCCATAAAATTTAATATTCATTTGAGTTAAATTTAAAGAATTATGTAGTAGAAAGCCTTAGGGGTAAAATGATAATTATGGAACTTGGAGCCCAATTAAAATTTAGGTTAAACTAAAGGGTGAATGGGCAATGTTGAAACATAAGGGGATAAGTGGTAGAAACCAATTCATCACTTTTCTATAACAAGGGCAAAATTGTAATTTCCTAAATCATTATGATTTAGAAGCTAATCTAATTGGATAATTCTAATGTAGTGGGCTTAGGTTAGGAAGATAATAACTCATTAATTTGAAGCCCCTAATTGATGATTGAATGAGAAGTACGATCTTTTAATAAGAATCAGTTCTACTTAAATCTATCATTACTAATTATTACAAATTTCCCCATAAGATCTTAAGGGCTCAGTAGTAAGCTAGGCTTGATCTGAATGAACTTAATGAAGTTTAAAAAAGGAAATATAACCAATTATGAATACCCTTAATGTACTACAAGTGCAACCAAAATTGGAAGTGTAAAGGTCCTTAATAATTCAAATTTCCTATAGAAGCGTCTACTCACATAATTCCTAAATAGAACATCAAGTGAATGTCTAATTACCTCGCTCATGGGACAATTAAAATATAAAGGTCCATTGAGCACAACTTAAAATATCATCACTAAATCCTAACTTAACTATGGAAGAGTGAATTAGCAATCTGATAAGTTTAGAAGAACTCAAAATGATTCAGAGGGTTTCAAGAGTTGTTTAGGGTTATGCCCCGAACACTCTTGTATTCATTTAGGTATTTTGAAGGACAATTGAGCTTATTATAGTTTGATCAAGAAAGTCATCCTTAAAAACTTTAGAGACCCATCAATTTGTGCTGTGGGACCCGTTAATTCACATAAATCAATAGAAATGCCTTAAACATCTTTTCATAAGTCTTCTCTAAGGTATTTAAGTCCTTGTGAGCAACTGGGAATATTTGGTTTTTGCCACGTATGGATCATCAGACTTGTGTAAGTCCGAGGTCTAGGTGGCTAGAGCAATGACGATAATGCTAATGTGTGCTAAAAGAGGGATACAAAGTGGGATTTTCAGAATGATTTCTCCTACCTTGAGGACCTTCAATAAGGGAGAGGATAAGGTTGATGATACTATTCACCAACTCTTTGTGAGATTGTTGCCCCAAACACTCTTAGGTTACTAGTAGTCCTAACTTGATTAAAGTAATTAGCCCATGGACTACACTACTTTACAAAATATTTATAAAAGGAAAATGATAAAATGAAATTTCTTTTGCTTGTTAAACTCTGCACAAAAATTTAAACAACAACTTTTGCATGAAAAATAAAATGAAAACTTATAAAGGTCCATGGTTAATTACTTGGATCAAGTTAGGACTGCCCTCCGTAGGTTATCAGGCTGGTAGTTCTTACTGAAGGTTGGGAAGCACACATTCCAGCTCTGAGCCCCCGCCTTCGCCAAATTCTTACACTTAGTCGTGGTCTTCTATATGTGACTACATGTTTCATGTTTTCATACGAGGCACTTTTCAACTTCTTCATACTAGATTTTAAGTTCTTTCTTTTCTACAATTTATTCAAATTCCCTACAAATTATACTATGCTTTATGAACTAACCATGTAGCAGTAGTAGAAGCCCAACTACACATTTTATTTTATATACTGCAGTTCTTTTATTTACTTTACCACATTTCTATCCTACATTTACTTACTTTGCATGCAAAACAAAACCAAAATGAAAACAAAAATACACTTTCAAAAAAAAATTTAAACCTTCAGATTCAAAACAATGAATGAAAATAATACACTCATTTTGAGTTTATGAGTATCCCTCAAATGAGGTAACCTACAGTTACTAATGATGATTCTCAGGTCTAAACGAGCTTAAAAATTCATTTAGACTGTAAATTCAAAAGAAAATAGTGGTGTCAGAATGATGGAATTGTGGGATCATAACCGGTGTCACTAAAATTAAATTAAAATTTCTCGAAATAAGACACTTAAAAAACAACAACAAAAAGAAAACAAACTTTGACACCAAAACTACTACACATAAACGATACAAACTGCAAAACCAAAAACATAAAAAATTAAACTTGGAGCCTATTACAGCAAGGAGGTTAGAGCTAACTCCATGGGCAGCACGACGAGGACATGCAAAAGAACATATTTGAGAGAGCAAACAAGTCTGCATCAACTAAATCTTTCCTTAGTTTAAAAACAATAAGCCATAAGACTTTAAGATGGTCTTCCTAGTACGACATAAATTTTCACTTTATTATTTTAGGATTTTGCACCTTGTGTAATATAAGACCTAACCCATCTTAGGATTTTGAGGTCGTCGTTCGGTACAACATAAATCCTCCTATCTTCCAGCTATTATGCATGATCAATACCATGCAAGTTTAAGTCCTAAATAATAAAATTGGCAGGATGAAACATTAAATAATACTTTCTTCGAGATCAAAGCCAAATCATAGGATAGCTTGGGAAGTCACAAAGGTTCTCCTCAAGATCTTAACATGTCCTACCTTTCTTCCTTTGATTCTGAGAACAACTGTTTCTATTTGATTTTTCCCATTTGAAATTTTCTATGTTCTACCTTGAATCCTTAAACTTTGAAATTCATGAAGACAATACATTTGATCTAAATCGAGAGTTTTCTTAGGTGACTTTAGTCATTTAAGATATAATTAACTATAGGAGCTTGCCCTTATAGAAAACTTTGGAACCCATGTAATATAAACCCTATCTGATCTTTTAAATAATGTAGTGGAACTTATCGGTCAACATAAAAGTTTGCAAACCAAAACATATATCATAAATTCCTTAGTTTTTTTAATCGAACTTCACTTTCAAGTAATGTGTCTACTCCTCGGGATAGGTGCATGGCTTGTTGCATTGTGCTCGTTTATTTAAACTATTATATATATGAGATCGATTCGATCACATAATTTTAAAACTAAAATGCTACTTTTAGAGATTATAATATATACATATTAAATTAAATATATTTTTAAAGCAACCGACAAGATTCCTATCTCGGCGGCTGACACACTTCCATATTTGGCGACCGACAACTTCTGGCGACTCCATCGTGGAATTATTTCTCTCTCCATTATGATCAGGATGTTTTGTCTTCATACATTGGTAATGCATCCATGTCCCTCATGGTTCAAATTACTTTCCTTCTGTTGACATGATTTGCCCATTTCTTCTTGAGAAAGTAGGTTGACTCTTCTCTATTCTAGGACCGTCTGTTTAACCACCCTCAAACAGAGGGGCTCAGGAATCTTTAAGATTTTTTTTGTGTGGGGTCGTACCCCCAATAGGTGTGTTGGTGAATGAACTTCACCTAAGAGAGGTACGTTGTGAAAATGGGTCCCGAATTGGGTCTTGCATTTCATTTTCATTTGATGTATTTCGGGTTCGATTGCTACTCACATGTCGAGGCAAAGCTATGCTTTCTTAACTTACACTTAAATTTAAAAATCATAAAAAACTTTTCAAATCAATGATAAATAACAAACTTGGAAAATACACTCTAAAATTTGAAAACAAAAATAAAAAAAGTTGAAATAAGAAAGATGAACCCAGTTCACTGAATGACCTTCATTAATTTTTAGTGTTTACACTATAATTATGAGGCATAGGCTGTCGCTAAGCCTTAGAACTTTTTAATATATAACAATGATGTCATCCCCAACCTTGATCTTCTCCTGCAACTTGCCTATCGGTTGGGAAGCTCGTCTCATGGCCTGCATAATCAAATTCGATTTTGGGTTCAATGAGTTTGAAGTAGTACTTGACAATGCCCGTTTGTCCAAGAGTCATCCACTGGGTTTGACTTGAGCTATTGCCAGGACTTCCCTTCTTTCAAGAGGGTGAATGTCACTGCTACCCCAGCACCTGCCAGATCTGCTGCTTCTATGTCACACCCATCGCCACTGGATTTGTTGTTGCCACGCCCGCCGTCCTGTCCACCAAAGGAAAGGAGATTCTACTCGAAGAAGACTCAATTGATGCATTTGCTGCCCTACCGTCAGAGTTTGAGATTAATTCTAGTTCAAGAGTTGCATCATTGACTAAGTCATAGAAGAGGAATAACAACCGTAAGATTCTGAGGTCCTGCAAGGCCCAATCTGCAAAGTTAGCTTCCGTTAAGGAGATTCCTCAGTTGGAGGAACAAGAGTATTTAAAACCTCTCCTTTCTTTCAAGGGAGTAGGTTTCACCCGTTGTCAGACACTTCTGGAGAGGAGAGCTTTCACAGGATTGTTGCCACGTTGCCATCACTTCATGGTCATGGTGAGAGGAGGGAGAGGCTTACTCCCATCACCCGAGTCTGTACATTGTTTGAGAAATTAGCCGACAATGAAGGATGTTCTGTTGCTGAACTGCTTTAGCGGAGGGGTTACACAGTTTGACTAAAAATGAAGAATGTTATTTTGAGGAAACACAGACCTGCTCACCAGTTACAAAGGTCAGTAGAAGTACCCCAGGCCCATATTCCTGCTAGATTACATTTGGGAAGCCGTGTCAACATCTTTGCCACTATTGCAGATGCTACTACAGTTGTCCCAAGACCTACAAAATGTAGACCAGTCAAGTCTCATCAGGGCCCGAGAGTACCACCTACCTTTACTTCTGAGGAATTTCCCAAGAAGGATAATAGAAGAGACCGTTTACAACTATACTTAGTCTACTCCCCAAGGAGCACACTTCTCTTCGGTATACCGATGTCCCTATCGAGAAACTCCATCTCAGAACATCAACAAAAAAGTGGAAAGTGTAGATACCTAAGGTTACTGCACGAGTACATTTTGAGAAGCCCTTGGAGCATGTTCACAAGATGGATCATGAGTCTGATGCTCCAGTTATCATTATTTTCGTTGCTTTAGAGTCTGTTGTAGAAAGGAATGATTGTCTGGAGAGGCCTACTGATCTTAAATTAGTCAAAGAGAAAACACTTGATGATAAAGTAAGGAGGCTCAGAGCCAAGAGTTTAGAATTGGCAAAAGAACAAGGACTAGACCTTGGTGATGAGGATTAAAATTTGTTAGATTATCTCGATGAGGAATTCATGGAGATCAAAGTCGTCAAGACCAGGGCCACATCATCTACACGTGATGATCCACTTTCTATTGAGGAGAATGTCGTGGAGGATTTCTAAAAGGCCATTCAACTAAGGGATGAACAAATCAACTAGATGGAGAAGAGAATGGAGGGGATGGCTGCCACTAAGGCAGCCATTGCTGTAATACATGGATAGTCACAATTATGATGGAAAGCATCTCTAGAGGTGAATCAACCCAAGGTCGTACACATTACAAATGAAAGGAAAGAGGTTACTTCTGCTAACGGAGAAAAGCCACTGAAGAAGGATTCGAATCAAAATTTGCTAATAAGACATCAAGCATTTAGTTGAACAACAAGTAGGGGAGACTTTAGCCCAATCCAAAGGAGTCACATCGGTTTCAAAGGGTAGACCTTACCTAGCGAAGTTCAATGTCATACCACACTGATGCACCAAAAATATATACGGTTTTTGCTATACAATTTTACCTATTTTTGGAGATATTGCACTTTAAAGAAAGATATTATTCATGATTTATTGTAGGTATGATAATTTTAGGTGATTGGAGTGAAAAGAAGCAAAAGGAATGAATCCAGAGCAAAAGGAGAAAAAATGATGAAAAAGTGTTCTGGCACCGTCGTCGCCTAAATCAAGAGAGTCCATAATTAAATTGCACGATAAAGCGCCGCCGGTGCCCTATCTGGCGCCGCCGGTGCCCGAAGTTGGTGGAGTTTAAATTTGAAGAGTTTTGGAAACTTTTTTAAGGGATTCCTATGGAAACTCTTGGGATTTCATTCCTATATTATAAGTAACTATTTTTGGACGAAAATGGAGTTCTTCTTCAGTGGTTCTAGAGTAGTTTTAGTGAGTGTTAAGTGTTAGGGTTTAGGAGAAGAGTGTGTAGAGTAAGGATTTGAGAGGAATTCTTCACTAAGGAGGGAATGAGAAGGGGTAAAGTGAGAGATTGCTTCTTCCTTTCCATTCTAAAGAGAGAATCAAGTGTTGTAAATAAGGGAGAAGAGGATTCAAAGGAACTTCAAGGGAATTGCATTGGGGAAGAGAAATAGATAAGTTGTATTTTCTTTTGTGGTTTGTATGACTTTTCTTTTATATATAAAATCTATGTTTTATTGTATCTTCTCCATGAATTCTGAGTAGTCTCCCTTGTATTTATTCTTGCATAGAGATGTGATGATGGATTAATGTGGATTTGATGTACTTTTAATGTAATGAAGAGACTGTGATGGTTTTTCATTTTGAACTTAATTTACTTTCGATTTGGCTAATTGAAATGTTAAAATATGTTATTGAACATTAAGTTTGAAAAAATTTAATGTCCTACAACAATAATGAAACATCTATTCAATTTCTATGGATGAATTGTGTAGTTCATGGGAATTGAGTGCAAATGAATAGGGAAATATGTTTTGATTGACTTCAATGTGGAGATTTCAGGATGACAGGCTGAAATCCCCAGATTGGTTCTATGATTAGTAACTAATATCAAAGGTTAGCCTTCGGGTGAAGATGGAATGGGAGCTCCGAAGTGAGAGCCGGTATCCTCCCAGCCTAGCCTTAGAGTCAGTGACTAAACTTAGAATATGTCAATGTTCTTTTCTTTTTTAGAAGAGGGGGTACTATTTTAAGGGTAAAGAATCATCTATGCTCCTATTTGGCACAATAAAATAGAAAATTTTTCCATATCAATCCACACATCATATTCTCTTTGCAAGAGGAAAGATACTTTTCTCGTATATCAAAAACCTTTCAAATACTTAGTTTAGTGTGTCTGCTAGTTAATCCTATTTTTAATGTCCTTAGAAGTAATTGTAGTGTAGTTAATCGTTACTGTTTTCTGCATATAGTAGTAAGTAGTAAACTTTAATTACAAATTAAATATTGGATTTCAGTGCTACGTTACCTATATTGTGAACACTTTCTTATATATATTCTGAAGTTCCCTGTGGGATCAATAACCAAGACTCCATTAGAGCCCTGTATTGCTTGATATGATACATATACTTGCGTTGAATGCTTGGAATTAACAAAATCATTATAAATATAAAAATCTGAGTTCGTAAATTCTTGCAAAATATAAAGTGGAGCATCAAGTTTTTGGCACCGTTGCCGGGGAAGGTAATGGAGTTAAGAAAGTAAGTAGGAAGGTAACAAAGTTAAGAAAGTAAGTTTATTTTTGTAGTGTATAATTGTGTGTTTGTTTATCTTTATTAAAGTATTTGTGTTTGTATATGCATAGTTGTGGATCTATAGGTTTAGTGCCTTACGATTCGGAGTTAGAGCGTACTGTCAGAAAAATTAGAAAACAACAAAAATAAATTGAAAATCCTTGTAAAATGGTGAATATTCAAGATAATCAAAGAAATGAAATTGAAAATTTGCCAAGACCTTTAAGAGATTATGCTAACCCAACAACAAATGAAATTCACATGACTATTCAAAATCCTGATGTTGCTGCTAATTCATTCGAACGTAAACCTGCTATTATCCAAATGGTACAAAATAATCAATTTGGAGGAACACCTAATGAGGATCCAAACTTACATCTTGCTAGTTTTTTAGAACTGTGTGCTACTTTTAAATATGATGGAGTGTCTAGTGATGCTATCAGACTTATACTTTTTCCTTTTTCATTAAGGGATAAAGCTAAGGCGTGGTTAAACTCGTTAGCACCTGGATCTATTAGAATTTGGGGAGAATTATCTCAAAAGTTTCTATCAAAATATTTCCCTTCATCAAAGACTGCTAAACTAATAAATGATATTACATCTTTTTGTCAGTTTGAAGGAGAGTCAATATATGAAGCTTGGGAGAGATTTAAAGATATTCTCAGGAAGTGACCACATCATGCTTTACCAGATTGGTTAGTAATTCAAACATTTTAAATGGATTAGTGGGATCATTGGGATCTATTATAGATGCTGTTGCTGGTGGATCATTAATGTAAAAACCTTTTGATGAAGAATACACATTAATTGAGAAATGGCTACTAATAAATTTCAATGACCCTCTAAACGGGTAAATCCTAAGAGAGTAGCTAGTGTTCATGATTTAGGTATGATGAATATGGTAGTTTCTCAAATTGCAGCCCTTTTAAAGAAAATAGATCAATATGGAATGAATTATTCTCAACCACCTCAAGTGTTAGAGGAAAATTCATTTGGATAGATAACAGAATCTCAAACACCTTATGAGACTTTAAATGCTATTAATAAACCTAATAATCCTTATTCAAATTATTATAATCCTGGTTTGAAGAATCACCCAAACTTCAATTGGAATAATAGTAATGCTAATGTTAACCCGCATTGGGCTAATAATTCTATGAATCCAATTGGAAATTCAAACAATCAAGGAAATACTAATTTTAGACCATCTTATCCTCCTGGATTTAATAGTAACCCACAATTTAAGGATAAGAAGTTGTCTACTGAGGAAATGATTCTGAATATGGGAAGTCAATTACATGCACAAGGTTTAGCTATGAAAAATATTGAAAATCAATTAGGACATATTTTCCTTGCACTTAATAATACACCTTCTGGAATGCTTCCAAGTAATGTAAAGATCAATCCAAAAGATCAAAACAAGGAACAACTTAAGGCTATTCAATTAAGGAGTGGAAAAGACTTGGAAACAAGAGTGCAAAAAGAAGTTGTAATAGAAAAGCAGAATGTGGAAATTGAAAAAGGTTCAAACAAGATTTATCTAGACTTGGATTATCCTCTTGAGCCAATGAAGATAACTGTTGAAAAATCACCACCTCCATTTCCTCAAAGTTTGAAGAAACAAAATAAGGATAACAGATTTGGAAAATTTTTGGAAATCTTTAAGAAATTAACTATAAATATTCCTTTTGTTGAAGTGTTGGAACAGATTCCTGACTATGCCAAGTTTATGAAAGATATTATGAGAAAGAAAAGAAAGTTTATAGATCATGAAACTTTTGCACTTAGCGGAGAGTGTAGTGCAATTATTTAGAAAAAGCTTTCGGAAAAACTTAAAGATCTTGGTAGTTTCACTATTCCGTGTGCTATAGGTGAAAATTTTTTCGAAAAAGCTTTATGTGATATGGGAGTGAGTATTAATCTTATACCTTTATCAACTTTTAAAAGGTTAGGAATAGGAGAAATTTCTCCTACATCTGTGACTCTTCAGTTGGCCGATCGTTCCATTAATTATCGTAAAGGAGTGGTGGAAGATGTATTAGTGAAAGTGGACAAATTTATCTTTAGTGTGGATTTCATTGTACTTGATATGGAGGAAGATAAATAAATTCCAATCATTTTGGGAAGACCTTTCCTTGCTACTAGAAGAGCGGTAATTGATGTTCAAAAAGGAGAATTGACTATGAGAGTTAATGATCAAGAGGCGACCTTTAATATTTTAAAATCTATGAAGTATATCTCAATGGAAAAAGATAATGAATGTTTTAGGATGGAGGTCTGTGATTACTTGAGAAACGATCATTTTAAAAACATATTTGAAAAATAAGAAGAATATAAAAATATGTTTGAAGAAGAAAGTGAAAATGAAGTAAATTCAGATAGTAAGAAAATGAAGATTTGGAGTATGTTCAGGAGAGATCTGAAGTATTAGACACTATGGAAGGTGGAGATAAAAGCTTAATTCCATCTATCATAAAACCTCCTGAACTTGAGATGAAAATTCTCCCTAATCATTTAAAGTATATGTTTTCAGGAGAATCATTTACCTTTCCAGTTATTGTATCGTCAGAGTTGAATGAATACCAAGAACAGAAGTTGTTGGAAACTTTAAAAAGATACAAGAAAGCTTTTAGATGGACTTTGGAAGATATTAATGGAGTTAGTCCTTCGATTTATATGCACAGAATTTTATTAGATGAAGAACATAAACCGAGAGTTGATCCGCAAAGGAGATTGAACCCTATAATGAATGATGTAGTTAAGAAAGAGATTTTAAAATGGCTGGATTTTGAAATTATTTATCCTATTTCAGATAGTGCTTGGGTGAGTCCAATACATTGTGTAACAAAAAAGGTAGGTGTGACTGTTGAAGTGAATGAATGTAATGAAATCATACCCACAAGACAAATTAATGGATGACGAATTTGTATTGACTATAGGAAATTAAATGCCGCCACCCGAAAAGATCACTTTTCTCTTCCTTTTCTCGATCAATTGCTAGATAGACTTGCTGGACACAAGTACTATTATTTTCTGGATGGATATACTGGTTACCATCAAATACCTATTGCTCCTGAGGATCAAGAAAAGACAACATTTACTAGCCCTTATGGAACCTTTGCTTTTCAAAGAATGCCTTTCGGACTGTGTAATGCACCTGCAACATTTCAGAGATGTATGGTGTCTATCTTCAGTAGTATGATAGATAATGGAATAGAAGTTTTTATGAATGATTTCTCTGTATTCAGGACTTCATTTGAAATTTTCCTAGAAAACTTAGCAAAAGTTTTGGTGCTTTGTAAGAAAACAAATCTAATTCTGAATTGGGAGAAATGTCAATTTATGGTTGCAGGAGGAATTGTGCTTTGACATAGAATTTCTGAACATGGTATGGAGGTCGATCCTACTAAAATTAAAGTAATTGAGAGATTTTCGCCACCCATTACTGTAAGAGAGGTGAGGAGTTTCTTAGGACACGCTGGATTTTACGGGCGATATATTAAAGATTCTTCTAAAATTACTAAACTTTGTGCCAACTTTTAGAAAATGATAGAAAGTTTGATTTTAATGATGAATGCTTAAGAGCTTTCAAATTATTAAAAGAAAAATTAATCACTGTGCCTATAATTGTTTCTCCCGATTGGGAGAAACCATTTGAACTTATGTGTGATGCTAGTGATTATGTGATCGGAGTAGCATTGAAGCAAAGGCATGATAAAGTTTTCAAAGTTATTTACTATGCTAGTAAAACTCTTAATGAGGCTCAAATTAATTATTCCACAACTGAAAGAGAGCTATTAGCTATAGTATTTTGCCTTTGAAAAATTTAGACCTTATTTGATTGGAACTAAAAGTATTGTGCATGTAGACCATTCGACTACTACATATTTAATGCAAAAGAAGGATGCGAAACTTAGATTAATTAGATGGATATTTCTTCTACAAGAATTTGGTTTTATGATAGTTGATAGGAAGGAAGCTTACAATCAAATACCTGATCATTTGTCAAGAATTGAATATGATAAACTATCTAAATTTGAAAAAAGAAATTACTGAAATTTTCCTTGATGAACAACTCTATACTATTATGGGAAGTAGTTTGCCTTGGTATGCTGATATTGTAAATTATATTTTAAGTGATATTCTACCACCTGATTTAACAAGGCAACAACAAAAGAAGTTTAAATATGATGCAAAATTCTATTTTTAGGATGAGCCCTATCTATATAAATACTGTAAGGATCTGATTATTAGGAAATGTGTGCTATAAGAAGAAACAAATGTGATTATTAAACGATGTCATGATTCTGAATTTGGAGGTCATTTTGGTGTTGATAAAACTGCTTTTAAGATTCTACAATCTGGATTTTATTGGCCTACTCTTTTTAGAGATGTTTATACATATATTAAATCATGTGATTGATGTCAGAGAGTAGGTAATATCTCTAGAAGAAATGAAATGCCTCTAAATTATAATTTGGAAGTTGAAATTTTTGATGTATGGGGATTAGATTTTATGGGACCATTTACTCCTTCATTTTGAAAATTATATATACTGGTTGTCATTGATTATGTCTCAAAATGGATTGAAGCTATTGCTTTACCTAGATGTGATGGTCAGAGTGTTTCAAAAATTTTAAAGAAAAATATTTTTACAAGATATGGAATGCCGAGAGTAATCATAACTGATGGTGGATCCCATTTTAGGAATAATCAAATTAAGAGATTAATTAAAAAATACAATATTATTCATAAAATCTCTACTACTTATCATCCCCAGACTAGTGGTTTAGCAGAAGTATCTAATCGTGAAATTAAAAGAATTTTGGAGAAAACTGTGGATAATCATAAACTAGATTGGTCTGTTCGGTTAGATACTGCTTTATGGGCTTGTAGGACTGCTTTTAAAACCCTATTGCAATGTCTCCTTATAGACTAGTGTTTGGTAAGACTTACCTTTACTAGTTGAATTGGAGCATAAAGCATATTGGGCGATAAAAGAGTTAAATTTTAATTTGAAAATTGTTGGATAGAAAAGATTTATGCAATTTAATGAATTGGAAGAGATTAGAAATTCATCTTATCACAATGATATGATCTATAAAGAAAAAAGGAAATTATGACATGATCGGAAGATATTAAAAAAGAACATGGAATTTGGATAAAAATTTGAAAAGAACAACGCAAGATTGAAGTTATTTCCTGGAAAGCTCAAGTCTAGATGGTTAGGACCTTTTACAGTTGTAAAAGTTCATTCTTTTGGAATTGTTGATATTAAAGATCCTGATACTGGAATATTTTCAAGGTTAATGGGCATCGATTAAAGCCTTACTTTGATGGGTTTCAATTTGACTTCAAAGATGTTTTAATGCTGAGTCATCTCGATTAACTGAATGGTTTGTCGGGCTGACGACGTTAAACCAAGCTCTTTATGGGAGGCAACCCATATGTATCTTTGTGCTGTGTTTTGCTTATTTGTTATAGTTGTGCTTTTTAGATAGTTTTTTGTTATTTGTAATTACTCCTAAATATTTTAAAATTTGATAAATCATGGATCGAATCGAGATATTGGAATATTTTCGACCAAATGAGTTCAGTGAGAAATTTTTGACCACTGGTGCCGCAGGGCGCCTATCACTTTTCATGCACTGAACTTGACTGTTTGAGCGCTGCTGGTGCCCAAAATCTGTTTGACACTTTTTAAGTTTCAAAATGATAGTTTTGGAGGATTTTTTGTGGGATCTTTGTCCTTATAACTCCCTAAACTCCATTTTTGACTTCTTAACTCCAGAAAAACGAAAACCAACAATCTCAATTCGTATCCTATGGATTCCTTTTCCCATTAAAACCCCTCAATTTTGCATTTTCAACTGAAGAAAGTTCATAGGTTTTGAAGCGCAGCGTTTGTTCAACAAAGTGATGATGAAAAGAAGGATTATCAAGGAAAGAGGTTTGTCAGCATATTTTTAGGTTAAGTTGTATTTTGAAAAGGGGTCGCCTACAGAAATTGTCGGCGAATTTTTTTAGATTTTAAATTTAATTTAAATATATATAATTTGGAAAGTAGCATTTGATTTTGAAAATAATTTTAAGTTTGAAAATTTTAAGATATGAAGTCAAACCGACCTCACATCCCAAATAGTTTATATAAACGAGCACCGCATCACAAACCGTGTATCTATCCCGAAGAATAGACACACTGCTTGATGATGTGGCTCGATTAAATAAACTAGAAAATTTGTGACATCCGTTTGGTCTGCGAACCAATTTTATAAGCCAACAAGTTCCCCTACTTAATACAAAGAAATTAAACAGGGTTTATATTACCTGGGTTCTTAAAGTTCCCTATAAGGGCAAGCCCCTATAGTTAATTACATCTTAAATGACGGGAATCATTTAGGAAAACTCTCGATAATGATGAGTGTTTTTGTTCTCAAGAATTTCAAAGTTTAAGGTTTTCAATGGATTTGAGTTTTGGAAATTTCAATAGGGAATTGATCAAATTTGGAACGATTTATTTTAAGAGTCTAAAGAAAGAGAAGTAGGAGAAGCTGAGGATCCAAGAAGAATCTTGGCAACTTCTCAAACTATCCTATTATTTGGCTTCAATTTGGGAGTTTGTTTAATGTTTCAATCCTGCCAATTTTATTTAATTAGGACTTATATTCGTATGACACAATCATACAAACAACCTCGAAGATGTGAGGGTTTATGTCGTACCGAACGACTACCTCGGAGTCCTAAGGCCGGTTAGGGCTTAATTTACATGACATGATCATGCAAATGCCTAACGAAGAGTTGAGGATTTATGTTGCACTAGGATAACTACCTCGAAGTCTTATGGCTTGGTTATTTAATTCTAAGAAAGTTTTGCTGAAGTAGATCCGAGTTTTGCTGATGACGATGGCCGAGCTGCCCACCATGCTCCGAGCTACTTGTTGTTGCAGAGGTTTAGTTTTAGAAGTCATAAATCAGGAGATGAGGGAAGTGTTTTGGTTCAGAGAAAATCCTAAAATCCTAGTGTTTTTTAATATTTTAATTAAAACAAATCTTAAAGTTGTTTAAACAGAACCGATTAAGATCCCACGGTTCCGTCATCCTGGCACTGTTATTTTCATTGAATTCACTTAGTCCAGATGAATTTGCTAAACTCAACTGAATGAGGTCCACACTTTCATTTAGATCGTGGGAAATCCCGTTAGCAACACGTGGGTTACATCATCCGAGGTATTCCCGGTCATTCAACGAGACGTTTTAATTTAGTTGTGATTGTAGTTTTGTTGTTCTGTTTGGGATTAAATTTTGAGTTGTTTTATATTTTGGAATGTTGTGGCGGTGAATTTTATCTTGCAATGACTTTTAATTTAGTTTTGGTTTCAGTTCACGGACTATCCTAAAGGTTTTGGTTTTCATGCAACAGTTTTATTTATCATGTAATAAAAGTAAAGTACAGTGCATGTAAGTAAATTGCAATAAGGTAAATTGCAATAAAATAAAAACGTACCTGGAGGGTCTTCGCGTCATCCCAAGCTGCACTTAAAACACATGTTAAGGCATTTAAATATTTCGACAAATACCTAGGTAAAGCTAAGGGAAGTGTTTTGGTTGTCTACCAAATTCCTAATCCTATAACTAGTCATTTCCTATGACGTCTAGGTTCTTGGTTTGATTTAAGGATGCTTTTCTTCATCAAAGAACAATTAAATTCAGTTGTTCTTCTAAAACATCCCGTCATATTGAGGAAGTGCTTAAGACGAGTCCTAAACATCTTTTCAATATTTCTGAGATTGTTTTGAGTCCAAGTAAATTTAGTTGCACAGGTGAATTATTCATCCAGGAGTTTAGTTAAACTTTGTTTCTTGCTCAGTGAACTTAGGTATTTGATTACCTGATGAATGAAGTGACATCTCACTTAATACTCTATTTAAGAGTTATAATAATTAAAACCTTTAAGGGCAAGTTGGTTTACCGAGAATTTTAATCATTCTTAATTGAAAGTTTGAGTAAATGGTTTAAAGTGTTTTAATTTAATTATGAGATTTTAATTGATAATTTTAAGTTTGGAATAGTGTTCAAATTATTTTATATTTGATTTAAATCTTTACATTTTCAATTATCTTAGTATTTCAAATTGATATTAATGTTTCAAATTTACTGAGATAGAAAGAGGTGTTGAAATTATTGATATATTTTGATTTAATTCTAAATGATTTCATTTAGGTTTGTTATTAAATAGTTTTTATTTAATTTAATTCGATTTGATTTTAATTTAATTTCATTTTATTTAATTTTAATTTAATTTTAATTTAATTTTAACTTTAACTTAATTTAATTTTAATTTAATTTAATTTTAGTTTAATTTTAATTTAAATTAATTTTAATTTAATTTTAGTTTAATTTTAATTTAATTTAATTTTAATTTAATTTGACTTTAGTTTAATTTTAATTTTAATTTTAATTGTTAATTTTAGTTTAACTTTAATTTTAATTTAATTTAATTTAATTTTAGTTTTAATTTTAGTTTTAATTGTTAATTTGGATTATTATCTTAATTTTTAATTAAGAACTAAATATTGTTAAAGTGACTTATTTAGGGATTTTTAAATTAAAGAATAAATATCCTCTTGATAATATCCCTATTTTAATAATCTAAATTTTAAATATATTCTTTCCAAAATTTAAATCACTTAATTAATTAAAGTTTCATTTTGATATTTTCAAAGTGTTTAATGGGTTTCTACCCCTTAATTTCCCTAAGTTTCAATCATCCAAGAGAAAGTTAAAATCAATTATTTTACCCCCATTTTGTTTAAACCTAAAGTTTTAATTAAGGGTTAAATTTTTTATTACCTTTATGCCCTTTTAAGCTTATTTATTTCATAACTCACTAAATTGAGCTCAAATAAACTTAAAATTTTTATGTCACCTCACTCACATGTCAATTAAGACATTAGAGGAGAAAATGCGATTTTTTTGAATTTAATTTATTTATATAATTATTTTTCGTAGAAAATAGGAGTTTTACAAGAAAATTCAACAACATGACCAAGGAAAGGTTTCTGTCCTTAAGAAAATTCTGGGATGTTACTAATGACTAGAGGACCACTTAGACCAATTTTTGTGATTTTTTGAATTATATTTTATTTATTATAATTATTTTGAGTTTTAGAGTATTAATTATTTATAAAATAAAATTAAAGTTGAAAAATAGATTTTATATTTTTTTTAAATCTCTCTGACCTCAAGGAGTTCAGAGAAATAAATTTTATAATTTTTTTATTTTTCTTTGATTTATTAGAATTATTTTAGTGAAAAAGGTTAAAAACTTATTTTTTTAATATTAAAAATTACATTAAGCCTTTAAAATTCAATATCTTATCCTAGGGACTTAGGAAAAATATTTGGTTTGTTCCTAAGTGATTAGGAGTCAAAATATGACATTTTTATGATTTTTAATATTTTTATGATTTTTATTTTTTTTAATTATTTAAAATATTAAAATATGATTAAAAATAAAAAATTTTAGAAAATTCCAATTTTAATTTTTATAGACTTCTCTGATATCAGAGAGTCCACAAAACCAATTTGGTGAATTTTTGAAATGTATTTTTGGAGTTATGAATTTTTAAAGTTTAATTTTGGTTATGTGAATTAATTAATTCATTTAGTGGGGCTGATCAAGTCCAATTGATTTCAAAATTTTATATATGGTTCCTCTAACCCTAAAGAGTAATGGAGAATTGTTTTCAAGTCAATTTGATGTGTTTTTAACCCTAATTAATTCAAATTCAATTTTAGGGGTTTAGGTCAATTAAGGTTATTATGAATGAATTAACTCAAAATATATTTTTCATAGGCTCCTCTGGTCCTAAGAAACATCACCAAATTTTCCTAGAATTTATTTTACAATATGCTAATTATTGGAATTAAAATACCTAAAACAGTGACATGAACTTAAAAATTCAATAACTTTTCACAGAGATGGCCTCCGACCTTGAAAAATTCAGGGAATATTCACAAGATCAGAGGCTTAAAAGCCCTATGGTCTCATGCCATGGTGAATTGTCTATGCAAATGAAAAATCAAAATACTGAAAACAGTAAATAAATTATTAAAAATAAAATACTCATCCAATTAACTTGATTTCTTTTCCACATTATTCTCCTCTGTTCATTGAGCAAGAGGGTATTTTTATTTTATTTTTGTGATTTTTCTATGCAAAGATATGAGATTTCTAAGTTCTGGGTATTTAATTAATTCAGAGAATAGGGATTTATCTTCTTATCCACGCGGCGCCGCGTCAACCTCGGCAGCTCCGAAACCCCTACGTGTCGCGCTCCCAGTCGATGCCGCCACTTGAGTCAGCAGCCACGCGTCCCGTGGTCCCGCTCCATCTTCTGATCCGACACGATCTGTACCATCCATTCGATACACACTCGATCCAACGACAGCCGATCATCGTCTCCGATTGGTGTGCACCAGTGACCGTCCACACTAAAACCCTAAGATCTCACTTGATTCTCAATGGATTTTTGTGTTCTTATGCTCTATGGATTCGTCTTAAGGAGACGAACACATCCATACGGTTTATAGGCTATGAAATTAACCCAAACAAAATGGAGAATTTCTAGAAGCTCGGGGGGAAGAATGAGTTCATACCTTTACTCAGAGAAGTGAAGCTTCGATCTGAGAGTTGTGTCACCTCCGATTGAGTTCAGGCAAGCTCCAGATGAAGTCTTTGGGTCTGGGGAATTTCTAAGTATGAAGGTGACCAAGGCCGAACACAAAGCTTGGAGGCTGGAAGCAATGGTTGGCCTGGTGAGGGGGCTTTTGCTGGGGAACTTCTCCTCTTGGTCTGGTGAAGGTGTAGGATTAATCAATTTGGAGATTGGCTCACTGTGGTGAAGTGTCTTATTTTTTGGGTGGATTTTCAACTCAGAAATTGAGCTCACAGAGAGGGTTTTAGGGCTGGATTTCAGTGGGGATCAAGTTCTCTATGTCTGGAGAGGGGTCTGGAATGATTTTGGCATAGTTTTGGTAAGGTTTTGGTTGGACTCTCTCTTTGGCTGAGAGGTGGTGGTGTTTAAATAAAGGTGGCTAGAGGCCTTCCCAGGGGCAATTGGAGGCTGGGATCAGCTGCTCAGGGGAGGAGAAGAACAACCATGATGTCTATTTGGGTTGAGACAGCTCAGCCAGGGAGAATTGAAAAATTTGGCTCACATGGAGCTCTCGACCATGGTGTTTTCCGGCATCCCAGGTGGCTGGCCGGCAGGGTTTGGTCACCATCTTGACTCAATGAGTCCAGGGATTGAGTTTGGTGGAAGCAATTGGCTAATTCCATTTGTAAGGAGGTTTGATTAAAATGGCATGGGGTAAGGGTCATTTTGGCTTGATTTTGGTCAATTCATGTATTTGGGTTTGGTGCACCCACCAAGGGACTGATTTAGGCTGAGGGAGGTCAGATGAGTCAGCTGGTTTGGAGTGGAGAAGTCCCCATCCAAATATATTTGGATTAATTTTGGGTTAGGGTGGAACATGGGCATGGCTAATGACTTTTAGGGAGTGTTTAAAGGATCTCCTCCTTTTGCCATTTAGGGAGGATTGATAATCCTAAGATTCTCATGGCTTCCATGTGGCTTAAGCATGGATCCAAGGCTTGTCTATTGCTTGCTCATGGCTTTGCTCAATTTCATGGAAATGGGTTATTTGGAATTTTGGAAATTTTGAATTCTTTTAATGGGATTTGTCATGATGCCATTTTGGTTTGATCAACATTATGGATTTTGGACATAGGGGGTGGTTTTGATTAAAAAGAATGACAAATGAAAATGTCATGTGGGCTTTAGGATAGATTTTGGGCTTTTGAAATGGTTTTGGATGGGCTTTTAAAGTGGTTTAAGGAAGTGAGCTTTTGGATTTTAAAATGGGCTTTTGGATGAAAATTTTGTGAAGGAACATGTCAAATAAATGTTGCAATTGGTTTAGGCATGTGTCATGAGTGGTTTGGAACAAGTTTAAAGTGATTTTGAATTGAATTGGGTTTAATGTGGGGTCTTTTGGTAAAGGGTCCAAGGTGGGCCAAATTGGGCTAACATGGGTTAAGGTTGGGCTAAAGTTGGATTTGATGTAAAATTAATGTTGAGAAATGTTCATGGGAGTGTCACAAAGAGTTTCCAACTTTGGTTGGGCTCTAATTTTGGGATTTGGGCCTATTTGGGTTAGGTTTGGGGTTTGGTCAATTTAAGGGATTTTGGTTTTGGGTTAGGTTTGGGTGGAGTTTAGGTTCAAATTTTGGGCAAATCAAGTTAGTGTTTTGTTTATGGGGATGTTAGGAAGGCTTTAGAAAAGATTTGGGGCCAATTGGGGTTGAGTTAGGTTGGTTTGGGTTAGGTTTAGGTCATGGGCCAAAATTGGGCCTTTAGGCTTCAAATTGGAATTGGGCCCAAATGTCAATCAAATTGGAGTTTATTTGGTCTAAATTGATGTTTGGGATATTGAATTGAAGTTTAGAATTGAATTGGACTAGAATTGAGGTCAATTGGGGTGGTTTGGTTTGACATTGGGTTCACTTGGGTTAAAAAATGTGTCAAATTGGGGGTTTTGGTAAAAGTGGGGTAAATTGGAAAAATTAGCCCATGGTGTAGTTGAACAAAATTAAATTTGGAATATTTGGGATTTTCTGAAATTTTTTTGGGAATTTTCTGAATTTTTGGATTTTTAGGCTAAGAAGGGCATTTTGGGTATTTAGAGGGTATTGGGGGTACTTTTGGAATTTTTAGTATTTTTGGCTATGGATGATCAATTTAAATGGTGGGAAATGTTTAGGATTAATTTTGAGGAATTTTGGGTAATTTTGGTGATTTTGCAAATTTTGGGTAGTTTCAAGGGTATTTGGTAGGTTTAGTAGGTGTAGGGCCCTGGAGGTCAAAAATTGAAATTTTGGAAAAATGAAGATTGATCAAATTTGAGTAGAATTAAATCACTTTGGTTGAGCCATGAAGCTATATGAAGCCCATATGAGCCATGAGAGGACTCATTTGAGACATTCACTATGTTGTTCCTAACCCTCTTAGCTAGGGGCTTAGGGGTTAAGGACCATCCATATGAATTACCTACATGAGTCAGGAAGTCAAGTTGGGTGAGAGTGTGGTTTTAGGACTTGGGCTGTGTGTGAGAGTGTAGTGTATGTGCAAGTCAACCCTCACCAGACCAGGCCATCCAGGGTATTCCTAAGGCCAAAAGGTCCTATAGGGATAATCCTTTAAACCTCCACATTTGATTTCAACCCTCTAGGTGATTAGGGGTCTACAATCAAGCTTGTGGGGTTTGCAGGAAGTCAAGAGGTGTTTGAACTTCTAAAGGGTGGGTTCCACTTCTAGTCCTCTAAGATTAGTCAAAGGAAAAGCCTAAGGCTAGATCCTAAGTACTAAAGAGAGAAGCAAAAGATCTCATCAAAAATGAGGTCAACAAATGGACCCCCAATAGGTGTGGTGTGCTAACCAAGCACACCGCGCGTATTGGCGTTGACCGAAGAGATCAACAAAACCAATATAGATGTCCAAGTGACAAACTTAGGACGAAGTAGAAGAATTTCCGCTGGGGAGTACCAGGTATATTTCCAAGACTGGAGATTCATGAACTCTCGCTGGGGAAAAGAAAAGGAGGTGAATTCCAGATCATAAGATCAGGGGAAATCAATTTAGATTTCAATTTACTTTTAAATTTCAAGTCTCAATGTGTGAGTTTGGATTTTGATTAAAGTTTAATTTAAGATTAATTTAAGGAAATTTTGAAATTGAAATTTGGATTTGAAATGAGGATTGAAACCTAGATTTCAACCTCGGAATTGCGAAGAGAACTGGAATTTAGGTACCAGCCTTGGAGTGAGAATTAGAGTTTAAGTATTGACGTAAAAAAAGGATGAGAATCATAATTTAGGTACTAATCTCGAAATGAGAGTCGGAATCTAGGTACCGACCTCACAAAGGATGAGAATCAGAATTTAGGTACTGATCTCGAGAGTGTGAGATTTGAAATTTAAGTATTAAACCTGAAAGAGAATTGAAATTTAGGTATCGACCTCGAATGAGAGTTAGAATTTAGGTACCGACCTCGAAGGGAGAGAACTGGAATTTAGGTACCAGTCTCAGAATTTAGAATTGAAATTTAAGTATCAATTCGAAAGAGAATCAAAATTTAGGTATGGATCTCGAATGAGAGTCGGAATTTAGGTACCGACCTCGAAGGAAGAGAACTGGAATTTAGGTATCAGCCTCAAAATTTAGAATTGAAATTTAGGTATCAATTCGAAAGAGAATCAAAATTTAGGTATCGATCTTGAATGAGAGTTGGAATATAGGTACCAACCTCGAAGGAAGAGAACTGGAATTTAGGTACCAGCCTCGGATTTTATAATTGAAATTTATGTATCAATTCGAAAGAGAATCGAAATTTAGGTATTGATCTCGAATGAGAGTCGAAATTTGGTACTTGACCTCGAAGGGGAGAAGCTGGAATTTAGGTACCGGTCTCGAAATTTAGAACTGAAATTTAGGTATCAATTCGAAAGATAATCGAAATTTATGTATCAATCTCGAATGAGAGTCGGAATTTAGGTACCGACCTCGAAGGAAGAGAACTGGAATTTAGGTACCAGTCTCAGAATTTAGAATTGAAATTTAGGTATCAATTCGCAAGAGAATAGAAATTTAGGTATCGATCTCGAATGAGAGTCGGAATTTAGGTACCGACCTCGAAGGAAGAGAATTGGAATTTAGGTACCAGTCTCGAAATTTAGAATTGAAATTTAGGTATCAATTCGAAAGAGAATCGAAATTTAGGTATCGATCTCGAATGAGAGTCGGAATTTAGGTACCGACCTCGAAGGAAGAGAACTGAAATTTAGGTACCAGTCTCAGAAATTTAGAATTGAAATTTAGGTATCAATTCGAAAGAGAATCAAAATTTAGGTATCGATCTCGAATGAGAATCAGAATTTAGGTACCAACCTCGAAGGAAGAGAACTGGAATTTAGGTACCAGTCTCGGAAATTTAGAATTGAAATTTAGGTATCAATTCGAAAGAGAATCAAAATTCAGGTATCAATCTCGAATGAGAATTGGAATTTAGGTACCGACCTCGAAATGAGAACTGGAATTTAGGTACCAGTCTCGAAAGTTTGAAAGAGGACTAGAAGTTAGGCTCTAGCCTCGAAGAGAACTGGAAGTTAGGCTCTAGTCTCGAAGATTTATCTGTATGAAGAGGGACCCAGTCTCATGCCATCAGAACCAAATCGAACAAAGTTCGTGGCTCCATGTCAATAGAATTAGTCGATCCTCTAAGACACAGAAGAAAGAGAATTGAAAGGAGCTGGTAAATGTACCAAACTGAAAAGACTTGACTTAGCAATAAGTCAAGGAAAATATTCAAATTTCAAAAGAGTTTCAAATAGATTTCGATTGAGAGAAGAATTGAAAGGTTCGAATCAGAGGATTCAGATCGGAATTCAATTTGAGATTTAGATTCATTTTGTTTGTCCTTTAACGATACCATTTTTTTATTTTTGTTGTTTATTTAGTGTTCATGTGAATTTGAAGTTCATTTTAATATTCAGATTTTTAGTAAAATTTCTTATTTATTTTCTTTTCTTTTCTGTTCTTCGTTCAAAGTTCATTTAACTCTAATGGCGTTTCCCAGTCAATTTGCACAAAAAGAGGTGAAGACAAAATATGACGTAGTCATTTTCATTCCAACTTGCTGAAAGTACATCATACAACTTGATCTAGTCTTGATGACATTTTCCTCAGAAATTTAATGTCTCATACAATCCATGTAAATCCAAAATGGATTGTGTAAGATTCTTGTTGATTCATCCAAAAGCGTCTATCAAAAATTCATGTCTGAATAGTAAGAAACATGGGCAATAACATCACCTTCCAAGTCATCCTTGGCAGGAATGCCGCATGGATGTGCATTGGAGGTGTGCTATTTCCCATGTAACTCACAGCTCGTAGGGCGGAGACTCTCCAATTACGGATCCAGCTGAAAGTGGTAAGGCATTTTTCTGTCATCCATTCTTCTAAAAGTAACTGAGATCCGCTCCACAGGCACTTCTGGAATGTAATGCTTCGCAAAGTCTGCTCTGTTTCCGTTTAAGACCAGGACGGAACCTACCGGTAGTGGTATCTCCACCGGCCCTCGGAACTCACCGGGGTCCGTAATCCAGAGGTCAGATCCTAACATGATGTTGCACTGGTTGACGAATGACACTATACAGAAGGGTCTAACAAAGTCATGATGGTCTATATGTGGAGGTATGTAGTCGCCTTCCTTGTAGATGTTAATAATGCAGATGTTGGGTATGCAATCTATAGGCAATACCCTCCATGTTATCATCCTTTTCACCATTCTCTTGATGATTCTTGGCATTGGATCCACCTTACTGTGACGGAGTATCCCTGATGGATTTCCTTTCCTGTATGTGGCAAAATTGTAGCAACATCCACATTGGATTGTAACTCTTCCCTTTCCTAGCATCCATTTTCGGGGTTCTGAATATGTCTTTTCTCTCAGGCGGCCAGCTCGACCCATTTTTTGTAATTCAAGGATGCAGTCTACAATTTGTTGTTGCTCATAATCTGAGAAAACATCTGTATGTAGCTCGAGGCCTTCCAAGATGTTGACCCTTTTGTTTCCAAATCTTTCAAAGTATTCAAAGGTTTTCTTCTCAACTAATTGCATTTTCTCTAGCTCGTATTCCAGGATTATCTGAAGTCCTCGGTGTCTAGTAACATACTGTGGGATGTATGGCTCAACCCCAACACGTTCTTCTGCATGTCTCGGCTCCTCGGGGATAGTCTCCGTAGGGACATCCTCCGGGGTTGCTTTCGCAACAAGACTCTTCGGATCCGGTACATATGCTCGGCGTCGAGGTACCGATTCTATTTCTACTTTTCTTGGTATTTCTTTTATCTGTTCCGACCTTCTTGGAATTGACTTTCTTCTTTCTGGTTCCTGACGAACCGGTCTCCTTGGAGCATTTGCACTAACAGTATCCACTGTCTATTCATGTTGATCTTCTGCTAACTTGGTCAACATTTTGCGAATGCGACGATTCTTATTTCTTCGCTGGGTAGGAGTGAGAGTAGCTCTCCTTACCCCTTGAATTTCTGCGGGTGCGGCGTTGATAAGCCTACCCTCTGCTGTGGTAACCACCGACTTAATTTTCCTATCTTCTCCGGTTGCATGCGCGGTGTTTGCTTTTCTTTTCTTGTTGCTGGATTGGTGGCTCGGGCCACCCATTTTTATCACTGTTTGGCTGTGAAGTTCTTCTCGATCAACTGGCATCCAATCATCTTCTTCGTATTGTAAGCCGGCTGGTGTGAAGTCTGAGTTAATCTCTATCATCGCTCCATCCTTCACCCTCTTTTCATCAAGTGCTAGACTCACGCCATTTCTAAAGTTTAGAACCAACCGCCCGTTCGACATTTCCCTGTGAAAAAACAAGGAAAGGATCAAGGGCTGTACTAAGAACAAGAACAATAAGAAAAACACTTAAAAATTCTTATTCACTTCTTTTAAATTTAAAGGAAGTAGGAAGAGATGAGAAAATATCAGGAATGAATGGATTTAAAAGGAAAGATTGACGTTTTATTATTATGATTTCCCATGTTTTCTTTTTAACATTTTCGTTGATGAGATTTTTTTTATCGTCCATTTTATTTTGTTTTGGGTTCGGACCCAGTCACAAAGTGATTACTTCACTCGTGTTTGTAGGGATAAGATTCTATTTTAGAGGCCACCCTTCGAAACATCAGGTTGCGTAATACTTCTTTAAATACCGTCCATTGATTGGAAGCATGGGTCGTTCTCCACGACAATTCACAAGATGGTAGGATCCTCCTGAGTAGACTGTCTCGACCATGAACGACCCTTCCCATGTTGGTTCAAATTTACCACCTATCTTGCGATGTGCAAGAATAGGTCTTCTGAGAACAAGAACTAAGTCACCGACTTTGAAAGTTCTTGGGCGGACAAGTTTATCATGGGCCTGAATCATCTTAGCTTAATACAGTTCCAAATTCTGCTGTGCGGAAAGTCTTTTCCCTTCCAAGCTTTCCAATTCTTCCAGTCATAGTCTGGCATTTTCTTCTGTAGTGATCTTTTCTGCAACTGCAATTCGGAGTGACGGAAGCTGAACTTCCAGGGGCAAGACGGCCTCGGACCCGTACACTAAAGCGTAAGGCATAGACTAAGTAGGAGTCCTAAAAGTCGTTCTGTAGGCCCATAAGGCTTCTAACAACTTCTCGTGCCAATTTCTCTTGTTGTCGTCCAAAGTTTTCTATAAAGTTTGAACGAGAGTTTTATTAAAAGCCTCGGCCAAGCCGTTTGCTCTTTGGTAGTATATCGTTGAGTATCGCCAATCGATCCCGTGTCTTCTGACAAAATTGTTGATCTTTGTACTTTTGAATGCAGACCCATTATCTGAAATGATTCTGCGCGGTACCCCAAAATGGTAGACAACTTGGTTCTTGAAAAACTATAGCACGTGGTGTGCCTTCACTTCTCTGAGTGGTATAGCTTCTACCCATTTAGAAAAGTAGTCTGTAGTTGCAAGAATGAAGCGATGTCCTCTTGAAGAAGGTGGTTCTATCGGACCCACTATATATGTGCCCCAACACTCGAATGGCCGCGACGCGATTGTTAGATGTAGCACATTTGGAGGTTGGTGTAGAACCACTTCGTGCACTTGGCACTGTTGACAGCTTTTGGCAACTTTCATACAGTCGGTCATCATTGAGGGCCAGTAGTACCCTAGTCTTTTAATCTTCATTTTCATTTTCGGACCCGATCGATGAGCGCCACAAAGTCCTGAATGTACTTCTTTAATGATTTCACGAGCCTCAGACCCGCTCAGGCATCTTAGCCACATCTGATCAAAAGACGTGCTGTATAATGTATTGTTTATTAATGCGTAAGACAGAGTTCTTTTCTTGATTTGATGGGCTATCGACTTATCGTCCGGTAAGTTTCCTATCTGCAAGTAGTCTACTAGTGGATGCCGCCAATCTTCTGTATTTTCTGTCACTGTTGCAATTGTTTCTTTTGCTTTTTCTGCTGATTTGTGTATTGTATCCATGTCGAGCTGTGATAGGACCTGTCGTCCTTGAACTGACACTTCAACTGACTCATCCTGTAAGCAGGCAAATTTTTTTGCAAGGTAGACTAGCGCATCGGCGAGAACATTTTCTTTTATGGGAATCTTTTAGATTGTTACGTTTGGAATTTGTTCTAAAAATTTCATGGCATACTGAAAGTACTGCTCAAGTCTTGACTTTAAAATTCTGTATTGTCCGACAACCTGTTGAATGATCAACTGAGAATCTCCAGAGATGTTGATGTCTGTTATTCCCATCTGAATGGTTAATTCCAATCCGGTTATAAGGGCTCCATATTCTGCCTCGTTGTCTGTACATGGCTCTGTTAAGTGGTAGGAGTATCTTAACATCCCTCGCTCCGGTGTTATAAAGATTAGTCCGATTCCTGCCTTACCGGGCACTATCGTTTGCAATTCTTTGTTCTTCTGTGCTGAGGACGCACCGTCGAAGAATAGTTCCCAACGTCGATCATCGGGGTCTTCTAGGCTCATTATCTGCTTGTCAGGCAAATCGTCGTCGAGAGGCCAATTCGCCGGTAAAGGGTGTGCTGCGAGGAAGTCTGCTAGGACTTGTCCCTTTACGGCCCGAAGAGGAACGAAAGTTATGTCGAATTGCAATAGTATCATCGATCAACTGGCAAGTCTGCCAGAAAGCGCCGGTCAACGGGTTAACTCTCGAAATAAGGTTGGCCTTATGAGAAAGCATGTAATGCCTGAGCTTCTGTGAGGCGAAGATCAGGGCCAAGCAGTGCTTCTCAATAGGAGGATACTTTACTTTCATCGAAATTAGACGACGGCTTAAGTAATAGAGAGCATTTTCTTTTCCCTCATCATTGACCTGGGCTAGCAGGGCTCCAAGGGAGTCGTCTAAAGCCGCGGTATAAAGTACCAACGGTCTACCTGAGACTGGGGCTGCTAAGACAGGAGGTGTCATTAAATATTGCTTAACGTCCTTGAAAGCCCGCTGGCATTTCTCATCCCAAACGAATTTGGCGTCCTTTTTAACTAATGCCGAGAAGGGCTGACACCTACCTGACAAGTTCGAGATAAAGCGTCGAAGATATGCCAACTTCCCTTGAAAGGATCATAGTTGTTTCAAAGTTTTGGGAGGAGGCATTTCTAAAATAGCTTTAATCTTTTTCGGATCTATTTCAATTCCGCGATGTCGGACAACAAATCCTAAGAATTTCCCGGAGGTGACGCCGAAGGCGCATTTTAAGGGATTCATCTTAAGATTAAATTGTCTTAGTCGCTCGAAAACAATTCTCAAATCATACAGGTGTTCTTCCTTCAGTTTGCTTTTGATGACCACATCATCTACATAGCACTCAACTTGGTTGTGAATGAGATCATCAAAAATCTTCGTCATCGCTCTTTGGTATGTTGCTCCTGCGTTCTTAAGTCCGAATGGCATTACTGTATGTTGACCTCATTTTTGATGAGGTCTTCTCTTCTCTCGTACTCAGGATCTAACCTTAGGCTTTTCCTTTGACTATCTTAGAGGACTAGAGATGGAACCTACCCCTTTAGAAACTCAACCACTTCTTAACTTACTGCAAACCCCACAAGCTTGATTGTAAACCCCTAATCACCTAGAGGGTTGAGATTAAATGTGGAGGTTTAAAGGATGAGTTCCCTATAGGTCTCTTTGGCCTTAGGATCACCCTGGATGGCCTGGTCTGGTGAGGGCTGACCTGCACATACATTACACTTTCACACACATTCCAAATCCTAAAACTATTCATGCCTAGCTTGACTTTCTGACTTATGTGGATAATTCATATGGATGATCTTTAACCCCTAAGCCCCTGGCTAAGAGGGTTAGGAACAACATAATGAATGCCTCAAATGAGTCCTCTCATGGCTCCTATGGGCTTAATATGGCTTCATGGCTCAACCAAAATGATTCTATTTCACTCACACTGGCTCAATTTTCATTTTTCCAAAATTTCAATTTTTGACCCCCGGGGCCCCGGACCCACCAAACCTACTAAAAGCCCTTGAAACTACTCAAAACCACCAAAATTTTCAAATAACCCAAAACTTTTCCAAAATTAACTTTTAACATTTCCCCACCAATCAAATTGATCATTTACAGCCAAAAATACCAAAATTTCCAAAATACCCCCAATACCCTCCAAATTACCAAAGTGCCCCTCTTGATCCAAAAATCCAAAAATTCCCAGAAAATTCTAGAAAATCCCAAATATTCCCAATTTCATTTTGTTCAACTACACCATAGGCCAATTTTTCCAATTTACCCCACTTTTACCAAAACCCCCAATTTAGCCCATTTGAAACCCAAATGAACCCAATGTCAAACCAAATCACCCCAATTGACCTCAATTTTGGTCCAATTCAGTTCCAAACTTCAATTCAATATACCCAATATCAATCTAGACCAAATCCAAGCCCAATTTGATTGACATTTGAATCCAATTTCATTTTTAAGCTAAAAGCCCAATTTTGACCCATAACCCAAACTTAGCCCAAACCAACCCAATTCAACCCCAATTGACCCCAAACATTTTCTAAACCTTCCCTAACACCTCCATAAACAAAACACTAACATATTTTGCCCAAAATTTGGATCCAAACCTTACTCAAATTTAACCCAAACCCAAAATCCCTTAAATTGACCTAATCCCAAACCTAACCCAATGGACCCAAGTCCCAAAATTGAGCCCCAACCAAAGGTGAAAACTCTTCATAATATTCCCCTAAACATTTCTCAACATTAATTTTATGTCAAATCCAACATTAGCCCAACCTTAGCCCAAGATAGACCAAATTAACCCACTTTGGCCCCTTTACCAAAGAAACCCAAATTCAACCCAATCCAATTCCAAATCACTCCAAATTGATTTCAAATCACTCATGACACATCCCTAAACTAAACTCAACAATTGCTTGGTCTAATCTTTTTCAAAACTCCCATCCACAAATTTGTTTTCAAAACCTAAAAGCCCACCCATTTAAATCATTTAAAAGCCCATTCCTAACCAATTCCAAAAGCCCAAAAATTCATACAAAGCCCATATGACACTCTTCTTTGTCATGACTTCAATTAAAACCATCCCTAAAGTTCCAATAAAATATCAATTTATTCTAAATCAAGCTTCATGTTAACCTCTCATACATTTATCAAAAATGCCAATATCCATTTTCATACAAGTAAGCCAAGCTATGTGCAAGCCATAGGCAAGCCATGCATGAGCCACATGGAAGCCATGAAAGCCCCTTTACATGTCACCATGCTATCTTAGGCAAAAGGAGGAGGTCCTTTCCATATTCCCTTAGAGTTATTAACCACTCCCACGTCTCCCCTAATTCATGCTTAAGCCTAATTGTACTTGGATGGTGACTTCTCCCCACTAATTAAGTTGAACCAAATGACTTTCTCTTCAGCCCAAATTAGCCTTGGGGAGGTGCACCTAACCCAATCCATGTATTTGACCAAACTTAGCCAAAATACACTCTTGCCCCATTCCACTTAAATCAAGCCCTTTACACATGTCAAACCCCAACTGACTTCACCAAATTCAACCCCTGACCTCCCTGACCTTGAGGGTGATCCATGCCTGACCGGCCAGCCACCACTGCTACCGGAAAACACCATGACCGAGACCTTGGAAGGAGCCAAACATTGAAATTCTCCCTTGCTGAGCTGCCCCATGCCCAGTGGCCATTGGAGCTGTTCTTCCCTTGCCCAGAGCAGCAGATCCCAGCCATTAACTCCTCCTGGGAGGCCCTCAAGCCAGCTCTATTTAAGCACCACCCCCTCTCGGCCATGAGAGGAGTTGCACAAAAACCATACATAAACTCTACCAAAATTGTTCCAGATCATCCTCCACACTTAGAGAAATTGATCCCCAGTGACAATTTGCCCTAATCCTCACTAACAGAGCCCAATTTCTCTGCCAAAATTTCACCCAAAACCAGGACATCTCCCAATTCTACACCAAAATCAAATTAAACTCACCCACACCTGCACAAGACCAAGAGAAGGAGTTCCCCAGTGAAAGCCTCCTCTCCAGGCCACTCATCTGCTCTAGCCTCCAAAGGTTGTGATCAGGTCTGATGGAAATCAAGTCTAGGAAATTCCCCAGGGCCATAGACTTCTTCTGGAGCTTACTTGGACTCAATCGAAGGTGACACAACTCTCAGATCGAAGCCACACTTCTCTGAGCAAAGGTATGAGCTCTCTCTTCTTGTCGAGCTTCCATGAATTCTCCATTTCTATTGCCTTAATTTCATGCCACATAAATCATATGGATGTGTTCATCTCTTCAAGATGAATCCATAGAGCATAAGAACGTAGAAATCAGTTAAGTATCGAGGGAGATATTAAGCTTGGAAGATGGACGATTCTCGGCTAGGAGGCTTGGGGACGATGAACGGATGCCATCCATTTGATACACGTGCGGGTGGACGGTCCAGATTGAGCCGTATGAGGAGACGAGACGATACAGCGAGCTGCGTGGCATCCCAGTCAGATGGCGGCGCTGAACCAGAAGACGCCGCGTGGCCGTTTGGGGAGGCTAAGGTTGACGCAGCGCCGCGTGGATAAGTAGATAAATAAGGAATTTTCTTATTTATTAAATACCCAGAACTTCAAAAATGCATAACTTTGTGTAGAAAAATCCTAAAAATAAAATAAAAATACCTCTTGCTCAGTGAACAGAGTAGAATAATGTGGAAAAGAAATCAAGTCATTTCATCAAGTATTTTATTTTTGATGATTTATTTACTCTCTGTGGTATTTTAATTCTCCATTTGCATAGAAAATTCACCATGGCATGAGACCATTGGGCTTTTGAAGCCTCCGATCTAGGGAACATTCCCTGAATTTTCCAAGGTCAGAAGCCATCCCTATGAGAAGTTATTGATTTTCCAAGTTCATGTTACTGTTTTGAGTGTTTTAATTCCATTAATTAGCATGTTGAGAAATAAATTCTAGGAAAATTTGGTGATATTTCTTATGACCAAAGGAACCTAGGAAAAATAGGTTTTGAGTTAATTCACTTGGAACAACCCTGATTGGCCTAAATACCCAAAATTGAACTTTAATTAATTAGGGTTAACCCCACATTAAATTGACTTGAAAACAATTCTCCACTGATCTTTAGGATCAAAGGAACATCACATAAAAATTTGAAATCAATTGGAAATATTTAACCCCACTAAATGGATTAATTAAGTCACATAACCAAAATTAAACTTTAAAAATTCATAACTCAAAAAATACTTTTCAAAAATACACAAAAATGGTTTTGAGGCTTCTCTGACCTCAGGAAAACTTAGGAAAATTAAAATTGTAATTTTCTAAAAAAGTTGATTTTTATCATTATTTTAATATTTTTAATAATTAAAAAATAATAAAAATTTTAAAAGTATTAAAAATCACCAAAATGACACATTTTGAATGCTAATCACCTAGGAACAAACTAAATATTTTTTCTAAGTCTCTCGAGTAAGATATTGAATTTTCAAGGCTTAAAATTATTTTTGAATTAAAAAAATGATTTTCTTTAACATTTCCACTAAAATAATTCTAATAAATCAAAGAAAAATCAGAAAAATTTAAAAATTGGTTCTCTGATTTCCCTGAGGTCAGAGGGATTTTTTTAAAAAATATAAAATCCATTTTTCAACTTTTATTTCTTTTTTAAATTAATTAATACTCCAAAACTCAAAATAATTCTAGTAAATAAAATATAATTAAAAAAATCACCAAAATTGGTCCAAGTGGTCCTCTGATCATTAGGGACATCCCATAATTTTCTTAAGGACAGAAACATTTCCTTGGTCATGTTATTGAATTTTCCTTGAAAACCCCTATTTTCCATTAGAAATAATTACATAAATAAATTAAATACAGAAAAATCACATTTTCTCCTCTAATGTCTTAATTGTCATGTGAGTGAGGTTACATAAAAATTTCAAGTTCATTTGAGCTTAGTTTAATGAGTTATAGCATTATTAAGCTTGAAGGGCAAAAGGGTAATTAAAAATTTCAACCCTTAATTAAAATTTTAGGATTAATCAAAAAGGGGAGGGTAAAATATTTAATTTTAAACTGATTTTAGATGATTGAAACTTAAACGATTGAGGGTAGAAACCTACTAACAATTTCAAATATAATTAAAATAAAACTTTAATTAATTAATTAATTGAAATTTTGGAAGAATAATAGAAATTAGAATTATTAAAGTAGGGATATTATTAAGAGGACATTTATTCTTTAATTTAAAAATCCCTAAATAAATCACTTCAATAATACTTAATTCTTAATTAAAAAAAATTAAAAAGAATAATCTCAATTAATAATTAAAACTAAAATTAAATTAAAATTAAATTAAAATTATATTAAAATTAAACTAAACTAAATTAAAGTAAATTAAAATTAAATTAAGATTAAATTAAATTAAAATTAAAACTATATTAAATTAAATTAAGATTAAAAATAAATTGAAATTAAATTAAATTAAAAATAAATTAAATTAAAATTAAATTAAAACTAAACTAAATTAAATTAAATTAAGTAAATTAAATTAAAAATTAAATTTAAGTTAAAATCAAATTACATTAAAATTAAAATTAAAATTAAATTAAATTGAATTAAATTAAATTAAATTAAATTAAATTAAACCAAATTAAATTAAAATCAAAATCAAATCAAATTAAGTTAAAATTAAAATAAATTATGTTAAAATTAAATTGAATTAAATTAAATCAAAAATCATTTAATAACAAACCTAAATGAAATCGTTAAGAATCAAATCTAAAATAACTTGAACACTATTCCAAACTTAAACTAATTTCTGTAATTAAATCAAAATTGAAATTAAATCATTAAGTTTGAATTATTAAAATACTTAATAAATTGATTTGCCCTTTTAAAGCTCTTATTATTATAACTCTTAAATGAGGTATCAAGTGAAGTGTTACTTCACTTATAGGATATTCAAATGTCCTAGTTCACCGAGCAAGAGAACAAAACTTAAACCCCTGGATGATTCATTCACTCGTATAATTAAATTCTCTTGGACTTAAAACAATCCTAGAGGTATTGAAAAGATGTTTAAGACTCGTCTTAAGCACTTCCTCAATATGATGAAATGTTTATAAGAACAATTGAACTTAATTATTCTTTGGTGAAGAAAATCATCCCTAAACCAAAACACAAGAACCTAGACGTCATAGGAGATGACTAGCTATAGGATTAGGACTTTGGTAGACAACCAAAACCTTTCCCTTAGCTTTACCTAAGTACTTGTTGAAACATTTAAATGTCTTAACATGTGTTTTAAGTGCAGCTTGGGATGACGGGAAGACCCTCCAGGTACGCTTTTATTTTATTGCAATTTACTTTATTGCAATTTAATTTATTGTAATTTACTTACATGCAATGTACTTTACTTTTCTTGCATGTTAAATAAAACTGTTGCATGAAAACCAAAACCTTTAGGATAGTCCCTAAACTGAAACCAAAACTAAATTAAAAGTCATTGCAAGATAAAATTCACCGCCACAACATTCAAAAATATAAAATAACTCAAAATTTAATCACAAACAGAACAACAAAACCACAATTGCAACTAAATTAAAACGTCTCGTTGAATGATCGGGAATACCTCGGATGATGTAACCCACGTGTTGCTAATGGGATTTCCCACGGTCTAAATGAAAGTGTGGAACTCATTCATTTGAGTTTAGCAAATTCATCTGGACTAAGTGAATTCGATGAAAATAACGGTGCCGGGATGACGAAACCGTGGGATCTTAATCGGTTATGTTTAACAACTTTAAGATTTGTTTTAATTAAAACAATAAATGCATTTGGACTTTAAGATTTCTCTAAACCAAAAAACTTTTTTCATCTTTTGATTTTCACCTTCTAAAACTAAACCTCTGCAACAATAAGGAGCTTGGAGCATGGTGGGTAGCACGACCATCTTCGTCAGCAAAACAACTCTACATCAGCAAAACTTTCTTTAGTTTTAAATAACAAAGCCATAGGACTTCGAGGTAGTTTGCTTAGTGCAACATAATTCCTCAACTCTTCGTTAGGCATTTGCATAATCATGTTATGCAAATTAAGTCCTAACCGGTCTTAGGATTCCGAGGTAGTTGTTTGGTACGACATAAGCCCTCACATCTTCAAGGCTATTTGTATGATCATGTCATGTAAATATAAGTCCTAATTAATTAAAATTGGCAGGATAGAAACATTGAATAATTCTCTCAAAATGAAGCCAAACAATAGGATAGTTTGGGAAGTTGCCAAGATTTTTCTTGGATCTTCAGCTTCTCCTACTTTTCTTCCTTTGAACTCCTGAAATTAACTGTTCCAAATTTGATCTATTCCCAATTGAAATTTCCAAAATCCAATCCTTTGAAAACCTTAAACTTTGAAATTCTTGAGAGCAAAACCACTGATCATTATCGAGAGTTTTCTTAAATGATTCCCGTCATTTAAGGTGTAATTAACTATAGGGGCTTGCCCTTATAGGGAACTTTAAGAACCTGAGTAATATAAACCTCGCTTAATTCCTTGATATTAAGCGGGGAACTTGCCGACTTATAAAATTGGTTCGCAGACCAAACGAATGTCACAAATCTTCTAGTTTATTTAATCGAGCCTCATCATCAAGCAGTGTGTCTATTCTTCGGAATAGATACACGGTTTGTGGTGCGGTGCTCGTTTATATAAACTATTTGGGATGTGAGATCGGTTTAATTTCTCATCTTAAAATTTTCAAATTTAAAATTATTTTCAAAATCAAATACTACTTTTCAAATTATTTATTTAAATTAAATTAAAAATTTGCCGACAATTTCTGTAGGCGACCCCTTTTTTAAAATCCAACATATAACCTAAAAATATGCCGACAACTTCTGGCGACTCCGCTGGGGACTAGTTCCTCTCTCCATTTTGATCAGATGGTTTTGCTTTCATAAAGCGGTAGTGAGTCCATGCCCCTAGTGGACCAAAACTACCATTCTTCCGTTGGAATACACCGTTCATTTCTGTCTTGAACGAGTATAGCCAACTTCTCTCAGATTTAGGAGCTACTGTTTAGACACCCCTAAACAGAGAGGTTCCGAGATCCTTTTACCTCTTTTCTGAGGTGGGGTGGACCCCCAATAGGTGTTAGTTTAGGAAGCGGTCCTTCGAGTCGAGAAGTCTTGCATAAGACTTTATCTTCCTTTCTGATTCTAAATCGAATCCTTTACCTTTTTTATACCCTTAAACATTCCATTCCTAATAAACAAATCCTCTAATTAACGACTCTTTTGATGGGTAAATCCTTTTAAAATCACAAATATACTAACATAAACGAAAATGTGTTCGGACTCTTTCTTTTTCATCTTAAACTTTACAACGAAAAGAAGCATAATTCGGGACTGACATTCAGAACCTGCTCTGCAGAAATGACTGCCCCAAAGCTAATCTTCTCCTTCACCAATGGAATGGATTTTGCCGTTTACAAGGATGAATTGCCTGACAATGGGATCATCCGTTTCGGACAAGGATTTTACAACATAGATATCAAGTTTGCCGATGTCACTCTCTTTACATTAATGGACAAAGTGTCAGAAACTGAAGAGCCCGTGATTGACTTCAATCTGAAGTCAACTCAAGAATTCCCTCCTTTGCAAAGGGGTCCAGCTGATAAGGGTACCACTGTTCGTAGGAGGACTGCTGTCTCTACCCCCACCGGTCTAGTCATCTCAGCACCTACCTCGACTTCTGCCAAATTGAAGGGGAAGGAAATCCAAGTCTGTGATGAGCTTGTCACCGTGGAGGGTGCAGAATTTGCTACAATACTATCTGTTTTTGAGATTGGGTCCAGTTCAAGAGTTGCACCCCTAACTCGGACTCAAAGGAGAAATAAAAGCAGAAAGATCGCCAAGAAAGCTAGAGCTGCTGAAGTTGCTTTTCTGGAAGAAATTCCTGAAGAAAAAGAAGAACTTCCTGAGTATATACCTCTGTTGGAAGGGAGCAGGTTTCACCCTCTCTCTGCCGCATCAGATGAAGAGGATGTTTGAAGGATCGTCACCGCATTACCCCGACCTGCATACTACAACAATTACAAGAGGAAAAGGGATAAGACTACGCCGTTGACTCGACTGCAAGCTATAATAGACAAATTGGCAAAGAAAGAAAGATGCCCTGTATCAGAGATCTTAAGAAGGATAGGATGGGCGCCAGCGAAATCCAGCCTCGGATCGCTAATAGAACCCGTTGCTGCCACAGAGAAACCAAAGAAGAAAATGATAGCCAGTCCGCCCGTTGTTGTATCGGGTCTACAGATTAGGGAGGATACCACCTTCCAACATCTAGTCGACAGACCATCCGGTCCTAGGCTTTTGGCTGCAAGAAGGATGGTATGGCGACCTTCTTCCGGTGAGTTAAGACCGAAGCAATGCCCTGAGAACGGTTGCATGAATTCGAGGGCGCGTAGTTGGCCGCATCTTCATGAATTCCAATTTCATGCACGGAGAACTATTGCAAATCACCTTTGATACACTGTTCCCCTCCTTCGTAATACTTTATGCACAGGTGCAGACATGACGGTATTATCCGATTTTCATGGATCCATGGCCGACCCAGTAGAGCGTTGAACGATGTCTCAGAATCAATTATGTGGAATTTTGCGGTTGTATTTGCTAAATCACCGGTCTTCATTAGTAGTGTTATCGATCCAAGAGCTCTTTCACCTTCATTAGTAGTTTCATCAATTTCCAAATATGCTAGCGTCCGAAGATTCATTATGTTGATCGATGCCCCTGGGTCAACCAACACTCTAGAGAGCGTAAACTTTCCAATAATGACTAAAATGTATAACGGTCGGTTGTGATCAGCTGATCCCAGTAATAGATCATTGTCCGTGAAGGTAACTCCTCGCTGTTCTCTTAACGAGCAAACCTCGTCGAAGGAATTACCAGCCATTTGGGCTAAACAAATCTCTGGATCAAGTAAAGCCTTGATCAGAGCCTCCCTCATCTCTTTTGACAGAATCAGAGCATCGTATATGCTTAGTTTGGCTGGTAATTTCCTAAGATGGGCTAGTACATTGTAGTCTACTTTATTACCATGTTTCTTGGTTTCTTCCCGAATGGGCAGTTCCTCTGCTGGGGTTGGCTCTTCCTGAGCAACCACCTGCTTTCCTTTATCCTTTGGACCCATTCTCAGGGGTAGAACTTTTCCACTTCTTAAATTTACTTCAGTTATTTCATCTAAATTTGGTGTTGAATCTGCCGGTGTATCCTCTTGAATTGGAACAATTGGCTCTTCTGAAGTTGCTTCGGTGTCTGATGGTTCTAGTTCTATTGTGATCAGAGCCCCTCGGAATTCATAAATGGACTCATCGCTTGTCGAGCTTTCGTAGCCTCCTTTGTGAACATCTTCTTCATCGTGGTCGTCAAGGTTGTGTATTATTTGAGAATCGTTATTTGTATTGGAATCGAGATCCGGATTAAGCCAATTGTCGCTAGTTACATAATTGTTAGAAACAGTCAAAACGTAGCCAACGCCATAACCCTTATCATTATAAGATCCCGCTGGAGCGAGCAGATAATCATACAGAGTCAGGAGTTCGAGGGATTTCTCCCCCGAATCAGAAACAACCATCCTAGGATAAGCAGCCCTTAGTCTACCCTTTGAAGCCTCGGTCTTCTTTTCTTCCACGATCTTCTCCTCATTCTGGGGCGGTTCTTCAATCGCAAGTGATAGTGCCGGCTCGACAGGTTTCAAACTTTGAGTTGAAGCGTGTACCGAAGCGGTCTGGATGTGATCCAAAATTTTCTTCGATGATCTTGTCCAGACGGTACTCCATCAATCATCAGTCGTGTACAGGTTTATCGGAACAATGGGATCCATTGAAATAACATTGACGAAACCTCCTTTATGGGGTTCCTTCATGTATTCCTTTGGGATCGTTTTGTTCCCTTTCCAGAGATTGTCATCGAGCCAACTCTTGAAAGTAATGCAATCCTCTATCTTGTGTCCGAGCATCTGGTGGTATGGGCAATAGTTCAGATGATCTTTCTTATTGACTTCCTCCAACTTTTTGGGCTCTGGCAGCTAAAAATCTGGTGTCTTCATTAAGCTGCAGAACATCTTCTCTACTGCTTCAGTTTTGAATGGATATTCTTTATTTAGAAGTTCTCTTAAGGTACGAGATGAACGAGGCGGTTGTTCATAATGCTGAGGCGACTGATAGCTTGGACGAGGTTGCTGATAGCCTTGCTGAGGTTGCTGATAAGTCCGTTGCGGTGGTTGATAACTAGACTATGGCTGCTCTGACTGTATCTGAACTGGCTGCTTGTCCTTATCTACTGCCGCGACGATTCCAGATTTCTTTTCAAATGCTTTTATAGGCTTCTTCTTATCGGCCTTATCCACAAAACTTAACTGCTTTACCTCTTCTTGCAAGCTCCCGGCCTTGCTAAGCAACTTTTCGAAAGTCTTGATTGTAAATCGTTTAAGGATAAGTGCTATCGGGCCATGGATACTTTTAAGTAGGATGCCGACTGCATGTTGTTCTTGAAGTTGTGGTTCACACTTCATGCTTAAGTTTCTCCATCGAAGTATGTAATCCACTAAAGTCTCATTCGGCTTCTGTTGCTCCACCACTAGATCACCGATAGTGATGTGGTACTGAGCCCCGACAAATCATTTAACGAAGAGATTCTCCAGTTCTGAAAAGGTCTTTACTGAACCGTTCAGCAATTCTACGTACTAGTCGAAGGCAATCTCTGATAAGCTGCTGACGAACTGTCGGAAGAGTAAAGCGTCACTCCCACCGACATTGCAACAACTAGCACGAAAATGTGCAACATGTTGCCGGGGGTTTCCTGTTCCATCAAAAGTCTTAAACAGAGGTGGTACGAAGCCTTTTGGGTATTGGACTGCATCGAACTCTTCGGGGTAAGGTCTACCTGTCTGAATAGATGCTCCCCTCTTGGATTGTGCTAGGGCCTCTCACACTTGCTGTTCTACCATTCTCTTAATGTCCTTTTCTGGAATCATGCTTTGTGCAGGATCTTTCTTTGGTTGTTCGTCTCGGTTGATGGATGTGATCTCTTTTCCTCCATCTGTAATATGGATAATTTCTGGGGGTGTCTCTTTCTGAGGTTTTACCCGACTCTGAAGAGTGGCTAAGGCAGCAGCCATCTCTTCCATCCTCTTTGCCATTTGGGAAATTGTGTCATCTCTTTCCCGAATCTGTGCCCTCATCACTTCCGGTTCATCTCTTTCCGCAGCTGCCGGAGCACCTTGCGAAGCTGACGATGCTCATGTCTCAACCATGTTGATCTCGGCATACTCCTCATCCATGAACTCTGATGAGTCAACTTGATCTCCTAGTTCTTCTTCTCTTTCTTTTGCTAATCGTCGGATATTGGTCCTTAACTTGTCCATGGCACCCTCTAATGGCCTTTTTATGCATGGTCTCGCAGTCGTCTCATGACAGTTGTTGAACTTCCTTCCCGGGAGTCCCCTTTATTGCAGTAGCACTTTCTTCTGATTCAAGTCTCCTGATGAGACTTTTCTTCTCTGGACATTGCTTTGGTCTTAACTCGCTAGTAGTAGGCCGCCATACCATCTTTCTTGCAGCCGGAAGCCTAGGACCGGATGATCTGTCGGCTATATGCTGGAAGGTGGTATCCTCCCTAATTTGTAGACCCAATACAACAATGGGTGAACTGGCTTTTATTTTCTTCTTTGGTTTCTCTGTGGCAGCAACAGGCTCTATTCACGGTCCGAGGTGGGATTTAGCTGGCACCCGTCCTATCCTTCTTAAGATTTCTGACACAGGGCATCTTTCTTTTTTTGCCAATCTTTCTATCACAGCTTAAAGCCGAGTCAATGGTGTAGTCTTATCCCTTTTCCTCTTGTAAATGTTATAGTACACAGGTCGGGGTAATGCAGTGGTGATCCTACGGACATTCTCTTCATCTAATGCAGCAGAGAGAGGGTGAAACCTGCTCCCTTCCAACAGAGGTATATACTCAGGCAGTTATTCTCTTTCCTTAGGAATTTCTTCTAAAAAAGCAACTTCAGCAGCTTTGGCTTTCTCAATTCTGGCCATCTTTCTGCTTCTATTTCTCCTTTGAGTCCGAGTTAGGGGTGCAACTCTTGAACTGGACCCAATCTCAAAAACAGATGGTATTATAGCAAAATTTGTACCCTCCACGGTGACAGGCTCATCACAGACTTGGATTTCCTTCCCCTTCAGTTTGGCAGAAGTCGGGGTAGGTGCAGAGATGACTAGACCGGTGGGGGTAGAGACAATAGTCCTCCTACGAACAGTAGTACTCCTTTCAGCTGGAATCCTTTGCAGGGAAGGGAATTCTTGAGTCGATTTCAGGTTGAACTCAATCACGGGCTTTTCAGTTTCTGACGCTTTGTCCATTAGTGTGAAGAGAGTGACATCAGCAAACTTGATATCTGTGTTGCTGAATCCTTGTCCGAAACTGATGATCCCATTGTCGGGCAGCTCATCCTTGTAAACGGCGAAGTCCATTCCATTGGTGAAGGAGAAGATTAACTTTGGGGCAGTCATTTTCTACAGGGCAGATTCCGAATGTCAGACCCGAATTATGCTTCTTTTCATCGTAAAGTTTAGGACAAAAAAGAAAGAGTCCGAACACATTTTTGTTAATCTTAATGTATTTATGATTTAAAAGAGTTTATTTATTAAAGGGTTGTTTATTAGAGTATTTGTTTGTTAGGAATGAAATGTTTAAAGAACGGAAGTTTATAGAAAAGAAAGGGACCCGGTTCGGAATTGGAAAGGAAGAGAAAGTTTCGTAAAACTTCTCGATCCGAAAGACCGCTCCTAAGCTAACACCTATTGGGGGTCCACTCCACCTCAGAAAAAGAGGTAAAAGGATCTCAGAACCTCTCCGTTTATGGGTGTCTAAACAGTGGCTCCTAAATCCGAGAGGATTTGGCTATACTCGTTCAAGATAGAAATGAATGGGGTATTCCAACGGAAGAATGGTAGTTTTGGTCCACTAGGGATATGGATACACTACCGATTTATGAACACAAAACCATCTAATCAAAATGGAGAGAGGAACTAGTCCCCAGCGGAGTCACTAGAAGTTGTCGGCATATTTTTAGGTTAAGTTGTATTTTGAAAAGGGGTCGCCTACAGAAATTATCGGCGAATTTTTTTAGATTTTAAATTTAATTTAAATATATATAATTTGGAAAGTAGCATTTGATTTTGAAAATAATTTTAAGTTTGAAAATTTTAAGATATGAAGTCAAACCGACCTCACATCTCAAATAGTTTACATAAACGAGCACCGCATCACAAACCGTGTATCTATCCCGAAGAATAGACACATTGCTTGATGATGGGGCACGATTAAATAAACTAGAAGATTTGTGACATCCATTTGGTCCGCGAACCAATTTTATAAGTCGACAAGTTCCCCCGCTTAATACAAATAAATTAAACAGGGTTTATATTACCTGGGTTCTTAAAGTTCCCTATAAGGGCAAGCCTCTATAGTTAATTGCATCTTAAATGACAGGAATCATTTAAGAAAACTCTTGATAATGATTAGTGGTTTTGCTCTCAAGAATTTTAAAGTTTAAGGTTTTCAAAGGATTTGAGTTTTGGAAATTTCAATAGGGAATGGATCAAATTTGGAACGATTTATTTTAAGAGTCCAAAGAAAGAGAAGTAGGAGAAGCTGAGGATCCAAGAAAAATCTTGACAACTTCTCAAACTATCCTATTGTTTGGCTTCAATTTGGGAGTTTGTTTAATGTTTCAATCCTGCCAATTTTATTTAATTAGGACTTATATTCGTATGACACAATCATACAAACAACCTCGAAGATGTGAGGGTTTATGTCGTACCGAACGACTACCTCGGAGTCCTAAGACCGGTTAGGGCTTAATTTACATGACATGATCATGGAAATGCCTAACAAAGATTTGAGGATTTATGTTGCACTAGGTAAACTACCTCGAAGTCCTATGACTTGGTTATTTAATTCTAAGAAAGTTTTGCTGAAGTAGATCCGAGTTTTGCTGATGATGAAGACCGAGCTGCCCACCATGCTCCGAGCTCCTTGTTGTTACAGAGGTTTAGTTTTAGAAGTCATAAATCAGGAGATGAGGGAAGTGTTTTGGTTTAGAGAAAATCTTAAAATCTACGTGTTTTTTAATATTTTAATTAAAATAAATCTTAAAGTTGTTTAAACAGAACAGATTAAGATCCCACGGTTCCGTCATCCCGGCACCGTTATTTTCATTAAATTCACTTAGTCCAGTTGAATTTGCTAAACTCAACTAAATGAGTTCCACACTTTCATTTAGACCATGGGAAATCCCGTTAGCAAGACGTGGGTTACATCATCCGAGGTATTCCCGATCATTCAACGAGACGTTTTAATTTAGTTGTGATTGTAGTTTTGTTGTACTATTTGTGATTAAATTTTGAGTTGTTTTATATTTTGGAATGTTGTGGCGGTGAATTTTATCTTTCAATGACTTTTAATTTAGTTTTGGTTTCAGTTCAGGGACTATCCTAAAGATTTTGGTTTTCATGCAACAGTTTTATTTATCATGCAATTAAAACACCTAAAACAGTGACATGAACTTGAAAATTAAATAACTTTTCATAGAGATGGCCTCTGACCTTGAAAAATTCAGGCAATGTTCCCAAGATCAAAGGCTTCAAAAACCCTATGGTCTCATGTCATGGTGAATTGTCTATGCAAATGAATAATCAAAATACTGAAAACAGTAAATAAATTATTAAAAATAAAATACTCAACCAATTAACTTGATTTCTTTTTCACATTATTCTCCTTTGTTCACCGAGCAAGCGGGTATTTTTATTTTATTTTTGTGAGTTTTCTATGCAAAGATATAAATTTTCTAAGTTCTGGGCATTTAATTAATTCAGAAAATAGGGATTTATCTACTTATCCACGCGGCGCCGCGTCAACCTCGGTAGCTCCAAAACCTTTACGTGTCGCGCTCCCATTCGACTCCGCCACTTGAGTCAGCAGCCACGCGTCCCGCTGTCCCGCTCCATCTTCTGATCTGACGTGATCTGCACCGTCCATTCGATACACACTCGATCCAATGACGACTGATCATCGTCTCCGAATGGTGTGCACCCGTGACCGTCCACACTAAAACCCTAAGATCTCACTCGATTCTCAATGGATTTTTGTGTTCTTATGCTCTATGGATTCATCTTAAGGAGACGAACACATCCATATGGTTTATAGGTTATGAAATTAACCCAAACAAAATGGACAATTGCTGGAAGCTCTGGGGGAATAATGAGTTCATACCTTTGCTCAGAGAAGTGAAGCTTCGATCTAAGATTTGTGTCACCTTCAATTGAGTCCAGGCAAGCTCCAGATGAAGTCTCTGGCTCTGGGAATTGTCTAAGTATGAAAGTGACCAAGGCCAATCACAAAGCTTGGAGGCTGGAAGCAATGGCTGGCCTGGTGAGGGGGCTTTTGCTGGGGAACTTCTCCTCTTGGTCCGGTGAAGGTGTAGGATCAATCAATTTGGAGATTGGCTCACTGTGGTGAAGTTTCATGTTTTTTAGGTGGATTTTCAACTCAGAAATTGAGCACATAGAGATGGTTTTAGCGCTAGATTTCAGTGGGGATCAAGTTCTCTATGTCTGGAGAGGGGTCTGGAATGATTTTGGCAGAGTTTCGGTAAGGTTTTGGTTCAACTCTCTCTTTGGCCGAGAGGTGGTGGTGTTTAAATAGAGGTGGCTGGAGGGCTTCCCAGGGGCAATTGGAGGCTGGGATCAGCTGCTTAGGGGAGGAGAAGAACAGTCATGATGTCCATTTGGGTTGGGACAGCTCAGCCAGGGGGAATTGAAAAATTTGGCTCACATGGAACTCTCGGCCATGGTATTTTCTGGCGACCCAGGCGGCTGGCCGGCAGGCACCATCTTGACTCAGTGAGTCCAGAGATTGAGTTTGGTGCAAGCAATTGGCTATTGCCATGTGTAAGGAGGTTTGATTAAAATGGCATGGGGTAAGGGTCATTTTGGCTTGATTTTGGTCGATTCATGTATTTGGGTTTGGTGCACCCACCAAGGACTGATTTGGGCTGAGGGAGGTCAGATGAGTCAGCTGGTTTGGAGTGGAGAAGTCCCCATCCAAATTTATTAGGATTAATTTTGGGTTAGGGTGGAACATGGGTATGGCTATTGACTTTTAGGGAGTATTTAAAGGATCTCCTCCTTTTTCCATTTAGGGAGGATTGACAATCCTAAGATTTTCATGGCTTCCATGTGGCTTATGCATGGCTTCAAGGCTTGTCTATGGCTTGCTCATGGCTTGGCTCAATTTCATGGAAATGGTTTATTTGGAATTTTGGAAATTTTGAATTCTTTTAATGGGATTTGTCATGATGCCATTTTGGTTTGATCAACATGATGGATTTTGGACATAGGGGGTGGTTTTGATTAAAACGAATGACAAATGAAAATGTCATGTGGGCTTTAGGATAGATTTTGGGCTTTTGAAATGGTTTTGGATGGGCTTTTAAAGTGGTTTAAGGAAGTGGGCTTTTGGACCATGTCAAATAAATGTTGCAATTGGTTTAGGCATGTGTCATGAGTGGTTTGGAACAAGTTTAAAGTGATTTTGAATTGAATTGGGTTTAATGTGGGGTCTTTTGGTAAAGGGGCCAAGGTGGGCCAAATTGGGCTAACATGGGTTAAGGTTGGGCTAAAGTTTGATTTGATGTAACATTAATGTTGAGAAATGTTCATGGGAGTGTCACAAAGAGTTTCCAACTTTGGTTGGGCTCTAATTTTGGGATTTGGGCCTATTTGGGTTAGGTTTGGGCTTAGGTCAATTTAAGGGATTTTGGTTTTGGGTTAGGTTTGGGTGGAGTTTAGGTTCAAATTTTGGGCAAATCAAGTTAGTGTTTTGTTTATGGGGATGTTAGGAAGGCTTTAGAAAAGATTTGAGGCCAATTGGGGTTGAGTTGGGTTGGTTTAGGTTAGGTTTAGGTCATGGGCCAAAATTGGGCCTTTAGGCTTCAAATTGGAATTGGGCCCAAATGTCAATCAAATTGGAGTTGTATTTGGTCTAAATTGATGTTGGGGATATTGAATTGAAGTTTAGAATTGAATTGGACCAGAATTGAGGTCAATTGGGGTGGTTTGGTTTGACATTGGGTTCACTTGGGTTAAAAAATGGGTCAAATAGGGGGTTTTGATAAAAGTGGGGTTAATTGGCAAAATTGGCCCATGGTGTAGTTGAACAAAATGCAATTGGGAATATTTGGATTTTTCTGGAATTTTTTTGGAATTTTCTGAATTTTTGGATTTTTGAGCTAAGAAGGGCATTTTGGGTATTTAGAGGGTATTGGGGGGGTACTTTTGGAATTTTTGGTATTTTTGGCTATGGATGATCAATTTAAATGGTGGGAAATGTTTAGGATTGATTTTGAGAAATTTTGGGTAATTTAGGTGATTTTGCAAATTTTGGGTAGTTCCAAGGGCATTTGGTAGGTTTAGTAGGTGTAGGGCCCCGGGGTCAAAAATTGAAATTTTGGAAAAATGAAGATTGATCAAATTTGAGTAGAATGGAATCACTTTGGTTGAGCCATGAAGCCATATCAAGCCCATATGAGCCATGAGAGGACTCATTTGAGGCATTCACTATGTTGTTCCTAACCCTCTTAGCCAGGGGCTTAGGGGTTAAGGATCATCCATATGAATTACCTACATGAGTCAGGAAGTCAAGTTGGGTGAGAGTGTGGTTTTAAGACTTGGGTTGTGTGTGAGAGTGTAGTGTATGTGCAAGTCAACCCTCACCAGACCAGGCCATCCAGGGTATTCCTAAGGCCAAAAGGTCCTATAGGGAACTCATCCTTTAAACCTCCACATTTGATTTCAACCCTCTAGGTGATTAGGGGTCTACAATCAAGCTTGTGGGGTTTGCAGGGAGTCAAGAGGTGTTTGAACTTCTAAAGGGTGGGTTCCACTTCTAGTCCTCTAAGATTAGTCAAAGGAAAAGCCTAAGGCTAGATCCTAAGTACTAAAGAGAGAAGCAAAAGACCTCATCAAAAATGAGGTCAACAAGGCTTCATAAATCGAGGTATGGATGATCCTACTACTAGAATTAAAGATATTATTAAGGAAAGACGTTGGGAAGTGCTTTGCTACACTACCACTGCCGTTGTTGTTCCCATTGTCAAAGACTTTTATGCAAATCTTCACGGGATTAATGAAGAGTTCGTATTTGTGCGTGGTAGATTTATTCAATTCACTCCTACACGAATCAATGATCTCTTCATGATCGAGAACATACCTATTTTCCATTATTCTAATTTCAATGCCACACATGATAATATGAATGATATGTATTGATATCTGACAGATGAGAATGAAGAATGGGAAGTTAGAGAGAATGGATACATTAGTTTCCCATCTGCATCTCTCAATTTAGTATCAAAGCAGTGGCACTACTTTATTTCGGAGAAGCTATTTTCGACATTAAAGACTAGCAAGGTAACCAAGGAAAGCACCATTTTGAATTTTTGTATTCAAACTGGGAGGCCGGTTGACATTGGTAATATCATTGTGAAATCAGTACTTGGATTAAATGTGCATTAATCTAAATATGGGCTTGGACACCCTCCACCATATTTCTGTTATGTAGTCAGTCATAGGTTCCTTACGAAAGTTGGGAAAAAGTTCTTCTTCCATGGAGGCCTATTGATCTAACTAGTCCCTATAACTACCAGACAGTTGGAAATGAAGATGACATGAACTTGCTCGCTGATCAACCAACGCAGACTTCATAACTGATTCAACCCTATTTTCCTGAAGGTTCGAGAATGATATTGAAGAAGATCAAACAATTGGAGACTGAGGTACGAAATGTTATGAATGCGATCAATAATATTTCTTATTTGTTCAATCATATAGATTGAAGAATGAAAGAGTAATTTGATCACACTGGTCAAATTGAGATGGGCTTGATCAATCTGATGAAGAAGAATGCGGTGATTGCTGAGGAATCATCTGACGAATTTCCATTTCGTCCATTCTATAACTTGTTTGTGCATCAACAATCAATTGGAGACATTAGAGGAGAGGATAGTTCTGAAACTGATGTGGAGTAATTGATGGATTTTACTTATGTTTGTTGAGTGTTTAGTTTGCTTTGCTTAGTTATGTTTGGTTTGCGTAGTATTTACTTTGAATTTGGAATTTGGATGTGCTTGCTTTCATTGTGTGCTTAGATCTTAGTGTTTTCCTATCATAGAGTAGTTGCTGCACTAAATATCTAAGAATAGTTGGTTTGAATGAACATATTTGGTGTCTATGATGCAATTTGGATTTTATATATATAAGATTGTTGTGTGTTGTTTGTGTGAAGAATTGTGTTAATTATTGATTATGGGATAAATTCCTATTTAAGTGTTAAACATCATTGTGGACGTTGAAATGATCGAAAATATGAAAAAATTTTCAGACCCAGAAAATATTTTGGACTGGCGCTGCCGGCGCCCAAATCTAGAGAGTTTGGCCAATTTCTTTAAATAAAATGCAGCCGACACCCTATCGAACTCCGCTGGCGTCTGAACCCAGAAAAAAGTCTAAAACCGTCGATTTTGAGATTTTTGACCTGGGATCCACACATTTTTCCTTTTCCTTCGTCTTCTGTTACACCTAAAATATATAGCATTTTTTATGCACATTTTTATACTTATTTTTGATGATATTGCACTTTAATGGAAGGTATTTTGTGTTTTTCTTGCAGGTATGATGAAAATGAATAATTATGATGAAAGGAGCAAAATTGGATCAAATTTGGAGTAAAACAAAATGAAAAATGAAAATTTGGGCACTGTCGGCTAAGCGCCGCTGGGCCGGCACTTAGCCGCCACAGATAAAAATCGAGTTTAATTTAAATTTGGCACCATTTTAAATGGGGATGGGATGCAACTCTTGGTGATAACTTCCATAACTTCCTTTGGGCGGCAAGTTTGGATGAAGGGGTGCATTCTTTGATGGATACATCAAATCTGGACACATTTTCAAGAGACACCAAGGCACCTTATGGTTTAATATTTAAAGAGAGTCTTAGAAAAAAAAGGGAGCTCTTCCTATGAATTTTGAAGGGTTCTTCCATTTCATTTTTACAGAGTTTTTATTTTAGTTTTAATTAGGAGTAGGAGAAGAGAGCAGAAAAGAGAAAAGGGTAGGATTGAAGCCTTCTTCTTTCCACTACTTTTCTTTCCTTTAGTTTAGTTTAGTTTTCATTGAAGTCTGAAGTCTGTATTATGAGTCTTCGGAGTTTGGAGACTTGCTCTGAGGAGTAGTTTAGTAAAGAGTCAAAGTTTCAGAGGAACTTCCTGAGTCTTAGGAAGAGGATTTTTCAGATAAGTGTTTACTTTTATTCTTACATTTAGTTTTTAATTAATACTTGTTTTTGTTTGTTGTTTTTCTTATGGTTTTTAATTTCAAATCAATGTGTTTTTGTATTTTCTCAATACATTCTGAGTAGTTTACTTTATCATTTTATTTCTAAAATGAAGAAGTAAGTAATTCATGAAGAATTGTTGTGGAAAGTATATGTGTTTAAAGTTGGAAGAAGTTGTGAAAATTGATTCTATAAACTTTATTTACTTCTTAATTTGGCCTGTTAAGATGTAAAATTTGTGGTGAGATTATGTAAGATCCAATGCGGTATTATCTAATAAAAGTTAGTAAGAATCACATGCAATTATATGGGTGAAAATTGTAGTTCATATAATTGAATGTAATATATTAGAAGATGTTTTAAAAAGGGGACTAAAATTAGAGGATTTTTAGTGTGACAGGATAAAAGCCCCTAATTTTGTTCGAAGTTTTGAATTTTGTTATGAGAAGTTAGCCCCCAGGTGGAGGGAATCGAGGGAACTCTAAAGTGAGAGCTGGTATCTTCCCTGCCTAACCATGTTCAAAATGATAAAATTTCAAATTAACCAATGTTCTTTATAGAACCAAGTAAGGGTAAAGAATACATTTGCTTCTATTTTTCACAACAAAGTTAAATACTTCCATAACAATACTTTCATAATTATTACTACTTTAAAAGAAAGAAAAAGATATTCTAGTTAATAGTGTTTTTTATACCAATTCTAGTTAATAGTGTCTTTCATACCGTGTTTACAGTTTTTATCATTTTAATTTCTTGTTTGACTTTTATAAGAAAATTTAAAAAGTGAAATCAACTATGAAACTTTTCAAAATCAAAACATACTTTCAAAATCCAATTAAAAAAGTAAAAAGATAATTTTCTTATTTCTTTAAAGATATATCACTTTCCCTATAAGTTCGATATCTCGGGGCTTAATCAGAAAGTCCTATATTACTTGATAAATGATACATATACTTGCGAAGTATCCCATATTATAAAATCATAATTTTCATATCTAAATCATCAGCACATATATTTATCCGGTGGAGTCAAGTTATTGGCGCACATATATTTATCGCGGATCAAGTTTTTGGCACCGTTGCCGGGAAATAAATTAATTAAAATTACATATTAAAGAAAATTACGAAATTTAAAATTTTTTACTTTTTTTTTGTTTTTGTTAGAGTGTTATGTTTTTGTTTTATTATTGTATGCGTAGTTCAGGTTCTGAGGGACTTGTGTCTTACGATTCTGAATTAGAAAGAACTATCAGAAAAATTAAAAAAATTAAAAATACAGAAAAAGATAAAAATATTCAAGAAATGACAAATTATCAAGATCAAAATGTTGGAATTCATCAAGAATTAAGACCTTTAAGAGATTATGTTAATCCTACAGTAGATGAACTTTGTGGTAGTATTCAAAACCCTACTGTAGCTGCTAGTTCTTTTGAGCTTAAACTTGCTATTATCCAAATGGTGTCTAATAATCTGTTTTGGGGAGAAACAACTGAAGATCCTAATTTGCATCTTGTTAATTTTTTAGAGTTGTGTGCTACTTTTAAATATGATGGTGTTTTGGATGATTCTATTAGACTTAGACTTTTTCCTTTCTCACTAAGGGATAATACTAAAATATGGTTACATTCGTTAGCGCCTGTATCAATTAGAACTTGGGGTGAATTGTCAGAAAAATTCCTTGCTAAATATTTTCCACCATCAAAGACTGCTAAGTTGAGAAATGATATTACATCTTTTTGCCAGTTTGAAGGGGAAACAATATGTGAAGAATGGGAAGATTTAAAGATCTCCTTAGGAAATGTCCACATCATTCAATACCAGATTGGTGAATAATTCAAACTTTTTATAATGGATTAGTTGGATATCTTAGATCGATCATCGATGTGTTGCTGGTGGATCATTAATTGAAGAAATGACTACTAATAATTTTCAATGGCATTCTGAAAGGTTAAATCCTAAAAAGGTAGCCAGTGTTTTTGAAAATCATGCTTTTACAATGTTAGCAAATCAAGTTGCTGCTGTTTCAAGGAAAATAGACCAATTTGGGATGAATTTTTCTGAGCCACATTCCATGATTGAAGAAAATTCATTGGGCCAAAAGGTTGATTCTTATTCTTCACTAGAAACTGTGAATGCTATAATTAAGCCTAATAACCATATTCCAATTATTATAACCCAGGTTGGAAGAATCATTTAAATTTTAACTGAAATATCAATAATCAGGGTGATGTTAATCAACAATGGGGGAACCACCAAGTAAACCCATTAAGGAATTGGAACAACCAAGGAAATAATAATAATAATAGATTAACTTAACCTTCAGATTATAACAATGATGTACAATTAATGGAGAAAAAGTTGTCTGTTGAAGAAGTGGTGTCAAATATGGGAAATCAATTACAAATTCAAGGAGCAACCATTAGAAATATTAAAAATTAATTAGGACAAATTGCAAATGCCTTAAGTAATAGATCCCAAGGAATGCTTCGAAGTAATGCTGAAGTAAATCCAAGAGAAAAGAATAAAGAACAAGTAAAAGAAATTCAACTGAGAAGTGGAAGAGAATTGGAAGATAGAGTTCAAAAAGAAACTGAAGTAGAGAAAGAAGAGATTAAAGAACCAAAAGAGGATGCTCCGAAAGGTTTGGAAAGACCTGTTTCTCCACCGAAGGTTGATTTAGAAAAACCACTACCTCCATTTCCTCAGAGACTTCATCAACAAAAGTTGGATAAGAAAATTTTAAAATTCTTGGAGATATTTAAGAAGCTTACTGTTAATATTCCATTTGCTGAAGCCTTAGAACAAATGCCAAGCTACGTGAAATTTATGAAGGATATTATTAACAAGAAAAGGAAGTTTGAAGATAATGAGACTGTTGCACTTAGTGAGGAGTGCAGTGCAATAATTTAGAAAAAGCTTCCTGAAAAACTTAAAGTTCCTGGTAGTTTCACAATTCCATGTGCAATCGGAGACAGATTCTATGGAAAAGCTTGATGTGATTTGGGTGCAAGTATTAACCTTATGCCTCTATCAATATTCAAAAGACTGGGATTAGGAGAAATAACCCCAACTACTGTAACTCTGTAATTAGCAGATCGTTCGATCACATATTCTAAAGAAGTTATAGAAGATGTTTTGGTTAAAATGGATCAATTTATTTTTCCTGTTGATTTCATTGTATTGGATATGGAGGAAGATAAAGAGATACCTATAATTTTGGGAAGACCTTTCCTAGCTACAGGCCGAGCCATGATAGATGTGCAAAAAGGGGAATTAACAATGAGGGTTAATGATCAGAATGTTACATTTAATATTTCAAAATCAATGAAATATCCTGCTAGAGGTAAAGAAGATGAATGTTATAAGATGGATGTTATGAAATATTTAAGTGAATGTGATTTCAAATCAACTTATGAAGAGAAATTTGAAAGAGAAGAATTGGAACATAAGCAAGAAGAGGAGTTACTTGATTCTGAAGATTTTCAAGGGGAAGATTTAAAGTATGTTCGTGAAAGTTTTGAATTGTTAGATTTGGCTGAAAAAGATGAATCTTATGGTCCATCAATTGAAAAATCTCCTGAAATTGAGTTAAAAATGCTTCATGATAATTTGAAGTATGTTTTTCTAGGTGAATCCTCAACTTTGCCAGTTATAATTTCCTCTCAATTAACTGAAAAGAAGAAGAGAGTTTGGTTGAAATTTTAAAGAAGCATAAGAAAGCCTTTGGATGGACAATTGCTGATATTAAAGAAATCAATCCTTCAATTTGTATGCACATAATTCTTATGGAAGATAATTGCAAACCGCGGGCTGATCCCCAAAGGAGATTAAATCCTATCATGAAAGACGCTGTTAAGAATGAAATTTTAAAATGGCTGGATGCTGGAATTATCTATCCTATTTCAGATAGTGCATGGGTTAGTCCTATTTACTGTGTTCCTAAGAAATGAGGAGTGACTGTGACTTTTAATGAAAAGAATGAAACAATACCAACAAGACAAGTTACAGGGTGGCGAATATGCATTGATTATAGAAAATTAAATCTTGCCACAAGAAAAGATCAATTTCCACTCCCATTTCTGGATCAAATGCTGGATAGACTGGCTGGGCATAAATACTTTTATTTTCTGGATGAATATACTAGTTACCACCAAATTCAAATTGCTCCTGAGGATCAAGAGAAAACTACGTTTACCAGTCCTTATGGTACTACTACTTTTAGAAGAATACCCTTTAGTTTATGTAATGCCCCTGCTACATTTCAGAGATGTATGATGGCTATTTTTTGCGATTTAATTGAAAAAGGGATTAAAGTTTTTATGGATGACTTTTCAGTGTTTAGAATTTCGTTTGAATCATGTTTAGAACATTTATCTAAGGTTCTAAAATGCTATGAAGAAACTAATTTGGTCTTTAACTGGGAAAAATGCCAATTTATGGTAGCAGGAGGAATTGTTTTGGGACACCGGATTTCATAAAAAAGTTTGGAGGTAGATCCTGCAAAAGTTTAAGTTATATCAAATTTACCTTGCCCAACAAATGTAAGGGGAATTAGAAGCTTTTTAGGATATGCTGGATTCTACAGGTGTTACATCAAAGACTTTTCAAAGATACAGAACCTTTTTGCCATTTACTGGAAAAGGATGCAATTTTTAATTTTGATGATGATTGCCTCAAAGCCTTTGAAACTTTAATTGAAAAATTAATCACTGCACCTGTAATAATTTCACCAAATTGGGAAAAACCTTTGCAATTAATGTGTGATGCTAGTGGTTATGCTATTGGTGCTGTTTTGGGTCAGAAATATGATAGATTTTCAAAGTTATTTATTATGCTAGTAAAACTCTTAATGAAGCTCAAATTAATTATACCACTACCGAGAAATAGTTATTAGCTATAGTATTTGCTTTTGATAAATTTCGATCATATATAATTGGAACTAAATGTGTTGTGCATACTGATCATTTTGCTATCAAATATTTAATGAAGAAAAAAGATGCAAAACCGAGACTGATAAGATGGATTCTTCTTTTATAAGAATTTAACTTTGTGATAGTAGATAAAAAGGGTTCTGAAAATCAAATTGCTTATCATTTGTCCAGGCTTGAAATTGAAAAATCTCTCTGTGATGTTGAAGAAATTAATGAACATTTTCCTGATGAAAAATTATTCACTGTTAATGCGTGGCGTGTTCCGTGGTATGCAAACATAGTAAATTTTATTTTCAGTGATATTATACCCTATGGTTTGACATATCAGGAAAAGAAGAAATTTCTGTCTGATGAAGACTTATTTTTTGGATGACCCATTTTTATATAAACAAGGAAAGGATCTTATAATTCGAAGATGTGTACCTTTGGAAGAGACTTATGAAATTATTCAAAAATGTCATGATTCTGATAATGGGGGACATTTTGGAAGTGATTAAACTGCATATAAAATCTTACAATCCGGATTTTATTGGCCTACTATTTTTAAGGATGTGAATACTTATATTAAAAATTGTGATAGATGTCAGCGTGTAGGCAATATTTCTAGAAGAAATGAGATGCCCCTCATTATATATTGGAATTTGAAATATTTGATGTTTGGGGATTAGATTTTATGGGACCATTTACACCATCTTTTGAAAATGTTTATATTTTGATGGCAGTAGACTATGTTTCCAAATGGATTGAAGCTATTGCTTTACCTCGATGTGATGCTCAAAGTGTTGCAAAGTTTTTGATGAAGAATATATTTCGTAGATTTGAAATACCAAGAGTAATCATAACTGATGGGGGGAGTCATTTTAGAAATGCGATTATTGGAAAGTTAGTAAAGAAATATCATATTAATCATCGCATTGCTACTGCTTATAATCTGCAAACAAGTGGTTTGGTTGAATTATCCAATCATGAAATTGAAAAATATTGGAAAAGACTTTTAATCCAAATAGAAAGGATTGGTTAAATAAACTAGATTATGCTTTGTGGGCCTATAGGACTGCCTACAGAACCCCTATATGAATGTCCCCATATAGGCTGATTTTTGGAAAAGCTTGTCATTTACTTATTGAACTTGAGCATAAAGCATTTTGGTCTATTAAGGAGTTCAATTATAATTTGAAAGATGCTAATGAGAAGAGATTATTGCAATTAAATGAGCTTGAAGAGATAAGGTATGAATCTTATGAAAGTGCTAAGATTTATAAGGAAAAGATGAAGTTATGGCATGATCGGAAGATTATTACTAAAAATCTTGTGCCAAGATAGAAAGTTTTACTGTATAATGCCAGATTGAGAATTTTTTCTGGAAAACTTAAGTCCAGGTGGATGGGTCCTTTTATTGTGATGAAAATTTATTCCTATGGACCTGTGGATATTCAAGATCCTAAGATTGGAAAAATATTTAATGTTAATGGAAATAGACTTAAACCATATTTTTCAGTCGAGCAATCTAAATCTGATGAGAATATGATGTTGGGTCACTCAGAATGAGTTTTGGGTTTTTCAGGTTGAAGACATTAAACCAAGCGCTTTGTGGGAAGCAACCCATATTTATCGGTGTGCTTTGCTTTTGTGTGTTTTTTTTTGCTTTGTTTTGGTTTATTTTTATATTTTTAGTGGTAGTAATTTGGAGTTTTAAAACTAAATAGAGTTTATTTAACCTTATTTGATGACTTAGAGGAGTTAGAATGAAAATTTGGACATGTGGAAAACTTGTGCTAAATTGAGCACTGGCGGCTAAAGGCCATCTAGTTGGCGCTTAGGCGTCGGAGTTACAAAAAATGTGAAAAATGAGATTCTAGAAGTCTAGATCGTGGGAGAGAGGTTTTGGAAGTTATTTTGGAGTTTTAAAACGTCTTGAGGTAGTTTTAGCACTTCCCAAGTCTATAAAAAGAACCTGATTTAAGAGAAACACTTGCCCTAAGTCCTATTTTCATTCCTGAGTCTTAAGAAGAGTATTTTGAGTTCATCATGTCTTCCTGGGAGAATGAGATGAAGAAGAAGCAAGATTCTGACAAGATTAAGTTCATTAGTGATAGTGCTAAAGAGTTATTCAATGAATTTCTTGCTGTTAGTATTTAAGGGATTACAGAAATGATTGCAAATATTAAAGTCCGAGTGACTTCAATGGAAGCAAAAATCAATGAAACTAACTTACAGTTGGAGCACATGGGATGACAACTCAAGATGCAATTCAGTCATTCAAGATACGTGGAAAAAGTAGATAAGGCGATGTTTTTGAAGAATAAATAGATTGAAGAAGAAGATGTAAGAATGAAAAATTATCCCCCGTTCTATCGGATTTATATTCCGGAAGGGTCAAATGAGAATAATAGTGGTCTTGAATATAATCCGCCTAATGGAGAGTGGAATTAAGTGTGCTTTGTTCTTATATGTTTTGTGTTCTTATGTGTTTTGTTTAATATGTTTTGTGTTCTTATGTGTTTTGTTTGGTGTGTTTAGTGTTTATGTTTAAGTTTTTAATTATGCCTTATGATGTGATAGTTACATCCTAGAGATGTAAACTTATCAATTTGAGATTAAGTCTCTTGTATTTAGAGAATTTCATCTTATGTAAGTGGATAGAAATTCTAGGATTGTAATAAGTGTAATATTTTTTTTAATGAATATAAGTTTGTGTTTGTGTGAAATTTGTTTGGAATCGATGAATATTAACATTTGAATTGGAATATTGGAAGATTTATGGGGAAGAGATAATTATTTTGAAGAGATTAAGGGTGATCAATGAAGTGGTTTAAAGCATATACCTTAATTGTGAAAATTTGGGTATTGGCGGCTAAGCGCCAGAGTGCCAGTGCTTAAGCGACAGATTTCACGACTAAGCACCGAAGGGTTCGCGCTTAGGCACCAGTTCGCAAAAATTGGTTCCCACCCGTTAAAAAACCATGAATCACCATTTTTAACTCCCTGTTTATCTTCAACCCATCGTTTTCATGCGCGAGACAGTCTAGGGAATCCTTGATTTGGACCATTTAAGAGCCGATCTCAACAAAAAAATTGTAGATTTGGATTCCTTGAGGTAAGAGCACTACTCCAAAGTAAAATTTTTTTATTTTCACCATGTATTTTAAGTACATTTTGGAAAATCTTAAAATCACTATTCATGATGAAAATTTGAGGAAAAACTTAAGAAATTGCTTGGATTTAATGGAAACGTCTTTTGGAAGATAATTTAGCAAGTTTAGTTTGATTTTGGAATTTATAGTAAATTTTTCGTGAATTTTTAGAGATGGCTCCAAAATCAAAGCGCGTAAGAGGAAAGACGAAGTTTGATTTCGATAAATTTGTTAGTGCGAAGGCTGAGGAACGATACATCGATGCATTGCAGTTACGTAAATTAATTCCTGAAAGAGTGTTTAGTAAGCTAGGAGAAGTGATTGAAGATATGATTGCTAGGAGGAGCTAGAGAACTACTGTTGCTTCTCCGTTGTTGCTGTTGTTTCTATTTTTAGAGAATTCTATGCGAATTTTCCTGCATCAGAAGAGAATTTAGTGATGGTTAGGGGGACAAGATGTGAACTTTTCTTCTGGGGTAATTAACACTTTCTATTAACTGCCTCCTGTTATGTTTTGTTTTTATTCTAATTTTCATCCTAAAGAGGGAGAGTTAGATGAGATAATAGGATTTTTCACTAATGGAAGAGGATTATGGAAAATAACAAATGATAGAAGAGTGAATTTTCTTGCTTCCAAATTAAATGCCACTTCTAAAGCATGGCATTATTTTATCTCTTCTAAACTGTTGCCTTCAAGTCATACAAGTGAAGTGACGAGGGAAAGAGCTGTTTTGAACCATTGCATTCAGAAAGGGAAGCCTATAGATATTGGAGTGATCATCTATGATTATATTGTGAATTGTGCCAGATCTACCACTACTGCAGGTATGGAATTTCCTTCCCTGATTCATTCAATATGTGAACGGTCTGAAGTGAAGTTTGAAACCTAGGAAGAGGTACTTCAGCCTTTGAAACCTATCTCTAGTGTAAACATAGGAGCACTGTACATTCAAAATTTGGCTGGAGAGGAGGATTTGGTAGGGCTTCTACTGCTTCTCCTTCTGCTGCATCTGCTTCTCGTGCTATTACTTCACGTGCTTCATCATCTACTGATTCACAGACTTGTTTATTAAGAAAAAATTTGAAGAAAGTGAGTCTTACTCGAGAGCATCTGAATGATATGGATGGTAAGATGGATAATGTGGAGAAATATATTGTTAAACATGATGAGTATGAGGTGAATTATCAACATTATTTGGATAGACTGATTAAAGGGGATCAGAGTGCTGATATGCCCCCTCATCCATTCTACATACCTTCTGTGCCATCCAGGGATTGAAAAGAGCAGGATGATGATGATGAGGATGAAGAGTAGATGTATGTTGTTAGTTTTAGTTATTGTGTTGTTGTGCTGTGTTATTGTGTACTTGTCTAGTATCTTGTTTGATGATTATGTTGTGATGTGAACTCTGATAGTATGCAGATTGTAGTTATACTATTTATCTGTTATGCATATTCAAATGTATTGTTGTTGGATTGATGTTTTATATGTTGCTTTGAGTGTAGTGTGTGTGGTAGTAAATGTTTTAATGTGTATGTTGTACTAGAGTTTTTTTAGGGTGTACTTTAATTCTAAAACTATTAGGAGATTAGAGAACACTATAGAAACTACTATTTAGGAAACTGCATGCTTAAAAACTTTAAAAAAATCTACCACTACCATTTACTATCTAGTATCAGTGTGATTTCAGTTAGTGTGTATTTGCTTTGAAAACCTTCACTACTGTAGAAGTCTTTTGAAATTTTTACTTTTCTTGTTATAAAAAAAATATTTTAAAAAATTGAATTTGATTTCATTTTACTGCTGTTGTTTACATTGTTATACTTGCATATTTAGGATATTAAAATTTCTACAAGCATGTTATGTTAATCTTTAATTCTCACCCATGTATCATTTCTTATGCTTAAATGTTTTATCCTAACTAAAAATTAAAGTTTGGGGGGGGGGAATTTTAAAAAGACAATATTAAAAAAAGAAAAAACCTAAAATTTTATTTGTTCTCAAGAATACTTAAAATAAATCTTATTTCTTGATTGAGAACAATTATGTATATGTAGTTATATTAGGGGAACAAAAATTTTGAATATAGAAATGAATAAAAGAATTTAGTTGAAAATTTATAGTAATCATGAAAATTTAAAGCTAAAATTTTCTTAGTGAATAGATGTTAAATATAGCTATCTATCTTTAGTAAGAAACTTTATATTTTTGGATAAATAGAAGATTTGAATTTTATTCTTCAAAGCTTAAATTTCTTTTATTGAGGAATAATTTTCAAATACTATTATTATGATTTTAAGGTGAAAGATATATATCTGAACTTTATTTTAAATGGAAGGGTGGAATTCAAAATCATTAAATGCCTATCCAGATACAGTAATCCTTGCCTTAGAAAAAAAAAGATAAAAGGAAAAAAATAAAAAGAAAAGAAGAAGAAAAAGTGAAAAATAGTATGTAAAAAGGGAGGAGAAGCTTGAGGATTTTAGGGTCTAATAAAAAATTGGTTCCATACCTAAAGTTTAACATATAGTTCAGAAAAAAAATATAAAGCTTAAGGTTATAATATAGTAAGTAAAATTATTTTTAAATAAGGATTTTTAAGTGAGAAAAATAAGATGTTTGAATCCTAAATTTTGAAGAATCTACAAATATTTCTAAATTAGAGAGAGACTTATTTTTGTCATTTTTCTTTCCTTAAGAACTTTCTAAACTTCAAGTTGGTCTTAATTACTGAAATTTCTTCTAAATTGGTCTGTTCCATTTCTAAAACAAAATTTTGTTATCTTCCTATGAAACTCATTACACAATTTGCATGTTATAATTTTTTCTATAAGATTAACTGTCACTTGAGGACAAGTAACATTTTAAGTTTTGGGGATTTTGATACACCTAAAATATATAGTATTTTTTATGCACATTTTTATACTTATTTTTGATGATATTGCACTTTAATGGAAGGTATTTTGTGTTTTTCTTGCAGGAATGATGAAAATGAGTAATTATGATGAAAGGAGCAAAATTGGATCAAATTAGGAGCAAAAAAATTGAAAAATGAAAATTTGGGCACTAGCGGCTAAGCGCCGCCACAGTTAAAAATCGAGTTTAATTTAAATTTGGCGCCATTTTCAAAGGGGATGGTATGCAACTCCTGGTGATAACTTCCATAACTTCCTTTGGGCGGCAAGTTTGAATGAAGGGGTGCATTCTTTGGTGGATACATCGAATCTGGACACATTTTGAAGAGACACCAAGGCACCTTTTGGTTTAATATTTAAAGAGAGTCTTAGAAAAAAAGGGAGCTCTTCCTTTGCATTTTGAAGGGTTTTTCCATTGCATTTTTACAGAGTTTTTTTTAGTTTTAATTAGGAGTAGGAGTAAAGATTAGAAAAGAGAAAAGTGTAGGATTGAAGCCTTCTTCTTTCCACTACTTTTCTTTCCTTTACTTTACTTTATCTTTTATTGAAGTCTGAATTCTGTATTTTGAGTCTTCAGAGTTTGGAGACTTGCTTTAAGGAGTAGTTTAGTGAAGAGTCAAAGTTTCAGAGGAACTTCCTGAGTGTTTACTTTTATTCTTACATTTAGTTTTTAATTAATATCTATTTTTGTTTGTTGTTTTTCTTATGGTTTTTAATTTCAAATCAATGTATTTTTGTATTTTCTCAATACATTCTGAGTAGTTTACTTTATCTTTTTCTTTCTTAAATGAAGTAGTAAGTAATTCATGAAGAATTGTTGTGGAAAGTGTATGTGTTTAAAGTTGGAAGAAGTAGTGAAAATTGATTCTATAAACTTTATTTAATTATTAATTTGGCCTGTTAACATGTAAAATTTGTGGTGAGGTTATATAAGATCCAATGCGGTATTGTCTCATAAAAGTTAGTAAGAATCTCATGCAATTATATGGGTGAAAATTGTAGTTCATATAATTGAATGTAATATATTAGATGTTTTAAAAAGGGGAGTAAAATTAGAGGATTTTTAGTGTGACAGGCTAAAAGCTCTAAATTTGGTTTGAAGTTTTGAATTTTGTTATGAGAAGTTAGCCCCATGGTGGAGGGAATCAAGGGAACTCTACAGTAAGAGCTGGTATCTTCCCTGCCTAACCATGTTCAAAATGATAAAATTTCAAATTAACCAATGTTCTTTATAGAACCAATTAAGGGTAAAGAATACATTTGTTTCTATTTTTTACAATAAATTTAAATACTTCCACAACAATACTTTCATAATTATTACTACTTTATTAAAGAAAGAAAAAGATATTCTAGTTAATAGTGTTTTACATACCGTGTTTACATTTATTATCATTTTAATTTCTTGTTTAACTTTTATAAGAAAATTTAAAGAGCGAAATCAACTATCAAACTTTTCAAAATCAAAACATATTTTCAAAACCAAATTTAAAAAGTAAAAAGATAATTTACTTATTTCTTTAAAGATATATCACTTTCCCTGTGGGTTCGATATCTCGGGGCTTAATCAAAAAGTCCTATATTACTTGATAAATGATATGTATACTTGCGTAGTATCCCATATTATAAAATCATAATTTTTATATCTAAATCATCAACACATATATTTATCCGGCAGAGTCAAGTTTTGCGCACATATATTTATCGGGGATCATCTTCTTCCTCCATTTTCGTGATTTTAAAGATCTTGGCCTTGCTAGATCTCGGATTCAAGGAGATTTCAAGGCTTTTCGACACCAGATTTACACTTATCTTGGTAAGAGCTTCCCTTTAAGTTAACATTATTGGATTTTCACCATGGAAATCTCTCACATTGCTTATGGTGGAATTTTTGGAGTTTTGAAGCGATTTTGAGATTTCCATGATGAACTTTGCTCTTGCTTGTTTAGAATCGTGTTTAAGTTTGTTACATTGTGAATTTAGGATTTATTGGAATTTTCTTATAAATTTTAGAAATTCATATTACTCCAAGAATGAGTAAAGGGAAGGGGAAATTGGGTTTTGATGAGGAGAGGTTCGTCAACATCAAATCTCAATTTCGCTATAACTCTTACCTTCATAACAAGAAGTGTATCCAAGATCGAGCTTTTGTAGTCGTGGAGGATCTGTGGAACAATTGATTGCAAAGTGGAATTGGGAGCGATTTTTTTATTTCACTGTGAATGCTATTATGGGAGTAGTTAGAGAATTCTATTCGAATATCCCATGGACTGAAACTGAGTATGTGCTTGGTAGAGGAAAAATGGTTGAGTTTACTCCTCAACGTATCAATTCTCTCTACCAGACTCGGGAACCATTCGTATGTGAATATGAAAACTTTGATACTGGGAGGGAGAATATGAGAGAAGTTATTGCTTTTCTAACTAACTGGCGAGGAGAATGGAAAGTAAGTCAAAAATAATTGATAAATTTCCTTGCCTCCACATTGAATGTTGCTTCAAAAGTTTGGCATTATTTCACTTGTGCGAGACTATTTCCATCTTATCACCACAACAAAGTTACTAGAGATAGAGCGATCCTGAACTACTGTATTCAGAAGATGAAAAAGATTGATATTGGAGTTATTATTTACAAGAATATTCAGAAGATTGCTAGAGGCGAGACCACTGGAGGATTAGGATATCCTGCTTTAGTTCATGCCCTCTGTGTTCAGTCTGGAGTGGAGTTCGATAGTTCTAAGGAAGTGGCTATACCTTTGAGACCAATTACAAAGAATATTATCCATACTTATGAGTCTCATGTGGGAGCCAGAGCTGAGCGTAGGAGTACTGATATTCCTACTACGAGTTATGATGTTCCATCTACTTCTAAGCCGCCTACCTTATCTGATATTATGGAGCAGCCGAGACTACAGAGCGCTAGTGTAGATAGACTCCATGGTAGGATGGATGTATTTGAGGCGAGGAGTGATGTGAATGAAGATTATTTGCAGAGGAGAGTTGAGTTCGATATTGCTTATTATGATGCTCAGGTCAGATTTATGAGGGGGGAGTCCGATGTGATATTTCCTTCTTGCCCCAGCTATACACCATATAGACCTGACCCTGCTGATGACCCTATTGATGACCCTGCTGATCCTGGTGATGGAGACTGGTAGATTGTTTATTTTTATTTCTGTTGTTCTTGTTGTGTTGTGTTGTACTGATGTAGTGTAGTGGATATTTACTTTTCATATGATGTGTAACCCTGTTGTTGTACTATTTTGTTGTAGCGTTTATTTTCATATGTTGTGTAACTCTGTTGTAGTATTATTATGTTGTACTGAAACATTTAAATTGTTAGCTAGACTGTGTAGTACTGTGATGGTTTGTTTCATGTTGTAGTGTTTTGTTGAATGTTTAGATGTTTAATGTTAATTTCTCTTTACCCATGCAAATATTTAAAAATTTTTATATCACTACTATTAATTGTTTCATGCCTGCTAGTTGTAAATTTTGATTAATACCATATAGCTGTTGAAGATTTCAAGATCCCAGCTTAGAGAGGTTAGTTTTCTTTTACTCTAAACTATTTCAAATTTATTGAAAAATTTAAGTTTGGGGGAGGGTAGAAGAAATGCTAACTTTTATTTGTCCTCAATATTTTATTTTCAAAAATTATTAACATAACTTCTAGCAGTTGAACCTTACTGTAAGTAACTAAAACTTTTTATTTCAATTGAATATTATGGAAGGATAGGATGAAAATTTTTATTGATAAAGGTTGATTTTATAGAAGTGAGATATTTAGTATGAAAGCATTTAATTATAGTCAACTATTTAAAGTAAAGAAAACTGTATTTTTGAGATGTTAAGGGACTTAAAGTATTGTGTGTTAAGAAGAGATTGTAACTTTATGATGAATAATAAAGCTTATACTTAACTATAAAGTAATGAGATGTTCAGGTTTGAACTTTAGAAAGAGGAGAGTGAAATTCAAAATCATTAAAGGGCTATCCAGATATATTAATCCTCAATAAAAAAAAAGAGAAAAGAAAAGAAAAGAGGATTGAAAAACAATCCCTAAAAGGAAAAAAAAAAGAAAATAAAAAGTAATAAAAAAGAAGAAAAAGAAAGGAAAAATGTTTATGAGGAGAAGCTTGAGGAGTTGTCTAATTAAAAATTGCTTTCACTTGAATCACCCTAAAGGGAAAGCTTGATATCATTTATGAATTATGTTTTAAGTGCTTGCCTACATTCTAACGAAGTTTACATGAACTCCTTTTTTCACATAGTCTTTTAAGGCACTCTTAATATGATAAATTATGGTTCATCTTGAAATAAATAGAAGACTAGAACTCTTAGACTTGATTGCTGAATATTCTTACACCTGTAGTGTTAACCCGAGTTACTAAATTTCTCTCTGAAAATCTAACAAATATATTCTTTTGAATGAAAAATTTTAGTGTCTTAAAGTTGAAAAGTACACTGCCTAGAGTTATATTTTATGTAGTAAAAGGATTACTTGAGGACAAGTAATAGTTAAAGTTTGAGAGATTCTGATGCACCAAAAATATATACAGTTTTTGCTATACAATTTTACCTATTTTTGGTGAAATTTCACTTTAAAGAAAGGTATTTTTTATGGTTTATTGTAGGTATGGTGATTTTAGGTAATTTGAGTGAAAAGAAGCAAAAAGGAAAGAATCCGGATCAAAACGAAGCAAAAAGGAGAAAAATGGTGAAAAAGATTTCTGGCGCCGCTGGCGCCCAAATCCAGAGAGCCCATAATTAAATTGCACGATAGAGCGCCGTCGGCGCCCGAAGTCAGTGGAATTAGAATTTGAAGAGTTTTGGCAACTTTTTGAAGGGATGCTTATGGAAACTCTTGGGATTTCGTCTCTATCTTATAAGTAACTATTTTTGGATAAAAATAGAGTGCTTCTTCAGTGGTTCTAGAGTAGTTTTAGTTTAGGAGAAGAGAGTGTAGAGTAAGGATTTGAGAGGAATTCTTCTCTAAGGATGGAAGGAGAAGGGGTAAAGTGAGGGATTGCTTCTTCCTTTCCATTCTAAAGAGAGAATCAAGTGTTGTAAAGAAGAGAGAAGAGGATTCAAAGGAACTTCAAGGGAATAGCATTGGGAAGAAAAAGAGATAAGTTATATTTTCTTTTATGGTTTGTATGACTTTTCTTTTATATATAAAATCCATGTTTTATTGTATCTTCTCCATGAATTCAGAGTAGCTCCCTTGTCTTTCTTCTTGCATAGAGATGTAATGATGGATTAATGTGGATTTGATATGCTTTTAATGTAATGAAAATATTGTGATTGTTTTTCATTTAGAACTTAATTTACTTTTGATTTGGCTAATTAAAATGTTAAAATATGTTGTTGAACATTAAGTTTGAAAAGCTTTAATGTCCTACAACAATAATGAAAGATCTATTCAATTTATAGGGATGAATTGCGTAGTTCATGGGAATTGAGTGCAAATGATAGGGAAATATGTTTTGATGGACTGCAATGTGAAGATTTTAGGGTGACAGGCTGAATTCCCCAGATTGGTTCTAAGATTAGTAACTAATATCAAAGGTTAGCCTTCGGGTGAAGGGTGAGTGGGAGCTCCGAAGTGATAGCCGGTATCCTCCTAGCCTGGCCTTAGAGTCAGTGACTAAACTTAGAATATGTCAATGTTCTTTTCTTGCTTAGAAGAGGGGGTACTCTTTTAAGGGTAACGAATCATCTATGATCCTATTTGGCATAATAAAATAGATAATTTTTCCATATCAATCCACACGTCATATTCTCATTGCAAGAGGAAATATACTTTTCTCATATATCAAAAACCTTTCAATTACTTAGTTTATTGTATGCTAGTTAATCTTGTTTTTAATGTCCTTAGAAGTAATTGTAGTGTAGTTAATCGTTACTGTTTCCTGCATATTTTAGTAAGTAGTAAACTTTAATTAAAAATTAAATATTGGATTTCAGTGCTACGTTACCTATATTGTGAACACTTTCTTATATATATTCCGAACTTCCCTGTGGGATTGATAACTAGGACTCATTAGAGTCATGTATTACTTGATACGATATGTATACTTGTGTTGAATGCTTGGACTTAACAAAATCATTATAAATATATAAATCTGAGTTCATAAATTCTTGCAAAATATAAAGTCGAGCTTCACACACATCAATGCCTTCATGCCACCAACTTTCAAGTCTTTCAAAGGAATGGAAAACCCTCGACAGCATGTTGCACACTTCCGAGCAAGCTGCTGCAGCGTGAGGGGTAATGAAGCTCTATTGTTCTGTTAGTTTGTCAGCAATCTCTCAGCGATCACGTTTGATTGATATTCAGAGTTGCCCAATGGATCAGTGATGCCTTGATATTTATGCTTACAATTTTTATACGAACTATAGTAAATTAAAGTAAAAATGGTGAAGTGGAGTGGTGTGTTTCTGAAATAACTCTCTTACACAACAAACATAAACCACACTCTCCAAAATCAACCACTTTTCTGATCTAATTGTCCTCTTTTTATACTTTTCCAAAAGGTACCTTCGTATCTCTTCAAAATGTGTTCAAATTCATTGAATCCTCCAAGAGATGCATCCTTTAATGATTTTGAATTCCGCCATTTGTTTCCTATGGAATAAGGTAGATATATATCTTTAACATAGAAATATAATAATAGTTTTGAAAATTAATTTCAATAAAATAAATTGAAATATCAAAAATAAAAGTCTAATCCTTCTATTTTTCCAAAAATACAACTTTTCCTATGAAAAATAATTACAAAATATTTATCATTTCTTCACTAAGAAATTTTTAACTTTAAAATTTTTATCCTTACTATAGATTTTAACTAAAATTTCTTACTCATTTCTATATTCAAAATTTTATTTCCCTAATATAACTTCATACACATAATTATTTTTCAATCAAAATTAAATTTTATTTGTAGTATATTTGAGAACAAATAAAATTTAAGCATTTGAAAATTATTTTCATTCCCCCCCAAACTTTAAAGTTTTTGTTAGGATAAAACATTTAAGCATAGTAAAAAGATACATGGGTAGGAATTGAAAACTATAAGTATCATGCTTGCAGGAATTTTTATATCCTAAATATGCATGTATAAAAATTAAAAATAGGAATGAAAATATCTAGATTAAAATTTTAATTTCTTATTTTTATAGAAATTTAAAAGACTTCATAAGTAGTGGAGGAAATAAAATTAAATTCACACAAACTTAAAAAGAAATCCGTAACTAAAACATATGGTAGTAAATTGAAAAGTTAAGCATGAAATTTACATAGTGGATTTTCACTAGTTTCTCCATAATGACATTTCTGAAACGACTTCCCCCATCGGTTATGATTACTCTTAGCATTTCAAATCTACAAAATATGTTATTTCTTAAAAAATTTGTAAAACTTCGAGCATCTCATCAAGGTAAAGCAACAGCTTCTATCCATTTAGATACATAGTCTACTGCTAACAATATGTATAAACTTCTGAAAGATGGTATAAATTGTCCCATGAAATCTAATCCCCAAAAGTATAATATTTGAACTTCCAAGATATAATTGAGGGGCATCTCATTTCTTCTAGAAATATTGCCTACACACTAACATTGATCATAATTTTTAATATAAGCATTAACATCCTTAAAAATTGTAGGACACCAAATTGTATATGCAGTTTTATCAACACCAAATTGTCCCCCAAAATCAGAACCATGACATTTTTTAAATAATTTCATAAGCTTCTTGTAATGGCACACATCTTCGAATAATTAAATCCTTTCCTTGTTAATATAAAAATGAGTCGTCCCAAACTCTTAACATCAAATAAAAATTTCTTCCTCTGTTGGTATGTCAAACCATAGGGTTATATCAGTAAGAATAAAGTTTACAATGTTTGCATACCATGGAGCACGCTACTCATTAATAGTGAACAATTTTTCATCAGGAAAATACTTATTAATTTCTTCATCATAACAGAGAGATTTTTCATTTTCAAGCCTGGACAGATGATCAACAATTTGATTATCATCATCCTTCATATCTAATACCTCAAAGTCAAATTCTTGTAAAAGAAGAATCCATCTTATCAGTCTTGATTTTGCATCCTTCTTGTTCATTAACTATTTAATAGCAGAATGGTCAGTATGCACCACACATTTAGTTCCAATTAAATATGATCTGAATTTATCAAAAGCAAATCTATAGCTAAATACTCTATCTCAGTTGTGGTATAATTAATTTGAGCTTCATTAAGAGTTCTACTAGCAGAGTAGATTACTTTGAAAGTTTTGTCATATTTTTTTCTAAAACAGCTTCAATATCATAATCACTTGCATCACACATTAATTCAAAAGGTTTTTTCCAATCTGGTGAAACAATAACAGGTGCAGTGATTAATTTTTCTTTCAACAACTCAAAAGCTTTTAGGCATTCTTTATCAAAATTAAAAATTACATCTTTTTTCAATAAATGGCATAGAGGCTTAGAAATTTTTGAAAAGTCTTTAATATAACATTGATAGAATCTAGCATGTCCTAAAAACTCCTAATCTCCCTTACATTTGTTGGTCAAGGTAAATTAGTGATTACTTGGACTTTTGCAGGGTCTACTTCCATACCTTTTTCTGAAATATGATATCCTAAAATAACTCCTCTTACTACCATAAATTGACATTTTTCTCAATTAAGGACTAAATTTGTTTCTTCACAAAGTTTAAGAACTTTAGATAAATGTTCTAAACATGATTCAAATGAAATTACAAACACTGAAAAATCATCCATAAACACATCAATTCCTTTTTCATTTAAATCACAGAAAATTGCCATTATACATCTTTGAAATGTAGCTGGGGCATTACATAACCTAAAGGGAATATTCTAAAAGCAAATGTACCATAAGGATCGGTAAACGTTTTTTTCCGTTGATCCTCAGAAAAAATTTGTATTTGGTGATAACCAGTATATCCATCCAGAAAATAAAAGTATTTATGCCCAACTAGTCTATCCAACATTTGATCAAGAAAGGGAAGTGGAAAATGATCTTTCCTGGTGGCAAGATTTAATTTTCTATAATCAATGCATATTTGTCATCCTGTAACTTGTCTTGTTGGTATTAATTCATTATTTTCATTATCAGTTTTAGTTACTCCTCCTTTTTTAGGAACACAGTGGATATGACTAACCCATGCACTATTTGACGTAGGGTAGATAATTCTAGCATCTAACCACTTTAATTTTTTTTTTAACAACTTCTTTCATAATATGATTTAATCTCCTTTGAGGATTAGCCCTGAGTTTATAGTTTTCTTGCAAATGGATTCTCTGCATACAAATTGAATGACTGATTACTTTAATATCAGCTATGGCCCATCCAAAGGCTTTCTTGTATTTCTTTAAAGTTTCAAGCAAACTCTTTTCTTCTTATTCAATAGTTAAGTTCGAGGAAATTATAATAGGCAAAGTTGAGGAATCACCTAAAAAGGCATATTTTAAATGTTCAGAAAGTAACTTCAATTCATGTTCAGGAGGTTTTTCAATAGATGGACAAAAAGATTAATATTTCTTTATCATATCAAAAACTTCAAAACTTTCTTGAACATAATTTAAATCTTCCTCAATAAAGTCATCAGAATATTGTGTTTCTTCTTCTTACTCGTGTTCCAACTTTTCACTTTTAGATTTTTCTTCATATATTGCTTTAAAATGGCATTCACTCAGATATTTTTTACATCCATCCTGAAACATTCATTATCTTTACTTATGGCAGGATTTTTCATTGATTTTTAAATATTAAATGTAATAGTTTGATCACTGAAATGCATAGTTAATTCCCTTTTCCGTACATCCTATCATTGCTCTTCCTGTAGCTAGGAAAGGTCTCCCTAAAATAATAAGTATCGATTTATCTTCCTCCATATCTAATCTAATGAAATCAATAGGAAAGATAAATTGATCCACTTTACTAAAACATCTTCTATAACTCCTTTAGAATATGTTATCGAATGATCTACTAACTGCATAGTTACAGTAGTAGGGGTTATTTCTCCTAATCCTAATATTTTAAATATAGATAATATCATAAAGTTAATGCTTGCACCTAAATCACATAAAGCTTTCCCATAAATCTGTCTCCAATTGCACATGGAATTGTGAAGCTACTAGGATCTTTAAGCTTTTCAAGAAGTTTCTTCTAAATTATTGCACTGCATTCTTCACTAAGTGCAACAGTCTCGTTATCTTCAAACTTTCTTTATTCTATTTAGAATATCCTTCATAAGCTTCACATAGCTTGGCATTTGTTCTAAGGCTTCAACAAATGGAATATTTATTGTAAGTTTCTTAAAAATTTCCAATAACTTTAAAAATTGCTTATCCAACCTTTGTTGTCAAAGTCTCTGAGGAAATGGTGGAGGTGGCTTGTTTAAATCAATTTTTAGTGGAGAAATAGGTCTTTCAAACCTTTCTGTGCGTTTTCTTTTTGTTCTTCAATCTCTTCTTTCCCTACTTTAATCTCCTTTTGAACTCTACCTTCCAACTCTTTTCCACTTCTTAATTGAATAGCTTTTACTTGCTCTTTATTATTGTCTCTTAGATTTATTTTTGTATTACTAGGAAGCATTCCTTGGGATCTAATACTTAATGAATTGGCTATCTGTCCCAATTGATTTTGATTTTTTTAATTGTAGCTCATTGACTTTACAATTGATTTCCCATTTTCTAACACTACTTCTTCTATAGACGACTTCTTCTCATTAAATTGTGAAGTACTGTTAAAACCTACAGGATAAGTAGGTCTTTAATTACTCTTTGATGCACCAAAAATATTTTATTTTTATATATATAAATTTCACTCAATTTTGGTGATATTGCACTTTAAAGGAATGTATTTTTCATGTTTTGCTACAGGTATGATGATTTTAGGTGTTTGGAGTAAAAGGAAGAAAAAAGAAACAAATTTGGAGCAAAAAAGACAAAATGAAGAAATCAGCCTACTGGCATCGATGGCTCCAGAATGGGCACCCCCGGCGCCGAAATCCAGTGTGTTTATAATTAAATAGGCAATATGGCATCAATAGCTCTGTATCCAGTACCGACAACGCCCAAAGTCGGTGGAGGCTAAATTCAATGTATTTGGACGATTTTTGATGGGTTGCTTGAGGAAAATCTTAGGGAATTTGTTTCTAAACTATTTCAAAAAGATTTTGACACCAAGAAACAGAGAGAAGAGAGGGAGAGGAGTCACTTTGGTGTGAGTAAAGTGTGTTAGGGTTTTGGAGAGTGAGTGTGTAAGTGTGTTAAAGTGTGTGGAAGTCTTGGTTTGTGAGTGAATCTTCTCCAAAGAGTGTAGGAGAAGGAGGAAAGTGAGATTTTTCTTCTTCCTTGCAATTCTAAAGAGGGAATTAAGTGCTGTTGTGAAGAGAGAAAAAGATTCAAAAGAACTTCAAGGAATTTTCTTGGGGAAGAAATTGAGATAAGTTGTATATACTTTTAGTGGTTTGTATTACATTGCTTTTATATAAAAAAATCCATATTTTGTTAGATCTTTCTTATGAATTATGGGTAGTTTACTTTATCTTTCTCGTTGTAATGAGATGTGATGAAGTGGTGATGTAGATTTGATGCGTCATTTTACTGCTAAGAAACTGTGATGATTTTTTACTTCGTATTTCATTTAGTTTTCGATCTGGCCAATTGAATTGCTAAAACTTATTCTGAAACATTCAATCCGTGAGGACAAAGTCTTCAACAACAAAAGTGGAGAATTCATTCAATGTCCATGAATCAGTTATGTAGTTCATGGGGCTTAAGTTCAAATAAATAGGGAAATGTGGTTTGATGGGCGTCGTATTGGAGATTGTAGGGTGATAGGTTGAAATCCCTAATTTGGTCCTAGAGTTTGGTAACTAAAGCTAGGGTTAGCCTTCAGGTGAAGAGAAGTGGGAGCTCTGAAGTGAGAGCCAGTATCCTCCCAGCCTAACCATAGATTTAGGGACTAAGCCTATGATTTGCCAATGTTCTTTATATAACTCTGAAGAGGGGGTACTCTAAAAAGGGTAAAGAATATGAATGCTCCTATTTAGCACAATACAAAATTTTATCAATTTATATCATTGCTGACCTCACTTTTGGTTGAGGTCTAGTCCTTCTTTAGAATAGCCTAGGGTCTAGCCATAGGACTCTCCTGGTGACTTTCTTAGAAGAGTAGTTATGGCACCCCTCCCCATAGAAATTCAAACTTTTCTCACTTCACTGAGAGTTTTCATATGCTTAAGGCCTAACCTCTAGATTTTGGGAGGAAGAGACCAAGCATAAGGAAGCCAAGGGGAAGTCTCCTAGAGGTGGTCAGGCCAAAGGATCTACCCTGGGAAGTCTGGAGCTTACACCACACACCACATTCACACACACAACCCTAAATAAAGCACATCCCACTTTGATCCCCTAACTCTTTGGAAACTTATGTAAGTGGTTTTTCCAAGCTCTTAGCCTCAGGTTAGGGTTTAGCTAGTACCAACACATAGAGGAACAAATGAGGGTGGCCCTTGGTCCATGGCTCAATCTAAACAATTCCATACTACTCACCTTCAACCAATCCCAATTTGCCCAAACATGCCAAATTCCTAACCCCTTTGCTCCAAAATACCTAAAATGCCCCCCATAGCCCTAAAAATTCCCTAAAATTCCAAAATCACCAAAATTGCCCATATTTCTCCAAAATTCATTCTGAAATACCCCTACCACTCAAATTGACCAAAATTACCCAAAATTACCAAATTTCACAAAAAAATCCCCAAAATGACCAAAATGCCCCTCTTAGCCCAAAATTCTAAAAATTCCTAAAATTTCCATAAATTCACAAAACCTCCCAAATATTCCCAATTTTATTTCTCTCAACTACCACTTGACCTAATTTGGCCAATTTAGCTAAATTTAACCAAAAGCCCCAATTTAACCCATTTAACCCAAAAGTGCCCAAATTAAATCCACTATCTACCCAATTGATCCCAAGTTGCCCAATTTCAATTCCAAACTTTAATTAAACATCTCCAATGTCAATCTAAACCAAATTCAATCTCAAATTGATCCACATTTGAGTTCAATTTCACTTAAAACCCAAAATGTCCAATTTTACCTAAGTGACCCAAATCCCCAAAATTGACCTAATACCATTCAATTTCTCACAAATTTCAATTCTAAACCCTTCATAACACTCCCCTAAATTGAATTAAATGATCAATTGCCACCAATTTGAGCCAAAGTCTAACCCAAATCCACTTAAAATCCAAAAATCCTAATTTTGACCCAAACATGTCATATGCACAAAATCTCCCAAATTGATTGCCCTACTCCCAAAGTTTCCATCCAATTGATGTTGGGAACTCTTTATGACATCCCCATAGGCCATTTGGAACCTTCAATTGGTCTAAGCCACACTCTATCCCAACCTAAACTCAAGCTTAGACACCTTGCTCTAAATATACCAAAGCACCAAACTAAGCCAAATTGAACCCCCAAAATCTCTCCAAAACCACCCCAATCCTTTTCTAAACACTTTATGACAATCATGTGGACAATTTTGAACAATCAATTTGGTCCAACTCAAGCTCAAACCCAAGCTAGCCTAACCTAAACCTAATGTGACCTAAATTGAACCTATGACCTAATGACACTTAACTGGAACCCAATTGAACCAATTTGATCAAACTAACTTCATGGAAGCCAACCTTGGGACCCCAAAGACCAGCCAAAACCCTATAGACCCAAGTCCATTGAGCCATGGACCAAAGGTCCTTCACCAAGGACAACCCCCCTCACCTTTTGGATTAACCCATCTCTCCAAGCAAGCCACTTATCATGGCAGGCAATTAACTTCATTAACTCCTCTCTTGCTTCCCATCAGCCTGCCAGCCACCTTCCCTATCCTTGCCGGCCACCCTAGCCACTAGAACTGCTCAGCTCGAGCGCCCAAACACCCCTTAAAATTCAAAATTGAGCCTTGTCAGTGAGGATCACCTCAGTGATCAATAGCACTGCTCTGACCTCACCCTAAGCGGCCTAAAGCACCCAAAGCCAGGCCCTGAGCTCAGCCAATTGACCATGACTAAAAAATCACCCCCTCATGGCCAAAATCGAGATGCTGAAAATTTCTTAACTAAACTCTGCCAAAATCTCACCAGAGTTCCTCTAGATCTCCCTAAAACCATTCCAGCCATTTTCCCCCTCTGGTTCCCACTGCCTGAGCTCAATTTCAGAGCTTAAACTTGTCCGAAAACCAGGACACTTTCCAATACACCTCTACACAGCACCAAATCTCAATTAACTGCACCCACACCTTCACAGCAGTGATAGAAGAAGATCCCCCATCAAATCCCCATCATAGAAGGCCTCTATAACAGACTTCCATCAAATCTCGAAATCGGCCTTGGTCACTTTCATACCTAAGCAATTCACCAGGGAAAGAGGCTTCATCCCTAAGCTCCTGGGACTCCAACGAAGGTGTAGAGCATCTCTGATTGAAGCTTCACTTCTCAGAGCCAAGGTATTGCCTCCTTCTTCTTCCCGAGCTTCTCTGGATTCTCCATGTAAATTAAGGTTAATTTAAACTATGATTAGCCGTATGGATATGTTCACTATGATTAGAGGAATCCATAGGATCAAACCCGAAGTAATTTGGTTGTGTCTAGGCTGATATATTAGGGTTTTAGTGTGGACGGCTCTCGGGATGAACCAGTCGAAGATGATGAAGGAGTGCCGTTGGATCGCACGTGTAATGCTTGGACGGCTAGGATGGAGTCGGATGGAGATTGGGTACATAGAGTGCGGCCGCGTGGCATCAAATGGCGGAGCGACGCGTGGTCTTTAACGTACTGCCGAGGATCCAGTTAGCGCCGCGTGGTTAAGTAGAAAAATCCATATATTTTGATTTATTTAAATCACGAAAACTTTAAAAATTCATATCTTGGCCTAGAAAAATAAAAAAAAAGAAAAATACGCTGTTGCTCAGGGAACAGAGGAGAACAATGTGAAATTGGTTTGAAATATTTTTATGTATATTTTATTTTTAATGATTTAAATTATGATTTCAGTCTTTTAATTCTCCACTGGCCTAGACATATAACCATGGCTTGAGCTTTAAGGGACTTTTCTATCTATCATAAGGGACCTTCCCTGACTTTTCAAAAGTCTGGGGAGATCCCTGTAAGAACATCTCTATTTTTCAAATTATTGTGTCTGTTTTGGTATAAAAATTGTAATAATTAAAATAATAATTGGAAAATTTCAAAGTAAATTTTCAAAGGTCTCTTATGATCAGAGGACCCTAGGATAATTATTTCATAGGCTAAATCACTAAGATGTGCATTAATCATCAACTTAACCTAAAATAAACTCTTAATTAATAAAGATAAAATAAAAATTAAAATAACCCAAAAATGATTCTCTATTGTGCTTCAGGGACAGAGAAGCTCCCCTAAAAATTTTGAAATCATTTGGAATTAATTTAATAAGTTAAATGATTTTCTTAATCTTAATGACATTTTTGGCACTTTAATGAATTTTAAAAATTAAAATACCAGTCAAAATTTCATAAAATTAATTTTAAGAGTTCTCTGTGATCAGAGGGATTTTTTAAAAAAATTGGAATTTTTATAAAATTTTGATTTTTGAACAAATTTTAATATTTAAATAATTAGAAAAAATTAAAAATCACAAAAATATTAAATATTATCAAATTATCACATTTGGTCTCCTAATCATTTAGGAACCATCCCCATAATTTTTCTAAGTCTCTAAGTCAAGATATTAATTTTTAAAGGCTTAAATGAATTTTTAAAAGGCCAAAAAATGAATTTCCTTATTTTTGCACTAAAATAATTCTAAAAATTAAAATAAAATATAAAAATATTAAGTTTGTTTCTCTGGGTTCCCTGACCTTAGAGAGATTTTTGAAAAATATGAAATTGAGTTTTCAACTTTTAAAATATTTTATAATTAATTAAAACTCCAGAAATTAAAATTATTCTAATATTTAAAATAAAATTCAAACAATCATGAAATTTGGTTCAAGTGGTCCTCTGGTCTAGGTTTAACTCCACTAAATATTTCAAAGTAAAATATTTTGTTTTGATCAGGTTATGGAATTTTAACAAAAAAACTTTATTTTGCATTAAAACCAATATATGAATTAAATTAAAATTTAACAAATTACATTTTCTCCTTTGATGTTTTAATTATCTCATTAGTAAGGTAATATAAAAATTACAAAGTCATTTGAATTGAATTTAAGGAATTATGAAGTGATAAGGCCCCAAGGGCAAAGTTGTAATTTTAAGGGTTTTAGCCTTAATTAATATTTAGGCCTAATCAAAGGGTAAAATGGGCAATAAATGATCCTAAATAATATGTTTAGATATTTGATACATCAAAGGGATAAATGGTAGAAACCAACTTCAATTTTGTCATATCAAAACTAAATGTTTGGATTTTCCTAATTAATTTTAATTTGGAAGATAATTAAATAAAATGATCCTTTTGGTTAGGGGTTAGTCTTGGAGGTTAATAAACCACTAACTTGCACCCCTCTTTGGTATATTTAATGATATTCCAATATTTTGATAAATATTAATTAAAATCATTTAACATTTTCTAAAAAGAATTACAAATGTATCAATCAAAGTTTTAAGGGCTTGGTAATGAGCTAGGCATAATCAATCTTGCTAAAAGAAGTTTAGAAAAGCAAACATAATCAAATTCTAAATACTTGAAAACACTACAGGTCCTGAATCAAAATTTGAATAAATACCGTAATAATCTTAATTAGTCCTTTTGGGTCTTCACCCACATAATTCTTAAATTAAATAATAAACAATGAATTACCCTGCTTTTAGAAATGATTAAAACCTCGGTTCACTGAGCATGAGGGTATGAAAGGGATAAATCGTCTAATAAATATAATAAATCCAAAAGGACATCAAGGAAGTTCAAAAGTATTGTGAAAAATATGGGTTTCTCCTTTACCATTTCACAAGTCTTCTGGACACCTTGTACGACTATTGTATTTATTATATTTATTAAATAAAAATATCTCACAAATGAATAGGAGTTCACCGTGTTATGACCTAGGACTTGGTAGGCCTTGTTGACCTCATTTTGGGTGAGGTCTCTTCCTTCCTCTTAGTGCTTAGGAACTAGCCATAGGACTTCTCCTTGAATATCCTAGAAGACTAGAGATGGAACCCACCATTTAGAAATTCAAACCAAGTCTTGATTCTCTTTAGAATCCTACATAGATGGTCATCAACCTCAAAATCACTTGGAAGGTTGGGACCAATGTGTAAGAAGACAAATGAATTCCTATAGGATGTTTAAACCTTAGGACTACCCTGAGTGGTCTGGTCCGAGTGAGGTCTGGCTTACACACACTGCACTCTCACACACACATTCTAAACCCTGAACCATCCTTACCCAATTCCTACCCCTGGTTCATTGGAGAACTCATATGGCTAAGTCCAAACCCCTAGCTCTTTGGCTAAGAGGGTTAGGAACAACCCATGAGATGTTCAAAATGGACATTTTTTGGTCAACTAGAAACTTCAATTCAACATCCCCACTATCAATATAAACCAAATCTAAGTCCAAATTGATTCACATTTGAGTTCAATTTCATTTGAAATCCAAAATCCCCAATTTTGCCTAATTAATCCAAAACCCCCAATTAACCTAATACCAACTTTTTTTCCCTAAATCTCAATCCTAAACTTTCCATGACATGCCCATGAAACCTATGTAACCTTAAATTGCCCCAATTTGGGCCTAAGCTTAACCTAAATCTATTTGAAAACCAAAAATACCCCATTTTAGCCTAAAGTGGATTCATGCCCTAAACCTACCAAATTGGTTAGCCAAATCCTAAAATTTCTTCCCAATTGATGTTGGGAACTCTTCACCAAATTCCCTTGGATAATTTGAAACTTTCAATTGGGTCTAGACCCCACCTTAACCCAACTTGGACCCAAGTTGATTCAACCTTACCTAAATTAACCAAAATCCCTAAATCTACCTAATTGACCTTTCAATTGAACTCAAAACCTTTCCATGTCTTCATGAAAGTTCTTCATGGAAATTATTTCTACAATGTTGCTCAAGACACTTGGTCCTCAATCAAATCCAAACTTAATTAAGCCTAACCTAAACCCAAGTGAGCCAATTTGAACCTATGGCCTAATCAAACCAAATTAAACCAAGTGTGGCTAAACCAACCTTTCCACAGCCACCAAGTGAACCCTAGGAACCACTCTAGATCCACTTAGCCCAACCTAAGTGAGCCATGGACCAAGAGTCCCCCATTTTAAGGGATTTATTCCCTTAAGTGGTTAAATCCTCTTTTGCCTTACCCAAAACATCCCAACAACTGCTAATCACCATTAAACCTCTCCATGACTCACCTGACCTCAGGGGCCAACTCCCCTGTCCTTGCCAGTTGGCCTAGCCGTCGGAGGGGGTCAAAACCGAGAGCCACCATCTACCTAAACTCACCCAAACTCCACCAAATGGTGACCTTAGCCAAATTAAACATTGAAGCCTCTCTGCCCTCCACCTAAGCAACTGAATCCACCCATCAATTGAGCCCTAGCTCAGCCCAATGGACCAGGCCATTTAAGCACCACCTCTCGGCCATGAGAGAGGTGTTGAAATTTTTCTCAACAGAAACCCTCCAAATTGTTCCCAGAGCACCTCGGAGCCAAGAGAAGCGCAGCCCTACTACTTTCCTGCCTCCTCCCCCACTAGTTGAACTCAATTTTTGAGTTCAATCTCAGGCCAAAAAACATGACACTCTCTGAAACTTCACCAAATCCAAATTAACTCTTCCTACACCTTCACCAGAGGTAGAGAAGAAGTTCCCTAGTGGAAGCCCCCTCACAAGGCCACCCAATCCTTCCAGTCGTCAAAGCTTGAAATCGGGCATGGTTGAAGTCATACCCAGGCAATTCACCACAGCTCCAGGCTCCATCCCTAGCTTCCTTGAGCTCCAACGAACGTGCCGAGCCTCTTTGATAGAAGCTTCACTTCTCAGAGCCAAGTTATTGCCCTCTTCTTCCTCCCGAGCTTCCAGCGATTCTCCATTTTGTTTGTCTTGATTTCAATGCATGTTAGCCATATAGATGTGTTCATCTTGTCGAGACGAGTTCATAGAGCCCAAGAACGTGTGATTTGCTTAAGTATCGAGTAAGATCTTGGGGCTAGAAGCTGGACGGCTCTCGGGTCACACCATTCGGGACGATGAACGGATACCGTCCGATCGCGCGTATATCGGACGAACGGCTAGGATTGCACTTGATGGAGAAATGAGACATGAACCGCGGGCCGCGTGGCTGCCGAGTCAGATGGCGGCGCCAAATCAGGAAGCGACGCGTGGAGCTTCGACCCGCCTTAGGATGAGTTGGCACCGACTTGGTTAAGTAAGAAATTAAGGATTTTCTGATTTATTTAAATACCAGAACCTTTAAAAATTCATATCTTTGCATAAAAAAATTATAAAAATAAACTAAAAATACCCTCTTGCTCAGTGAAGAGAGGAGAATAATGTGGAGAAAGAATTGATCTCTTTTATTGAGTATTTTATTTTTAATTAATTTAATATTGTTCTGAATTTTTTAATTCTCCATGCATGTATACAATTCACCATAGCATGAGACCATATGGCTTTTCTAGCCTTTGATCTTGGGAACATTCTCTGAATTTTCCAAGTCCATAGGCTATCTCTGTTGCAAGTTATTTATTTTTAAAGTTTATGTGCCTGTTTTAGCATTTTAATTCCAATAATTAGCATGTTGATTAATAAAATTTAGGAAAATTAGGGGAAGTATCTCTGGACCAGAGGACCCTAGGATAATTATGGTTTGGCTTAAATCATTCAAATGAACCCTAATTTGATGAAAACCTTAAAACTAAGATGAAATTTATTAGGAGTAACCACTCATCAAAATAGCCTGAAATTAATTCTCCACCGATCTTTAGGATCAGAGGAAACCCCATAAAAATTTTGAAGTGAATTGAGAATGTTTTAACGCACCAAAAGAATTTTCTAAATAAAATGGTTACTTTAAACTTTAAAAATTCATAAAACCTGAAATGTATTTAAAAAATTCACCAAATTCATTTTGAGGTCTCTTTGGTATCAGAGGAGTCTAAAAAAATTAAAATTGAGATTTTTCTAAAAATTTCATTTTTAACTTATTTTTGAATATTTTAATAAATAAAAACTAATAAAAATAAAAAAATATTAAAAATCACAAAAATGTTATATTTGGTCCCCTAATAACTTAGGAACCAACCAAATATTTTTTCTATGTGCCTAGGTTGAGATATTGAATTTTTAAGGCTTAAGACATTTTTTTAATATTAAAAAAATGAATTTTCAACACTTCCCACTAAAATAATTCTAATAAATCAAAAAAAAATTAGGAAAATATAAATTTTTTTTCTCTTAACTTCTTGAGGTTAGAGGGACTTAAGAAAAATATAAAATCTATTTTTTGACTTTAATTTTATTTTATAATTAATTAATACCCTAAAACTTAAAATAATTATAATAAATAAAATATAATTCAACAAATCACCAAAATTGGTTCAAGTGGTCCCCTGGTCAGTAGGAATATCCCATAATTTTTCTAAGGATAGGAACCCTACCTTGGTCATGTTGTTGAATTTTCATGGAAAATCCTTATTTTCCCTTAAAATAATTATATAAATTAAACTAAAAATGGAAAAATCACATTTTCTCCTCTAATGTCTTAATTGACATATGAGTAAGGTGACATAATAATTTCATGTTCATTTGAGCTTAATTTGATAAGTTATGAGATGAGTGTGTTTAAAAGGGCATAAAGGTCATTAAGGATTTTAACCCTAATTAATACTTTAGGCCTAATCTAGAGGGAGGGTAAAATATTTGATCTTAATCTTCTTGGATGATTGAAATATAAGACATCTAAAGGGTAGAAACCCATTATTCACTTTAACACATCAAAATGAAACCTTAATTAATTAAATCATTTAATTTTGGAGGAATAAATTAAAATTTGAATTATTAAGGTTAGGGATATGACTTAAGAAGATATCAATTCTTTAATCTAAAAAATCCCTAAAATGAATCACTCTAATAATAATTCTTAATGATAACTGAAATGAATAATAACTAAAAATACTAAAAATTTTTTTAGAAAAAAGATAAATTAAAGCTTAAAGCATTAAATGATTTAATAATTAAATCAAAAATAAATTTAAAATTACTTCAGAACTATAGTCACCTAAGAATAAACTTAAAACAAATTTAAAACATTAAAATTAATCCCAAAACAATACATAATGAGAAGAAAATGTGAAGGTTAAACCAGTTAAAATCAACCCAAAGTAATATGATTAATTTAAATTAAATTTAAATCATCAAAGCTTAATTTAATCTAGTAATTTAAACACTTCTTTCAATTTATGTAAGATCAAAACACTTAAAAAGAAATCAACCAAGATTTTGAAAATAAATTGAATTATCTCAAATCCCCAACTCAACTTTAATTAAGGCGGTTAAAATCTTTAATAGACTAATTTGCCCCCCTAAAGATGTTCATTATTATAACTCTTAAATGAAGCATCAGATGAAATGTCACTCCACTCATAGGATAATCAAACATCCTAATTCACTGAGCAAAAGTAACCCGGGTGATTGATTCACCACCTCAATGAAACTAACTGACTTTAAAGTAATCTAGAAAATGTTTAAGAAGATGTTTAGAATTCAATTCTGAGCACTTCTCTAACTTAATGAGATGTTTCAAAGAACAGTGAAACGTCATTGTTTAGCTAGCCGAGGTCAATGACTAGGGGAAAGAAAACACACTCTACTACCTGAGTCGTCATCTAATTCCGAATGAAGTAAAGTGTCCTTCTTTGAGAAGCATTGTTTAGCCCTGATCTTCGCCGCTCAAAAGCTCAAGCATTACATGCTCTCTCATAAAGTCAGCCTTATTTCGAAGTTTAATCTATTGCAATATTTGATGACCCGATCGATGCTTTCTGGCAGACTTGCCAGGTGGTCGATGATATTATTGCAATTCGATATAACTTTCGTTCCTCTTCATGCCCTAAAGGGATAAATCTTAGCAGACTTCCTCGCAGCACACCCTTTGCCGGCAGAATTGCCTCTTAACGACGACTTGCCAGACGAGCAGATAATGAGTTTAGAAGACCCCGATGATCATTGTTGGGGACTATACTTCGACGGAGCATCTTCAACACAGAAAAACAAAGAATTGCAAATGATAGTGCTCGGTAAAGCATGAATCAGACTGATCTTTATAACACCAGAACGGGGGATGTTAAGATACTCCTACCATCTAACAGAACCGTGAACGAACAACGAAGCAGAATACGAAGCCCTTATAACTGGACTGGAATTGATCATTCAGAAGGGTATAACAGATGTCAACATCTACATTGAGTCACAGTTCATCATTCAACAGGTCGCAGGACAGTACAGAATTCTGAAGCCAAGACTCGAGCAGCACTTTCAATATGTAATGAAGTTGTTGGAACAGATTCCAAATGTAACGATCTACAGGATTCCTAGGAGAGAAAATGCTCTCGCAGATGCATTAGCCCGCCTTGCGAAAAAGTTTGCCTGCTTTCAGTATGAGTCAGTTGAAATTTCAGTTCAGGGAAGACAAGTCCTCTCGCAGCTCGACATGGATGCAATACACAAGTCAGAAAAACAAGAAGAATCAGTTGCCACAGTAACAGACAATACAGAAAATTGGTGGTAGCCGTTAATAGACTACCTGCAAACAGGGATCCTACCGGATGATAAGTCGTTGGCCCATCAGATCAAGAAAAGAATTCTGTCATACGCATTAATAAACAATACATTATACAAAAGGTCTTTTGATTAGATGTGGCTAAGGAGCCTAAGCGAGTCTGAGGCTCGTGAAATTGTTAGAGAAGTGCACTCAGGACTTTTTGGCACTGACCAGTCAGGTCCAAAGATGAAAATGATGATTAAGAGACTAGGGTACTACTGGCCCTCAATGATGACCGACTACATGAAGGTTGCCAAAAGCTGTCACCAGTGCCAAGTACATGTAGTGGTTCTACATCAACCTCCAAATGTGCAACATCCGACAATTGCCTCGTGGCCGTTTGAATGTTGGGGCACAAATATTGTGGGTTCGATAGAACCGCCTTCTTGAAGAGGACATCGCTTTATTCTTGCAGCTACGGATTACTTTTCCAAGTAGGCAGAAGTACTACTGCTCAGAGAAGTGAAGGCACACCATGTGTTGTAGTTCTTCAAGAATCAAGTCGTCTACCATTTCGGGGTACCGCACAAAATCATCTCAGATAACGGGTCAGCATTCAGAAGCATGAAGATCAACAATTTTGTCAGAAGGCACAAGATTGACTGGCGCTATTCGACGATCTACTACCCAAGAGCAAACGGCTTGGCTGAGGCTTTTAATAAAATTCTCGTCTAAATCTTAAAGAAAACTTTGGACGACAACAAAAGAAATTGGCACGAGAAGTTGTTAGAAGCCATATGGGCCTACAGAATGACTTGCAGAACTCCTACTCAGTCTACGCTACGCTCTAGTGTACGGGTCTGAGGCCGTCTTGCCTTTGGAGGTTCAGCTTCCGTCACTCAGAATTGCAGTTGCAGAGAAGATTAATACAGAAGAAAACGCCAAACTACGGCTAGAAGAATTGGAAAGCTTGGAAGGGAAACAACTTTTAGCGCATCAGAATCTCGAATTGTATCAAGCTAAGATGATTCAGGCCCAAGATAAATTGGTCCACCCAAGGACATTTAAAGTCGGTGACTTGGTTCTAGTTCTCAAGAGACCTATTCTTGCACACTGCAAGATAGGAGATAAATTTGAACCGACTTGGGAGGGACCATTCGTGGTCGAGACAGTTTACTCAGGAGGTTCTTACCAGCTTGTGAATTGCCGTGGAGAACGATTTATGCTTCCAATCAATGGACGATATTTGAAGAAGTATTACGCAACCTGACGTTTCGAAGAATGAAATCTCATTCCTAGAAGCACGGGTGAAGTAATCACTTGTAACTGGGTCTGAACCCAAAATATAAAAAAAATGAATGATAAAAAAAATGATGATATAAAAAAATGGGTTAAAAGAAAATGTGTGAAATCATTATAATAATAAACTTTGATCTTTCCTTTCAAGCCAATCTCACTCCTGATCTTTCCTCATCTTTTCTCTTACTCTTATTTAAATTTGAAAAAAAAAAGAAAAAAAAGAAATGAAAATGATGAATAAGAATTTTCCATTAATAAGTAAATTTTCTTATTGTTCTCGTTCTGAGTACAACCCCTGATTCTTTCCCATGTTTTTCTCTTCTCGCAAGGAAATGTCAAATGGGCGGCTGTTTTTGAACTTTAAGGATGGCGTAAGTCTTGCACTTAATGAAGAAGAGCTGAAAGTTGGTGCCGTGATCAAGGTTGACTCAGACTTTGCACATCATAAGATAGAATGTGAAGAAACTACTTGGACTATAGCAGACCTTAGAGAGTCCCATGGAAAGATAGTGATGAAACTCGGCGAGAGAGTGCCCCATGTTGTAAACAAGAAAAGGAAGTTCAACGCGATTGAAGAAAGCATGATAAAATCAGTGATAACTGCCGCAGGAGGAAAGCTCATCAGCGCTGTTCCTACTGAAATCCAGGGGAGAGAAGAGCCACTTTGATCCCAACACAATGAAGAAACAAGAACCGCCGTATCGCCAAGATGCTGAAGAAATTAACAGAAGAACAAAACAAAGAGGAAATTCCAACGGCCACAGCAGTTACCCCGAAAAGGCCGGTCCTCAGGAGCACCATAGCAGAGGTTGTTCCAGAGGAGGTTACTACAGAGCCTGCACCTAAGACAGTGATGATTCCAGGAGAACGTGATGGCGTGGAGCTGTACATCCCACAGTACGTCACCAGACCCCGACAGTTGCAAATAATTTCAGAGCACGAGTTGGAGATGATCCAGAGGGTGCGAAAACAAAATTTTGAATGCTATCAGAGAATCCGAGGCAGATATGTCAACATCCAAGAAGGATTGGAGTTGCATACGGACGTCTTCTCTCACTACGAGTAGAGTGAAATCGTGGACTACATCGACGAGCTGAAAAAGTAGGGTCTGTCGGCATATTTTTAGGTTGTGTTTTATTTTGAAAAGGGGTCGCCTACAGAAATTGTGCGGCGAATTTAAATTTTAAATTTAATTTAAATATATTTATAATTTAGAAAGTAGTATTTGATTTTGGAAATAATTTTAAATTTGAAAATTTTAAGATATGAAATCAAACCGATCTCACATCCCGAATAGTTTATATAAACGAGCACCACATCACAAGCCAGTGTATCTATCCCGAAGAATAGACACACTTTGCTTGACGATGGGGCTCGATTAAATAAACTAGAAGATTTGTGACATCCGTTTGGTACCGCGAACCGATTTTATAAGCCGACAAATTCCACCGCTTAATATGAAAGCATTAAGCGGGGTTTATATTACTCGGGTTCTTTAAAATTCCTATAAGGGCAAGCCCCTATAGTTAATTACATCTTAAGTGACGGGAATCACCTAAGAAAACTCTCGATAATAATCGATAATTCGCTCTCAAGAATTTCAAAGTTTAAGTTCTCAAAGGATTGAAGTTTGGAATTTCAATAGGGAATGGATCAAATTTGGAACATTTTGTTTTGTGAATCCAAAGGAAGAAAAGTAGGAGAAATCACAGATTCGAAGTGAACTTCGGTAATTTCCCGACTATCCTATTGTTTGGCTTGGATTTAAGAAAGTCCTACTATTCATTTAGATGTTTTGATTTTGCCAATTTTAATTAATTAGGACTTATATTTATATGATAGAATCATACAAATAGCCTCGAAGATGTGAGGGTTTATGTCGTATCGGACGACTACCTCGGAATCCTAAAGCTGGTTAGGGCTTAATTTGCAGTGTAAATGCCTAACGAAGAGTTGAGGATTTATGTTGCACTAGGCAAACTACCTCGAAGTCCTATGGCTTGGTTATTTAATTCTAGGAAAGTTTTGTTGATGTGGATTCAAGTTTTCTTGATGACGATGGCCGTGCTTGCCCACCATGCTCCGAGCTCCTTATTGTTGCGAGAGGTTTAGTTTTAGAAATCATAAATTAGGGGATGAGAAAAGTGTTTTGGTTTAGAGAAAAATCTTAATTTCCGGGTGTTTTTTATGTTTTAATTAAAACAAATCTTAAAGTTGATTATAACGACACCGGTTAAGATCCCACGGTTCCATCCTTCCGGCATCATTATTTTTATCGGATTCACTTAGTCCGGATGAATTTGCTAAACTCAATTGAATGAGTTCCACACTTTCATTTAGACCGTGGAAATCCCGTTAGCAACACGTAGGTTACATCATCCGAGGTATTCCCGATCATCCAACGGGACGTTTTAATTTAGTTGTAATTGTAGTTTTGTGTTCTGTTTGTGATTAAATTTTGAGTTGTTTTATATTTTGAAATGTTGTGGCGGTGAATTTTATCTTGCAATGACTTTTAACTTAGTTTTGGTTTCAGTTTTAGGGACTATCCTAAATGTGTGGGTTTTCATGCAACAGTTGTTTTATCATGCAAGAAAAGTAAAGTGCATTTGCAAGAAAGTAAATTGCAGGAAAGTAAATTGCAATAAAATAAAAGCGTACCTGGAGGGTCTTCCCGTCATCCCAAGCTACACTTAAAACACAATTAGAATATTTAAGCAAGTTCCTAGGTAAAGCTAAGGGAAGGGTTATGGTTTTCTACCAAATTCCTAATCCTATAGCTAGTCATTTCCTATGACGTCTAGGTTCTTTGTGTTTTGGTTTAAGGATGATTTTCTTCATCGAAAGAATAATCAAATTCAATTGTTCTTATAAATGTCCTATCATATTGAGGAAGTGCTTAAGAAGAATCTTAAACATCTTTTCAATATTTCTAGGATTGTTTTAAGTCCAAATGAATTTAATTATATAAATGAATTAATCGTCCGAGAATTCAAGTTTTGTTGTTATCTTGCTCGATGAACTAGGACATTTGAATATCCTATAAGTGAAGTAACATTTCATTTAATGTTACATGTTTAGGAGTTATGATAACTAAAACTTTCGAGGGTAAATTGGTATTCAAATGATTTGATTTAAGTTAAAGGGTTTAAATTTGGAATAGTGTTGAAGTTGCTTTATATTTAATTTCTTTCTGTTTTAGGTGATGTTATATTTTATTCAATTTAATTTAATTTAATTGAGTTTTAATTTAATTTAATTCAATTGAGTTTGATTTGATGTTAAATTAATTTAATTTGATTTGATTTTAATTTAATTTGGTTTAATTTAATTTAATTATTTAATTTAATTTAATTTGATTTAATTTACTTAATTTAATTTAATTTAAATATTCAATTTAATTTAATTAATTTAATTTAATTTAATTTAATTATTTAATTTAATTTAATTTGATTTAATTTAATTTAATTTAATTTAATTTTAATTTAATTTAATTTTTTAATTTTAATTGAATTTTTTAAAAGAGTTTAATAATTTAATTTTAGTTTAATGATTAAGTCTTTTAATATTTTAAATTTGAGTTATCATTTTAATTAAGCATTGAATATTAATGAGATAATTAATTTAGGGATTTTTAAATTAAAGAATAAATCTCTTCCTAATAATATCCCTTATTTTAATAATTCCAATTTTATTATTCTTCCAAATTTAATCAATTATTTAATTAAGGTTTAATTATTTTAAAATTGCTTAATGGGTTTCTACCCTTTAATTATTTAAATTTCAATCATCCAAATCAGATTAGGATCAAATATTTTACTTGTTAATTTTTTTATTAAACCTAAAGTTTTAATTAAGGGTTAAAATTTTAATTACCATTTTACCCTTTAAGCTTAATAATTTCATAACTCACTAAATTGAACTCAAATGAACTTGAAATTTTTATGTGACTTCACTCATATGTCAATAAAGACATGAGAGGAGAAAATGTGATTTTTCTGTATTTAATTTATTTATATAATTATTTTTATTGGAAAATAGAGATTTCCAAGGAAAATTTAATAACATGACCAAGGGAAAGTTTCTGTCCTTAAGAAAATTAGGGGACATTCCTAATGACCAGAGGACCATTTGGACCAATTTTGGTGATTTTTTGAATTATATTATTTTTATTATAATTATTTTAAGTTTTGGAGTGTTAATTAATTTAAAAATAAAATAAATGTTGAAAATTGAGTTTTATATTTTTCAAAAATCTCTCTGATATCAAAGAAATCAGAGAATCAAATTTTACAATTTTTTGATTTTTTTATGATTTATTATAATTATTTTAGTGAAAATGCTAGAAAATACATTTTTTTAATTTTAAAATTACCTTAAAGCTTTAAAATTTAATATCTCACTAAATAGACCTAAGAAAAATATGGGGTTTGTTCCTAAGTGATTAAAATTAAAAATGTGACATTTTGGTGAATTTTATTATTTTGTGATTTTTATTATTTTTTAATTATTAAAAATATTAAAATATTATTAAAAATCAACTTTTTTAGAAAATTGAAAATTTAATTTTCTTAGGTTCCCCTGATATCAGAGAGGCTCCAAAATCAATTTGGTGAATTTTTGAAAGGTATTTTAAAAGTTATGAATTTTTAAAGTTTAAAATGGCTAAGTGGCTTAATCAACCCGATTAGTGGGGCTAACCAAGTCCAATTGACCTCAAATTTTTATGGTGGGTTCCTCTGATCCTAAAGGTCAGTGGAGAATTGATTTCAAGTCAATTTGATGCATGGTTAACTCTAATTAATTAGAGACCTATTTTGGGTGTTTAAGCCAATTAGGGTTGTTTTAAATGAACTAAGTCAAAACCTATTTTTCTTAGGGTTCTCTGGTCATAAGGAACATCACCAAATTTTTCTAGAATTTATTTCACAACATGCTATTTATTGGAATTAAAATACTCAAAACAACAACATGAATTTGAAAAATCAATAACTTTTTATAGGGATGGCCTCTGACTTTGGAAAATTCGGGGAATGTTCCCAAATTCAGAGGCTTCAAAAGCCCTTTGGTCTCATGCCATGGTGAATTGTATACATGCATGGAGAATTAAAAGTATGCAGAGAGTAAATAAATTATAAAAAATAAAATACTTGATGAAATTAAATGATTTCTTTTCCACATTATTCTCCTCCGTTCACTCGAGCAAGAGGGTATTTTTATTTTATTTTTCTGATTTTTCTACACAGAGATATGAATTTTTGAAGTTTAGGGAATTAAATAAATCAAAAAATACCCTAATTTTCTATTTATCCACGCGGCGCTAACTCATCCTCGGCATCTCCGAAAAGCCGCGTGTCGCGCTCCCATTCGACGCCGCCACCTGAGACAGCAGCCCGGGCCCCGCGGTTCTCGTACCGTCTCCTGGTCCGACGCCATCTGAGCCGTTCGTCCGCGCGTGTATTGAATGGACGGCATCCGTTCATCGTCCCCGAGCGTCCTCACCCGAGAGCCATCCACACTAAATCCCTAAGATCTCACTCGATACTCAATGGATTTTCATGTTCTTATGCTCTATGGATTCGTCTTGAAGAGAAGAACACATCTATACGGCTATCATGCATTGAAACTAAGGCATTTGAAATGGAGAATCTCCAGAAGCTCGGGATGAAGAATTAGCTCATACCTTTGATCAGAGAAGTGTGGCTTCAATCTGAGAGTTGTTGCACCTTCGATTGGATCCCGGCAAGCTCCGAGATGATGTCTCCGGTGCGGTGAATTGTACGAGTGTGATTTCGACCAAGCCGGATCACAAAGCTTGGAGGGCTGGAGCAACTGGGTGGCACTGGAGATGGGGCTTTTCTTGGTGGACACCTTCCCTCGGTCCGGTGAAGGTGTAGAACCAATCAATTTGGGAATTGGCTCCTTTGTGGAGAAGTGTCCTGGCTTTGGATGGAATTTCGGTTGGGAAATTGGATTTTATCGATGGGGATTAGGGCAAATTGACACTTGGGGATCAAGCTCGCTCTAAGGGTGGAGAAGGGTTTGGAACAATTTTGGCGAGTTTCGGCAAGGTTTGTGCAACTCTCCTCTCATGGCCGTGAGGGTGAGGGGTTTAAATAGAGGTGGCTGGAGAGCCTCCCAGGGATGTCCAAGGGTTAGGATCAGCTGCTCTGGTCATGGGAAGAACAGCCATGGTGGCCATTGGGCATGGGGCGGCTCGACGAGGTGGAATTTCAAAGTTGGCTCACATGTGAGCTCTCGGGTGTGGTGTTTTCCGGCGATCCGGGCGGGTGGCCGGCAGGCATGGGTCACCATCTTGACCGGGGAGGTCGGGGCTTGGCAATGGTGAAGTCGATTGGGCTTGGACATGTGTAAAGTGTTTGGATTAAAATGGAATGGGGAAGAGGTCACTTTGGCTTGAAATTGGTCAATCCATTGGTTTGGGTTGGGTTCACCTCCCCATGGTTGGTCTTGAGTGAGAAGATCGGTTAGGCTAGGTGGTCGAGAGGTGGTGATGTCCTTATCCAAGAATATTTGGATTAAATCTTGGTTAAGGGGAGACATGCTTAAGGCTAATGACTTTTAGGAGATGGTTAAAGGACCTCCTCCTTTGGCCATTAATGGCATGGTCACATGCCAAACTTTCATGGCTTCATATGGCTTGTGAATGGCTCATCCTTGGCTCCATTTGGCTTGGGAAAAGCTTGGGTCAATTTCATGGAAATGGGTTTTAAGAATTTTGGATATTTTGATGGAAATTTGTATGAAACTTGATTTGGAATAATTTGATCATTGGATTAGGACTTAGGGAAGATTTTAATTGAATGCATGATGAAGAGAATTTGTCATATGGGCCTTAGATTGATTTTGCCCCTTTGGATTTTGGTGGAGATGGGCTTTAGGAAGGTTTAAGAAAGTGGGCTTTTGGTTTGGAAATAAATTTATGGATGGGGAATTTGTGAAGGGTTGGGCCAAACAAATGTTGTTTTTAGCTCATGGATGAGTCATGAGTGACTTGAAGCAAATTGGGAGTGATTTGGGTTTAAATTGGGTTGAATTTGGGTTCTTTTGGTGAATGGGCTAACATAGGCCCAAGTGGGCCAAGTTGGGCCAATGTTGGGCTAGGGTTTAAATTGATGTAAAATAAATGTTGGGAAATGTTTATGGGAGTGTTTCAAAGAGGTTTTGACTTTGGTTGGGTTTTGATTTTGGGGTTTGGGCTCATTTGGGTTAGGTTTGGGTTTAGGTCAAAAATGGGCCTTTTAGCTTTGGGTTGAGTTTGAGTGGGGTTTGGGTCCAAATTTTGGGCAAATCATGTTATTATTTTGTTTGTGGGAATGTTAAGGAAGATTTAGAAAAGATTTGGGGTTAATTGGAATTGAGTTGGGTGAGTTTGGGTTAGGTTTGGGTCATGGGTCCAAATTGGGCTTTAAGGCCAAAAGTGAGATTGGATCCAAATGTCAATCAAATTGGACTTAGATTTGGTCTAGATTGGTATTGGGGATATTGAATTGAAGTTTAGAATTGAATTGGACCAAAATTGGGGTCAATTAGGTAGGTTTGGTTTGACATTGGGTTCACTTAGGGTTAAAATGGGTCAAATTGGGGGTTTTCACAAAAGTAGGGTAAATTGACAAAATTGGCCCATGGTGTAGTTGGACGAAATGAAATTGGGAATATTTTGGATTTTCTGGAATTTTCTGGGAATTTTCTGAATTTTTGGATTTTTTTGGCCAAGAGGGGTATTTTGGGTATTTGGAGGGTATTGGGAGGTTTTCTTGGAATTTTTGGTATTTTTGGGTATGGATGATCAATTTGAGTGATGTGGAAATGTTTGGGAATAATTTTGAGGAATTTTGGGTAATTTAGGAAATTTTGAAAAATTTGGGTAATTTCAAGGGTTTTGGGTAGGCTAAGCGGGTGTAGGGTCCCGGGGGTCAAAAATTAAAAATTTGGAAAATTGAAGATTGGGTGGATGTAAGTGGAAAGAAGTCATTTTGGTTGAGCCATGAAGCCATATCAAGCCCATATGAGCCATGAAGGGACTCATTTGAGGCATTCATCTATGTTGTTCCTAACCTCTTAGCCGAGGGCTTAGGGGTTAAGGATCATCCATGTGAATCACCTACATGAGTCGGGAGGTCGAGTTAGGTATGGGTGTGGTTTTAGGAGGTATGTGGAAGTGTAGTGTGTAGGTGTAGTGTATAAATGTAGTGTGTGTGTAAGCCGGCCCCTTCACTGAGACCGGGCCACCGGAGGCGCCCTAAGGCCAAAGAGTCCTTTAGGAACTCATCCTTTAAACTTCCACATTTGATTTCGACCCTCTAGGTGATTAGGGGTCTACGGTCGAGTTTGTAGAGTTTGCGGGGAGTTAAGAAGTGGTTTGAATTTCTAAAAGGTGGGTCCCGATTCTAGTCCTCTAAGACGAGTCGAAGGAAAAGCTTAAGGCTAGATCCTAAGTACTAAAGAGAAGAAGAGAAGACCTCATCGAAAATGAGGTCGATAAATGGACCCCGATAGGTGCGGTGGTGACGGAGCACACCGCGCGTATTGGTGTTGACCGAAGCGATCAACGGAACCAACACAAACATCCAAGTGACAAACTTAGGATGAAATAGAGGAATTTTCAGCTGGGGAGTAGCAAGTATATCTACGAAACCGGAGATTCTCGAACTCTCGGCAGGGAAAGGAAAAGGAGGTAAACTCCAAATCACATGACCTGGGGGAATTTCGATTTAGATTTTATTTTGTTTCAATTTAAGTTTTGATGTGTGAGTTTAGATTTCAGTTTGGAGTTTCAATTTAGATTGAAGTTTGTGTCAAAATTAATTTGAGGGATTTGATTTGAAATGAAAATTGGAATTCTGAGGTTTTAGATGTAACATCTTCAGCCTCGAAAGAAAATTGAATTGATCAGATTGAATCATTGCGATGAGGAGGGGTCTTAGAGAAATGCGGTATTGGATGTAAAATCCTTAACCTCGAGAGTTTGATTTTGATGTATTTCGGTGCAATAGGAAAAGAATCCTAAGCGAGTGCAGTCTCGGATGTAAATCCTCAACCCAAAAGTTTGAATTTGATGTACTTCAGTGCAATAGGGGAGAATCCTAAAGCAGTGCAGTCTTGGATATAAAATCCTCGACCCAAAAGTTTGAATTTGATGTATTTCAAAATCCTCGACCCAAAAGTTTGAATTTGATGTATTTCAGTGCAATAGGAAAGAATCCTAAAGCAGTGCAGTCTTGGATATAAAATCCTCGACCCAAAAGTTTGAATTTGATGTATTTCGGTGCGATAGGAAAAGAATCCTAAAGCGATGCGATCTTGGATGTAAAATCCTCGACCCAAAAGTTTGAATTTGATGTATTTCGGTGCAATAGGAAAAGAATCCTAAAGCGATGCGATCTTGGATGTAAAATCCTCGACCCAAAAGTTTGAATTTGATGTATTTCGGTGCGATAGGGAAGAATCCTAAGCGATGCGGTCTTGGATGTAAAATCCTCGACCCAAAAGTTTGAATTTGATGTATTTCGGTGCGATAGGAAAAGAATCCAAAGCGATGCGAGTCTTGGATGTAAAATCCTCGACCCAAAAGTTTGAATTTGATGTATTTCGGTGCAATAGGAAAAGAATCCTAAAGCGAGTGCGGTCTTGGATGTAAAATCCTCGACCCAAAAGTTGAATTTGATGTATTTCGGTGCGATAGGGAAAGAATCCTAAAGCGGTGCGGTCTTGGATATAAAATCCTCGACCCAAAAGTTTGAATTTGATGTACTTCAGTGCAATAGGAAAAGAATCCTAAAGCAGTGCAGTCTTGGATATAAAATCCTCGACCCAAAAGGTTGAATTTGATGTACTTCAGTGCAATAGGAAAAGAATCCTAAAGCAGTGCAGTCTTGAATGTAAAATCCTCGACCCAAAAGTTTAAATTTTGATTGAGACCTGAAATCTGGAAAGATTGAATTTGAGATTTGGAAGGATGAGTTTGAACTCTATCGAAATTTGATTTAAGGTTTGATTTGAAATTTGGAAGATCAAATTTGAAATTTGATCGAGATTGGATTTGGAATTCGGTTGAGAATTTGATTTGAGATTTGGGAAGATCAAATTTGAAATTTGATCGAGAGTAGATTTGGAATTTGATTGAGAATTTGATTTGTGATTTGAAAAGATTGAAATTTGATTTGAAATTTGAAATTTGATTGAGGATTTGATTTGTGATTTGATTTAACATTCATGTCGATTTCGTTTATCTTTTAACGGTTCAAATTTTATTTTATCGTTTATTTAATGTTCATGTGAATTTGGTATTCATCATTTTTAGATTTTTAAAGAAAGTTTTCTTTTATCCCTTTTTTTATTTCTTTTCTGTTCTTTGTTCGAAGTTTCATTTAACTTTAATGGCGTTTCCCAATCAATTTGCACAAAAGAGGTGAAGGCCAAAAATGTGACATGGTCACTTTCATTCCAATCATGTTGAAAATACATCATACAACTCGATCTGGAATATATCTCATACAATCAATGTAGACTCAAAACGGACTATGTATGATCTTTGTCGATCCATCAAAAGAAGCATCTGTCAAAAATCCATGTCTGAATAGTGGGGTACATGGTTAATAACATCACCTTCCAAGCCACCCTTGGCAAGGATGCCGGCTGGATGTACGTTGGAGGTGTGATATCTCCCATGTAACTCACAGCTCGTAAGGCCGGAGGTTCTCTAGCTCTGGGTCTAGCTGGAAATGGTAAGGTGTCTTCCTGTCATCCATTCTCCCGAAAGTAAGCGAGATCCGCTTCATCGGCACTCCTGGTATGCAATGCTTAGCGATATCCGCTCCGTTGCCCTGCGGTATCATTACGGAACCTACCGGTAAAGGTATCTTTATCGGCCCTCGGAACTCACCCGGGCTCGCTATCCGGAGGTCGGATCCGAACATGATGTTACACTCGTTCGGGAAAGAGAGCGTGCGAGAAGGTCCGACGAAGTCATGGTGATCTATATGTGGGGGTATGCGGTCACCCTGTTTGTAGATGTTGATAATGCGGCTATTGGGTATGCAATCGCTGGCGGTACCCTCCATGTTATCAATCTCTTTACCATTCTCTTGATGACTAATGGCATCGGATCTACTTGCCCATGACGGAGTATTCCGGTGGGTTTCCCTTCCTGTCTTCGACAAAGTTGTAGCGAGCATCCGCATTGTATTGTGATTCTTCCCTTCCCCGGCATCCATCTCCGGGGTTCGAGTATGTGTTTTCTCTCGGCCCATTCTTTTCAAATCCGGATACAATCCACGATTTGCTGTTGTTCATACTCTGAGAATACGTCGGTATGTAGCTCGAGGCCCTCTAGTATGTTGATTCTTCTTCCTTTAATTCTCTCGAAGTATTCAAAGGTTTTCTTTTCAACATTTTGCATCCTCTCCAGCTCGTATTCTAGAATGATCTGCAGATGGCGAGGCCTTGTGACATATTGTGGGATATATGGTTCAATCCCTTCACGTTCTCCTGCATAACTCGGCTCCTCAGGGATGATGCTCGTCGGGACATCCCCGGGGTTGCTCCGCAACGAGGTCATGCATTATTGGTGGTTCTATCCGGTGGCGTGGTAGCCTTCTTTCTTCCGATCTTCCGGAGATTTCCACGATTCTTTCCGTTATCCTAGGAGCTGGCCTCCTTTCTTCGGTTCTCGGTGAACCGGTGTCCTCGAAATGTATGTCTGGCGTTAGCAAGCTGTCTCGTCGTCGTCGGTCCGCGACTAGTTTTGTTAACATCTTACGGATACGGCGATTCTTATTTCTTCGTTGCGTGGGCGTGAGAGTAGCCCTTCGAACTTCATGAATCTCTCGTGGGCGCGGCGCCGACAAGCTGCCCTCCGCCGTAGCGACTACGGACTTCATTTTCTTATCTTCTTCGGTGTTTGCTTTTCTTTTCTTGTTGTTGGATTGGTGGCTTGGGCCACCCACCTTCATCATTGTACTGCCGGGTAGTTCTTCTCGGTTAGCGGGACCCGGTCACTTTCCTCGTCATCGTAGGCTCCGCTGGTGCGAAATCCGAGTCAATCTCGATTATCGCTCCATCTTTCACCCTCTTTTCATCGAGTGCGAGGCTTACGCCATTCTTAAAGTTCGGGACCAACCGCCCGTTCGACATTTCCTCGCGAAAAGACAAGGAAAAGGATCGAGGGTCGTACTAAGAACAAGAACATTAAGAAAACGTTTATTAAAGATGCATTTCTTTTATATATTTTTTTTTTCAAATTTAACAGGAATGAAGTAGGATAAGATCAGGGAAGAGATTTTGATTTGGAAAAGAAAACAAGGAAAACATATTATCATGACTTTATTTATTTTAACACATTTTATTATTTTTGGGTTCGGACCCAATCATAAGTAATTACTTCGCCGTGTTTCTTAGGGATGAAGAATTCATTCCTTCGAAACATCGGGTAGTGTAATACTTTTTCAAGTATCGTCCGTTGATCGGAAGCATATGTCGTTCTCCCCGGCAATTCACTAGCCGGTAGGAACCTCCCGAGTATACTTGCTTCGACCACGAAACGGTCCTTCCCAAGTGGGTTCAAATTTTCCTCCTATCTTGCGATGTGCGAGAATAGGTCTCTTGAGAACGAGAACTAAGTCACCAACTTTGAAGGTTCTTGGGCGGACCGGTTTGTCATGGGCTTGAACCATCTTAGCTTGGTATAGTTCTAAATTCTGTTGCGGCTGCAAGCCTTTTCCCTTCCAAGCTTTCTAATTCTTCGAGTCGTAATTTGGCGTTTTCTTCGTCGTGATCTTGTTTGCAATCGCAATTACGAGTGAAGGAAGCTGAACCTCTAAAGGTAACACTGCCTCGGACCCATACACTAGAGCGTAAGGTGTAGCTTGAGTAGGAGTTCTGAAGGTTGTCCGGTAGGCCCATAAGGCTTCTAACAATTTCTCGTGCCAATTTCTTTTATTATCGTCCAAGGTTTTCTTTAAGATTTGAACGAGAGTTTTATTAAAAGCCTCAGCGAGACCGTTTGCTCTTGGGTAGTAAATTATTGAGTATCGCCAGTCGATTCCGTATCTCCTGACAAAATTGTTGATTTGTGTGCTTCTGAATGCCGACCCATTATCCGAGATGATCTGCGTGGCACTCCGAAACGGTAGACAACTTGGTTCTTGAAAAGCGTAGCACGTGGTGTGCTTTCACTTCTCTAAGTGGAGCCGCCTCGCCCACTTGGAAAAGTAATCCGTAGCGCAAGAATGAAACGATGTCCTTTTGAAGATGGTGGTTCTATTGGACCCAGTATATCTGTGCCCCAACATTCAAATGGCCACGACGCAATTGTCGGGTGCAGCACATTTGGAGGTTGGTGTAGAACCACTTCGTGCACTTGGCATTGATGACAGCTCTTGGCGATTTTCATGCAGTCGGTCATCATCGAGGGCCAGTAGTACCCTAGTCTTTTAATTTTCATTTTCATCTTTGGACCCGATCGGTGAGCGCCACGGAGTCCCGAATGCACCTCTTTAACGATTTCACGGGCCTCGGACCCGCTTAAGCACCTTAGCCACATTTGATCAAAAGACCTTCACGTACAATGTGTTGTTTATTAATGCGTAAGACGGAGTTCTTTTCTTGATCCGATGGGCTAGCGACCTATCGTCCGGTAGCTTTCCTGTTTGCGGGTAGTCCATCAATGGTCGTCGCCAATCTTCTATGTTTTTCGTCACTCGCTGCAATCGATTCTTTTTCTTTTTCGATTTGTGTATTGTGTCCATGTCGAGTCGTGATAGGACTCGACGTCCGTGAATCGACACTTCCATCGATTCATCTTGCAAACAGGTGAATTCTTTTGCGAGACGGGCTAAAGCATCTCGCTAAAGCATTTTCTTTTCTGGGAATTTTGTAGATCGTTACATTTGGAATCTGTTCCAACAACTGTATAGCGTACTGGAAGTATTGCTCGAGTCTTGGCTTTAAAATTCTGTATTGTCCGGCGATCTGTTGAATGATTAACTGCGAATCTCCGTAGATGTTGATGTCTGTTATCCCCATTTGAATAGTCAATTCCAGTCCCGTTATGAGGGCTTCGTATTCTGCTTCATTGTTTGTACATGGTTCTGTCAAGTGGTAGGAGTATCTTAACATCCCCGCTCCGGTGTTATGAAGATTAGCCCGATTCCGCCTTACCGGGCACTTATCAATTGCGATTCTTCGTCTTTGTGTACTGAAGATGCTCCGTCGAAATATAATTCCCAACGTCGATCATCAAGGTCTTCTAGGTTCATTATTTGTTCATCTGGCAAATCATCATTGAGAGGAGATTCTGCCGGCAAAGGGTGTGCTGCGAGAAAGTCTGCTAAGACTTGTCCCTTCACGGCACGAAGAGGCATGAAAGTTATATCGAATTGCAATAATATCATTGACCATCTGGCAAGTCTGCAGGAAAGTGTTGGACGAGTCATCAAGTATTGCAATGGATTAAACTTCGAGATCAGGTTGACCTTATGAGAAAGCATGTAGTGCCTGAGCTTTTGAGCGGCGAAGATCAGGGCCAAACAATACTTTTCAATTGCGGGATACCTTACTTCCGTCGGAAGTAAACGACGGCTTAAGTAGTAAAGAGCATTTTCTTTACCCTCATCATTGACACAGGCTAACGGGGCTCCGAGAGAGTCGTCTAAAGCCGCGGTGTAAAGTATCGCGGTCTACACCGAGGCCGGGGCTGCTAAGACGGGAGGTGTCATTAAATATTATTTAATGTCCTCGAAGGCCTTCGGCATTTCTCTTCCCAAATAAATTTGGCGTCCTTTTTAACTAGTGCCGAGAAAGGCTGACACCTACTCGACGGGTTTGAGATAAAGCGTCGAAGATATGCCGGCTTCCCTTGAAAAGATCGTAATTATTTTAAGGTTTTGGGAGGCGGCATTTCTAAGATAGCTTTAATCTTCTCGGGTCGATTTCAATTCCACGATGTCGGACAACGAATCCTAAGAATTTCCGGAGGTGACGCCGAAGGCGCATTTTAAGGGATTCATCTTAAGGTTAAATTGTCTTAATCGTTCGAAAACAATTCTCAAATCATACGAGTGGTTTTCCTTTACTTTGCTTTTGATGACCACATCGTCCACGTAGCATTCGACTTGATTGTGGATGAGATCATCAAAAATTCTTGTCATTGCTCTCCGGTAGGTTGCTCCTGCGTTCTTCGATCCGAATGGCATCATCGTGTAGCAAAATACTCCGATCGGCGTTCCGAATGCTGTAAGCTTTTCATCCTGTGGAGCCATTTTTATCTGGTTGTACCCTGAAGATCCATCCATGAATGAAAATATTTCATGCGTTGAAGCAATGTCGATCATTAGTTCTGGGATCGGTAGAGGGAATTCATCTTTTGGACATGCCTTGTTTAAATCTCTGAAGTCCACACAAATTCTGATCCGACCATTCTTCTTTCGGTCGGCACTACATTGGCTAGCCGGGTCGGGTATTGTTCTTCACGGACAAATTTAGCGTCTATTAGCTTTTTAACTTCGGCTATGACTTGTTGTTCGATTTCTAGACGCATTCTTCCGGGACCTTGTCCGGCCGGGACGAAGTAGGATCCACTCCTAGCTTATGGACTGAAACCTCTGGAGCTAATTCTGGCATCTCGTCATAGTTCCAAGCAAAGCAGTCTTTAAATTCCATTAATAATTTGATTATTTCTTCGGAGTCTTCTTTGTTGAGTAAGGAGCTAACAAAGGTAGGTCTAGGCTCTTCGCTAGTACCTAAGTTAACTTCCGTTAACTCATCTATTGTAGATTTGATTTCTTCTTCGAATTCTGGTGGATCGTCTCCAATTTGTAAATCTTCGAGTTCGTCTGTAGTTTCCATGCGGTTTTCATTGGACTTGCAAGTGAGAACCAAGCAAAATTCGGTATCGTCAACTGATCCTACTGTGCCGAATCCGAGTCCATACTTTGAATTGGGAGGACGACCGGAGTTATTCCATAATTTTTCAAAATGTTGTGATTGGCCTTTTGTCCATTGTCGAGGTAATAAACCACGTTGAATTAAATTTTGAACACAGGGAGAGTACCACTCAAAAGGTAATTCCATTAATTCTGATGAAGTGACATCTTCGAATTGTACATTATTTTCAGTTTTGGAGGAAGAAGCACCACGGTAGAATTTGATTGGCCTTGCACCATCGTTACGTACCTCTTTGACCACCATACCCTCGATCTTGTTAGAATGGATCGGGGTTAGGGTCATAGTATGTACGTAGTGGTTAATCTTCTCGTACATTGATTTGTATTCTTCGTTCTTCTCATCTTCGAGAGAGATCTTGAATTGCGGCTTCTTTCGACTTATTGTTGCTGCTTCTTGCTTGATTTCCTTTTCTTCTTCAGAACTATCATTCCAATCAACATTGATGGCTGGTTTCTTCTGTCCAATTGTCCTAGTGTCTCTATCACGACCTCGTCCCCGGCCTCGACCTCGGATGCGAGTTGTGGAGAAACCTTCACCATCTCGTCGGAAGGGAGTGGTGAGTGACTGTTGGACTAGAACTTCAGGTTCTTCGTTGTCCTGAACTTTCTTCGCTTCATTTGTTACGGTATCTCTGGAGAAGATCGTTTTCTTTGGCGGTGCATAATAAGTTGCATCTTCATGGATTCCAATCTCATGTACGGAGAATGGTTGTAAGTCGCCTTTGATGCACTGTTCCCCTCCATCGTAATACTTGATGCACCGATGCGAGAGATGATGGTACCATCCTGTTTTCATGTATCCATGGTCGGCCCAGGTAGAGCGTTGAACGACGTTTCGAATCGATTATGTGAAATTTTGCGGTTGTCTTTGCTAATTCACCGGTCTTCATCGGTAGCGTTATTGACCCGAGGGCTCTTTCTCCTTTACGGTTGAATCCTCTTAATAACATTTTGTACTGCTTCTAGCTCGCGAGCATCAATTTCAAGTATGCTAGTGTTCGAAGACTCATTATATTGATTGATGCTCCTGGATCCACCAATACTGCGAGAGCGTAAAATTCCCGATTGTAGTCGAAATGTACAACGGTCGGTTGTGATCTCGCGTCCCAAGTAGTAGGTCGTTGTCCGTGAAGGTAACGCCTCGCTTGTTCCTTTAACGAGCAAACCTCATCTAAGGAATCTCCGGCCATTTGAGCTAAGCAAATTTCCGGATCAAGTAAGGCCTTGATCAGAGCTTCTCTCATCTCCTTTGATAAGATGAGAGCATCATAATTGCTCAGTTTGGCCGGTAGTTTCCTAAGATGGGCTAGCACGTTGTAGTCCACTTTGTTTCCATGTGTCTCGACTTCTTCTCGAATGGGTATTTCTTCTATCGGGGTAGGTTCTTCTTGAACAACCACCTGCTTTCCTTTGTCCTTTGGACCCATTCTTGGAGGTAGAACTCTTCCACTTCTTAAGTTGACTTCGTAATTTCTTCGAATCTAGTGTTGAACTTGTCGGTGTCTCCTCTCGAATCGGAATGACAGGCTCTTCCGGATTATCTTCAAAATCTGAAGGCTCTAACTCTATCGTAACTGGAGCTCCTTGAAACTCACAGATAGATCCGTTGCTTGTTGAACTCTCGTAGCCTCTTTGATGGACGTCTTCTTCGTTATTTTGATCGTCGAGATTGTGTATGATTTGAGAATTGTGGTTGGTATCGAAATCGATGTCCAGATTGTTGCTAGTTACGTAATCGTTAGAAACGATCAAAACGTAGCCAACGCCATCACCCTTATCATTATATGATCCCACCGAAGTGAGCGGATAATCATACATAATCGGAGGTTCGAGGGATTTCTCCCCGAATCGGAAACAACTATCCTAGGATAAGCGGCCCCTAGTCTACGCCTTAGGAGTCTCGGTCCCCTCTTCTTCATCAATTTTCTTCTTTTCTTCGATCGTCTCTCGTCGAGGTGGCTCTTCTATCGCAAGTGATAGTACCGGTTTAACGGGTCTCGAACTACGAATTGAAGCTCGCACCGAAGCGGTTCGGATGCTTGTCTAAAATCTTCTTCGAAGACCTCGTCCGAGCGGTAGTCCATCCATCGTCGGTTGCATAGGGATCTATCGGAATGACGGGATCGGTTGAGATAACATTGACGGAACCTCCTTTACGGGGTTCCTTCATGTACTCCTTCGGGATAGTTATATTTCCTTTCCGAAGGTTGTCGTTGAGCCAACTTTTAAAGGTAATTCAATCTTCTATCTTGTGCCCAAGCATCCGATGGTAGGGGCAAAAGTTGGGATCACCGTTCTTGTTGACTTCCTCTGGTCTTTTAGGTTACGGCGACTGGAAATCCGGAGTCTTCATTAGGCTACGGAACATTTTCGAGTACTTGCTTCATTTTTGAACGGATATTCTCTGCTCGAAGCTCCCTTAATGTACATTGCGGACGAGGCGGTTGTTCATACTTGCGGAGACGGTCGATAGCTGGACCGGGGTTCTTGGTAATTCGTTGTGATTGCTTGCGGCCGTTCCGGTGGTATTTGCATCGGTTGCTTGCCTTTATCAAGCTGCTGCAATGATCCCGGATTTCTTTTCGAAGGTCTTCACCGGCTTCGTTTGTCCGTCTTGTCGGCGAAAACTTAATTGCTTCGCCTCTTCTTTCAAGCTTCCGGCCTTACTTAACAACTTCTCGAAAGTCTTAATAGTGAATCCTTTGAGGAGAAGTGCTTATCGGGCCATGAATGCTTTTAAGCAAGATGCCAAGCTGCATGTTGTTCTTGCGGTTGTGGTTCACACTTCATGCTTAAGTTTCTCCATCGAAGTATGTAATCCACCAAAGTTTCATTCGGCCTTTGTTTCTCTACCACTAAATCACCTATAGTGATGTGGTGCTGAGCTCCGGCGAATCGCTTGATGAAGAGGTTCTCTAGCTGCGAGAACGTCTTCACCGAACCATTTGGTAATTCCGCATACCGGTCGAAGGCGATTCTGACGGACTGTTGACGAGCTGTCGGAAGAGTAACGCATCGCTCCCGCCGGCATTGCAACAATCGGCACGAAAGTGTGCAACATGCTTGTCGGGGGTTCCGGTTCCGTCGAAGGTCTTGAACGAGAGGTGGTATGAAGCCTTTCGGGTATTGGACAGCGTCGAATTCTTCGGGTAAGGTCTACCCGTCCGAATGGATGTCCCGTTCTTCGATTGTGCTAAGGCTTCTCGCACTTGCTCGTTCTACCAAGTTCTTGATATCCTTTTCGGGGATCATACTTTGTGTTGTATCCTTTTTCAGTTGGTCATCCCCATTGACGGATGTAATCTCCTTTCCTCCGTCTACAATGTGAATGACCTCGCGGGGTGTCTCTCATGTGGTTGTACTTGACTGCGGAGAGTGGCCAGAGCTACGGCCATCTCTTCCATCCTTTTCGCCATTTGAGCGATCGTGTCGTCCTTTTCACGAAGGCTGTCTTCTCATCAGTTCCGGCTCCTCTCTTTCTGCGGCTGCAGGAGCACCTTGCGAAGCTGATGAAGCTCGTGTCTCAACCATATTGATTTTTGCATATTCGTCGTCCATGAACTCCGATGAATCGATCTCATCTCCGAACTTTTCTTCTCTTTCTTTTGCCAACCGTCGGATATCGGTTCTCAACTTTTCCATTGCGTCTTCCGGCGGAGCTTTCGTGTGTCTTTGCGGTTGTCATGCGATAGTTGCCGGGTCCCTTTTCACGAGTTCCCTTTATCGCGAGTAGCGCTTTCTTGATTCCGGCCTCCGGCGAGACTTTCTTTCTCGGAGCTGCTTGTTTCGATCTTAGCCGCCCGGTAGTGGGACGCCATACCATCCTTCTAGCGGCGGAAGGTCTAGGACCGGATGGTGCGTCGACCAAATGCTGGAAGGTGGTATCCTCCCTAATCTGTCAATCACGAGACTACGACGGGCGGGCTAGCCTTCATTCTCTTGCTTGGCTTTTCGTCATGATGGCGGGCTCTACTCGGGGCCCAAGACGGGATTTGGCGGCACCCGCCCTATCCTTCGTAGAATCTTCGATACGGGGCAGTTTTCCTTCCTTGCTAACTTTTCTACCAAAGTTTGCAGTCGAGCAAACAGCGTAGTTTTAGTTCTTTTCTTGCGGTTATCGTTGTAGTATGCGGGCTGAGGTAATGTGGCAGCAATCTTGCGAACATTCTCCTCATCCTCTGCGGCGGAGAGGGGATGGAACACGCTTCCTCCCAAAAGTGGTATGTAGTCGGGCGACGGTGTATATTACGGTAGCGGTGTATATTCGGACGGTGTATATTCTGCGGCTACGGAATTTCCTGCAGGAAGGCGATTTCGGCGGCTGCGGCTTCTCCGGCGATCCTTCTACTTCGTTTCTTCTTTGGGTCCTTGTCGGTGACGGAATCTTTGAAGCTGGACCCGATTTCGAAAACGGAAGGTCTTACGAGAAGATCCGTACCCTCCACGGTAACGGGTTTACCATAGTTCCGGATTTCTTTCCCCTTTGATTTGGCGGAAATCGGGGTAGGTGCGAAACAACTAGACCGATGGGGGTAGTAAGAACGGTCCTCCTGCGGACGGCAGTACTCCTCCTAATCGGGATCCTTTGCAGGGGAGGAAACTCTTGGGTCGACCTAAGGTTGAACTCAAGCAGTGGCTCCTCAGCTTCAGATATCTTGTTCGTCAGTGCAAAGAGGGAGACGTCGGTGACCTTGACGTTCGTGTTTTCAAATCCCTGTCCAAATCGGATGATCCCATTGTCGGGCAGCTCATCCTTATAGACAGCGAAGTCCGATCCGTTGGTGAAGGAGAAAATCGGTTTCGGGGCTTCCATTTGCGGGGTAGATTCTGGTTGTCAGTCCCAAGTTATGCTTCTTTTCTTTAGGACGAAAAGAAAGGAATTGAAAAGAGTCCGAACTCATTCTTGTTCATGTATTTATGAGAGGGAATCATTTGTTAAAAGAGTTACTTATTAGAGAGTTTGTTTATTTAGAACGGAATGTTCAAAGGTGTAGAGAAGGTAAGGAATCCGATTCAGAGTTGGAAAGGAAAAGAAAGTCTTAAGCAAGACTTCTCGACTCGAAGGATCATTCCTAAACTAACACCTATTGGGGGTCCACCCCACCTCGAAAATGAGGTAAAAGGATCTCGGAACCTCTCTGTTTAGGGGTGTCTAAACAGTGGCTCCTAAATCCGAGAGAATGTTGGCTATACTTATTCAAGATAGAAATGAACATAGTATTCCAACGGAAAGAAGGGTAGTTTGATCCACTAAGGACATGGATACACTACTGATTTTTGAAAGCAAAACTATCTGATTATAATGGAGAGAGGAATTTTCCCCAGCGGAGTCGCCAGAATTTGTCGGCATATTTTTAGGTTGTGTTTTATTTTGAAAAGGGGTCGCCTACAGAAATTGTGCGGCGAATTTAAATTTTAAATTTAATTTAAATATATTTATAATTTAGAAAGTAGTATTTGATTTTGGAAATAATTTTAAATTTGAAAATTTTAAGATATGAAATCAAGCTGATCTCACATCCCGAATAGTTTATATAAACGAGCACCACATCACAAACCGTGTATCTATCCCGAAGAATAGACACACTTTGCTTGACGATGGGGCTCGATTAAATAAACTAGAAGATTTGTGACATCCGTTTGGTCTGCGAACCGATTTTATAAGTCGACAAATTCCCTCGCTTAATATGAAAGCATTAAGCGGGGTTTATATTACACAGGTTCTTTAAAATTCCTATAAGGGCAAGCCCCTATAGTTAATTACATCTTAAGTGACGGGAATCACCTAAGAAAACTCTCGATAATAATCGATAATTACGCTCTCGAGAATTTCAAAGTTTAAGTTCTCGAAAGGATTGAAGTTTGGAATTTCAATAGGGAATGGATCAAATTTGGAACATTTTGTTTTGTGAATCCAAAGGAAGAAAAGTAGGAGAAATCACAGATTCGAAGTGAACTTCGGTAATTTCCCGACTATCCTATTGTTTGGCTTGGATTTAAGAAAGTCCTACTATTCATTTAGATGTTTTGATTTTTCCAATTTTAATTAATTAGGACTTATATTTATATGATAGAATCATACAAATAGCCTCGAAGATGTGAGGGTTTATGTCGTATCGGACGACTACCTCGGAATCCTAAAGCTGGTTAGGGCTTAATTTGCAGTGTAAATGCCTAACGAAGAGTTGAGGATTTATGTTGCACTAGGCAAACTACCTCGAAGTCCTATGGCTTGGTTATTTAATTCTAGGAAAGTTTTGCTGATGTGGATTCAAGTTTTGCTGATGACGATGGCCGTGCTGCCCACCATGCTCCGAGCTCCTTGTTGTTGCAGATGTTTAGTTTTAGAAATCATAAATCAGGGGATGAGAAAAGTGTTTTGGTTTAGAGAAAAATCTTAATTTCCGGGTGTTTTTTATGTTTTAATTAAAACAAATCTTAAAGTTGATTATAACGACACCGGTTAAGATCCCACGGTTCCATCCTTCCGGCATCATTATTTTTATCGGATTCACTTAGTCCGGATGAATTTGCTAAACTCAGCTGAATGAGTTCCACACTTTCATTTAGACCAGTGGGAAATCCCGTTAGCAACACGTAGGTTACATCATCCGAGGTATTCCCGATCATCCGACGGGACGTTTTAATTTAGTTGTAATTGTAGTTTTGTGTTACGTTTGTGATTAAATTTTGAGTTGTTTTATATTTTGAAATGTTGTGGCGGTGAATTTTATCTTGCAATGACTTTTAACTTAGTTTTGGTTTCGGTTTTAGGGACTATCCTAAAGGTGTGGGTTTTCATGCAACGGTTGTTTTATCATGCAAGAAAAGTAAAGTGCATTTGCAAGAAAGTAAATTGCGGGAAAGTAAATTGCAATAAAATAAAAGCGTACCTGGAGGGTCTTCCCGTCATCCCAAGCTACACTTAAAACACAATTAGAATATTTAAGCAAGTTCCTAGGTAAAGCTAAGGGAAGGGTTATGGTTTTCTACCAAATTCCTAATCCTATAGCTAGTCATTTCCTATGACGTCTAGGTTCTTTGTGTTTTGGTTTAAGGACGATTTTCTTCATCGAAAGAATAATCAAATTCGATTGTTCTTATAAATGTCTATCATATTGAGGAAGTGCTTAAGAAGAATCTTAAACATCTTTTCAATATTTCTAGGATTGTTTTAAGTCCGAATGAATTTAATTATATAAATGAATTAATCGTCCGAGAATTCAAGTTTTGTTGTTATCTTGCTCGATGAATTAGGACATTTGAATATCCTATAAGTGAAGTAACATTTCATTTAATGTTCCGTTTAGGAGTTATGATAACTAAAACTTTCAAGGGTAAATTGGTATTGAAATGATTTGATTTAAGTTAAAGGGTTTAAATTTGGAATAGTGTTCAAGTTGCTTTATATTTAATTTCTTTATGTTTTAGGTGATGTTATATTTAATTCAATTTAATTTAATTTAATTCAATTGAGTTTGATTTGATGTTAAATTAATTTAATTTGATTTGATTTTAATTTAATTTGGTTTAATTTAATTTAATTATTTAATTTAATTTAATTTGATTTAATTTACTTAATTTAATTTAATTTAAATATTCAATTTAATTTAATTTATTTAATTCAATTTAATTTAATTATTTAAATTAATTTAATTTGATTTAATTTAATTTAATTTAATTTATTTAATTTAATTTAATTTTAATTTAATTTAATTTTTTAATTTTAATTGAATTTTTTAAAAGAGTTTAATAATTTAATTTTAGTTTAATGATTAAGTCTTTTAATATTTTAAATTTGAGTTATCATTTTAATTAAGCATTGAATATTAATGAGATAATTAATTTAGGGATTTTTAAATTAAAGAATAAATCTCTTCCTAATAATATCCCTTATTTTAATAATTCCAATTTTATTATTCTTCCAAATTTAATCAATTATTTAATCAAGGTTTAATTATTTTAAAATTGCTTAATGGGTTTCTACCCTTTAATTATTTAAATTTCAATCATCCAAATCAGATTAGGATCAAATATTTTACTTGTTAATTTTTTTATTAAACCTAAAGTTTTAATTAAGGGTTAAAATTTTAATTACCATTTTACCCTTTAAGCTTAATAATTTCATAACTCACTAAATTGAACTCAAATGAACTTGAAATTTTTATGTGACTTCACTCATATGTCAATAAAGACATGAGAGGAGAAAATGTGATTTTTCTGTATTTAATTTATTTATATAATTATTTTTATTGGAAAATAGAGATTTCCAAGGAAAATTTAATAACATGACCAAGGGAAAGTTTTTGTCCTTAAGAAAATTAGGGGACATTCCTAATGACTAGAGGACCATTTGGACCAATTTTGGTGATTTTTTGAATTATATTATTTTTATTATAATTATTTTAAGTTTTGGAGTGTTAATTAATTTAAAAATAAAATAAATCTTGAAAATTGAGTTTTATATTTTTCAAAAATCTCTCTGATATCAAAGAAATCAGAGAATCAAATTTTACAATTTTTTGATTTTTCTATGATTTATTATAATTATTTTAGTGAAAATGCTAGAAAATACATTTTTTTAATTTTAAAATTACCTTAAAGCTTTAAAATTTAATATCTCACTAAATAGACCTAAGAAAAATATGGGGTTTGTTCCTAAGTGATTAAAATTAAAAATGTGACATTTTGGTGAATTTTATTATTTTGTGATTTTTATTATTTTTTAATTATTAAAAATATTAAAATATTATTAAAAATCAACTTTTTTAGAAAATTGAAATTTTAATTTTCTTAGGTTCCCTGATATCAGAGAGGCTCCAAAATCAATTTGGTGAATTTTTGAAAGGTATTTTAAAAGTTATGAATTTTTAAAATTTAAAATGGCTAAGTGGCTTAATCGACCCGATTAGTGGGGCTAACCAAGTCAATTGACCTCAAATTTTTATGGTGGGTTCCTCTGATCCTAAAGGTCAGTGGAGAATTGATTTCAAGTCAATTTGATGCATGGTTAACTCTAATTAATTAGAGACCTATTTTGGGTGTTTAAGCCGATTAGGGTTGTTTTAAATGAACTAAGTCAAAACCTATTTTTCCTAGGGTTCTCTGGTCATAAGGAACATCACCAAATTTTCCTAGAATTTATTTCACAACATGCTATTTATTGGAATTAAAATACTCAAAACAGCAACATGAATTTGAAAAATCAATATCTTTTTATAGGGATGGCCTCTGACTTTGAAAAATTCAGGGAATGTTCCCAAATTTAGAGGCTTCAAAAGCCCTATGGTCTCATTCCATGGTGAATTGTATACATGCATGGAGAATTAAAAGTATGCAGAGAGTAAATAAATTATAAAAAATAAAATACTTAATGAAATTAAATGATTTCTTTTCCACATTATTCTCCTCCGTTCAACTGAGCAAGAGGGTATTTTTATTTTATTTTTCTGATTTTTCTACACAGAGATATGAATTTTTGAAGTTTAGGGAATTAAATAAATCAAAAAATACCCTAATTTTCTATTTATCAACGCGGCGCCAACTCATCCTCGGCATCTCCGAAACGCCGCGTGTCGCGCTCCCATTCGACGCCGCGTGTCGCGCTCCCATTCGACGCCGCCACCTGAGTGAGCAGCCCGGGCCCCGTGGTTCTCGTACCGTCTCCTGGTCCGACGCCATCTGAGCCGTTCGTCCGCGCGTGTATTGAATGGACGACATCCGTTCATTGTCCCCGAGCGTCCTCACCCGAGAGCCGTCCACACTAAATCCCTAAGATCTCGCTCGATACTCGATGGATTTTCATGTTCTTATGCTCTATGGATTCGTCTTGAAGAGAAGAACACATCTATATGGCTATCATGCATTGAAACTAAGGCATTTGAAATGGAGAATCTCCAGAAGCTCGGGATGAAGAATTAGCTCATACCTTTGCTCAGAGAAGTGTGGCTTCGATCTGAGAGTTGTTGCACCTTCGATTGGATCCCAGCAAGCTCCGGATGAAGTCTCACGGTGCAGTGAATTGTCCGAGTGTGATTTCGACCAAGCCCGATCACAAAGCTTGGAGGCTGGAGCAAGCTGGGTGGCTCGGAGATGGGGCTTTTCTTGGTGGACACCTTCCCTTGGTACGAGTGAAGGTGTAGAACCAATCAATTTAGGAATTGGCTCCATTGTGGAGAAGTGTCCTAGTTTTGGGTGGAATTTCAGTCAGGAAATTGGATTTTATCAGTGGGGATTAGGGCAAATTGACACTGGGGATCAACTGCTCTAAGGGTGGAGAAGGGTTTGGAACAATTTTGGCAGAGTTTCGGCAAGGTTTGTGCAACTCTCCTCTCATGGCCGTGAGGGTGAGGGGTTTAAATAGAGGTGGCTGGAGAGCCTCCCAGGGATGGCCAGGGTTAGGATCAGTTGCTACGGTCATGGGAAGAACGACCATGGTGGCCATTGGGCATGGGGCAGCTCGGCGAGGTGGAATTTCAAAGTTGGCTCACATGTGAGCTCTCGGGTGTGGTGTTTTCCGGCGATCCGGGCGGCTGGCCGTGCAGGCATGGGTCACCATCTTGACCGAGGAGGTCGGGGCTTGGCAATGGTGAAGTCGATTGGGCTTGGACATGTGTAAAGTGTTTGGATTAAAATGGAATGGGGAAGAGGTCACTTTGGCTTGAAATTGGTCAATCCATTGGTTTGGGTTGGGTTCACCTCCCCATGGTTGGTCTTGGGCTGAGAAGATCAGTTAGGCTAGCTGGTCAAGAGGTGGTGATGTCCTTATCCAAGAATATTTGGATTAAATCTTGGTTAAGGGAGACATGATTAAGGCTAATGACTTTTAGGAGATGGTTAAAGGACCTCCTCCTTTTGCCATTAATGGCATGGTCACATGCCAAACTTTCATGGCTTCATATGGCTTGTGAATGGCTCATCCTTGGCTCCATTTGGCTTGGGAAAAGCTTGGGTCAATTTCATGGAAATGGGTTTTAAGAATTTTGGATATTTTGATGGAAATTTGTATGAAACTTGATTTGGAATAATTTGATCATTGGATTAGGACTTAGGGATGATTTTAATTGAATGCATGATGAAGAGAATTTGTCATATGGGCCTTAGATTGATTTTGCCCCTTTGGATTTTGGTGGAGATGGGCTTTAGGAAGGTTTAAGAAAGTGGGCTTTTGGTTTGGAAATAAATTTATGGATGGGGAATTTGTGAAGGGTTGGGCCAAACAAATGTTGTTTTTAGCTCATGGATGAGTCATGAGTGACTTGAAGCAAATTGGGAGTGATTTGGGTTTAAATTGGGTTGAATTTGGGTTCTTTTGGTGAATGGGCTAACATAGGCCCAAGTGGGCCAAGTTGGGCCAATGTTGGGCTAGGGTTGAAATTGATGTAAAATAAATGTTGGGAATTGTTTATGGGAGTGTTTCAAAGAGGTTTTGACTTTGGTTGGGTTTTGATTTTGGGGTTTGGGCTCATTTGGGTTAGGTTTGGGTTTAGGTCAAAAATGGGCCTTTTAGCTTTGGGTTGAGTTTGAGTGGGGTTTGGGTCCAAATTTTGGGAAAATAATGTTAGTATTTTGTTTGTGGGAATGTTAAGGAAGATTTAGAAAAGATTTGGGGTTAATTGGAATTGAGTTGGGTGAGTTTGGGTTAGGTTTGGGTCATGGGTCCAAATTGGGCTTTAAGGCCAAAAGTGAGATTGGATCCAAATGTCAATCAAATTGGACTTGTATTTGGTCTAGATTAGAATTGGGGATATTGAATTGAAGTTTAGAATTGAATTGGACCAAAATTGGGGTAAATTAGGTAGGTTTGGTTTGACATTGGGTTCACTTAGGGTTAAAATGGGTCAAATTGGGGGTTTTGACAAAAGTAGGGTAAATTGACAAAATTGGCCCATGGTGTAGTTAGACAAAATGAAATTGGGAATATTTGGGATTTTCTGGAATTTTTTGGGAATTTTCTGAATTTTTGGATTTTTTGGCCAAGAGGGGTATTTTGGGTATTTGGAGGGTATTGGGAGGTTTTCTTGGAATTTTTGGTATTTTTGGGTATGGATGATAAATTTGAGTGATGTGGAAATGTTTGGGAATGATTTTGAGGAATTTTGGGTAATTTAGGAAATTTTGATAAATTTGGGTAATTTCAAGGGTTTTGGGTAGGCTAAGCGGGTGTAGGGTCCCGGGGGTCAAAAATTGAAAATTTGGAAAATTGAAGATTGGGTGGATGTAAGTGGAAAGAAGTCATTTTGGTTGAGCCATGAAGCCATATCAAGCCCATATGAGCCATGAAGCCATATCAAGCCCATATGAGCCATGAAGGGACTCATTTGAGGCATTCACTATGTTGTTCCTAACCCTCTTAGCCGAGGGCTTAGGGGTTAAGGATCATCCATGTGAATCACCTACATGAGTCGGGAGGTCGAGTTAGGTATGGGTGTGGTTTTAGGAGGTATGTGGAAGTGTAGTGTGTAGGTGTAGTGTATAAATGTAGTGTGTGTGTAAGCCGGCCCCTTCACTGGACCGAGCCGCCAGGGCGATCCTAAGGCCAAAGAGTCCTATAGGAACTCATCCTTTAAACTTCCACATTTGATTTCGACCCTCCAGGTGATAAGGGGTCTACAATCGAGTTTGTAGAGTTTGCGGGGAGTTAAGAAGTGGTTTGAATTTCTAAAAGGTGGGTCCCGATTCTAGTCCTCTAAGACGAGTCAAAGGAAAAGCCTAAGGCTAGATCCTAAGTACTAAAGAGAAGAAGAGAAGACCTCATCGAAAATGAGGTCAACGGGGTCGTGCGGGCGACTACGTAGCGAGGACTTGCTCCGAGACAAAGAAATGGAAATGAGGCGAGGGAAGGATTACGATCCGATTCGGATGCTTGTTATAATTTCTGCTGATGACGGGAAAGGAAATCCGCCGGGGATACTCCGCTACGATGAAGTGGATCCAATGCTGGTTCCGATTAAGAAAATGATAAAGAGGATGGTAGCTTGGCGAGTCTTACTGCCTATCTGCATTCTAAACGGTTGTATAATCGACATACTATGCGAAGGAGACTGCATTCCACCTCACGTGGACCACCACGACTTTGTGAGACCCTTTTGCACTATTTCCTTCATCAACTAATGCAACATCATGTTCAAGACAAAACTCCGGATAATCGGCCCTGGAGAATTCTGAGGTCCAGTAGAGATACCTCTACCGGTAAGCTCTGTCCTCGTACTACAAGGAAATGGTGCCGATGTGGCAAAGTACTGCATACCAGGAGTTCCCTACGAGCGGGTCTCCATTACTTTCAGGAGAATGGATGAGAGCAAGATTTCGATCTACTTCCAGCCATATCCAGAGCTAGAGGATTTGCAGCCCTACGAGTTGTAAGCTACATAGTAGTAGCACACCTCTAAAACACACTTACGTGGGATTCTCCTTCGGAAAGTGGCTTAGAAGGTGATGTTACTACCTATGTAGTTTACTTTTCGAACAAGGATGAATTGAATAGAGCGGCTTTGTCAGAATACATGATGATATCAGTAGAGTCTGTGTTCAGATATAAATGGATTTTGTGAAAGTCTACTTTCAGAAATATGGCATCAGAAATGTTTTGATGGAATCACCCGATGTACCTTTGACTTATTTAATGGAAATGACTGTCGTATTTTGCCTTCAGTTTTGTGCAATCGACTACAAACACCACTAAATCTGAGTTTGACTCGATTTAGAGAAAAGTTGAACGAAGAACGATTTGAATGAAATAATAACAACAAAATAAAAAAAAATTGAAATTCAAAGTTTGAGTAAAACACGAAATCGAAACTTAAAGCAAATTAACTTAAAACCTCAAATTGTAAATCAAATAAATGAATGAAAATCCAAACCAAAATGAAATTTCAATAGAAACAAAACTTGAAAATCGAAATAAAATCAAATTACTAAAAGCAACAAACAGTGAAAACGAAACTCCAAATCTGAAATCCCCAGCCTCTGGCTGTTCTCAAATCTTTTCAACTCCCTGCGATCTCTTTTCTCTTTTGAGAAGGTCGACTGAGTTTACTGACACAGAACCGTGAAAAATTTTTATTTGGTTCTGATGGTATGGATTCATATCCTTCGCCAAACATTCAGTGTGTGATCAACTCTATTGGGATATGAAGCACTTTCATGTCTCATTTCAATTTTCCACAGAATTTTCAAAATCAAATCAAACGTTGACTCTTGGGATCAGTACCTAAATTCTAATTCCCACACCCTTTTGGGGCTGGTACCTAACTTCCAGTTCCCACTCTTTCGAGTTCGGTACCTAACTTCCGACTCTCTTCCGAGACTGGTACCTAACTTCCAGTTCTCACCCTTTTGGGACTTGTACCTAACTTTCGGTTTCCAGTCTTTCGAGGTCGATAACTAACTTTTGACTCTCTTCCGAGACTGGTACCTAACTTCCAGTTCTCACCTTGAAACTCCGAGGTCGGTACCTAACTTCCGACTCTCTTCCGAGACTGGTACCTAACTTCCAGTTCTCACCCTTTTGGGGTTGGTACCTAACTTTCAATTCCCACTCTTTCGAGGTCGATACCTAACTTTTGACTCTCTTCCGAGATTGGTACCTAACTTCTAGTTCTCACCTTGAAACTTTAAGGTCGATACCTAACTTTCGACTCTCTTCCGAGACTGGTACCTAACTTCCAGTTCTCACCTTGAAACTCCGAGGTCGATACCTAACTTTCGACTCTCTTCCGAGCTTGGTACCTAACTTCCAGTTCTCACCTTGAAACTCCGAGGTCGATACCTAACTTTCAACTCTCTCCCGAGACTGGTACCTAACTTTTAGTTCTCACCTTGAAACTCCAAGGTTGATACCTAACTTTCAACTCTCTTCCGAGACTAATACCTAACTTCTAGTTCTCACCTTGAAACTCTGAGGTTGATACCTAACTTTCGACTCTCTTCCGAGACTAGTACCTAACTTCTAGTTCTCACCTTGAAACTCCGAGGTCGATACTTAGCTTTCGACTCTCTTCCGATACTGGTACATAACTTCCAGTTCTCTGTTGACCTCATTTTTGATGAGGTCTTCTCTTCTCTCTTTAGTACTTAGGATCTAGCCTTAGACTTTTCCTTTGACTATCTTAGAGGACTAGAGATGGAACCTACCCCTTTAGAAACTCGACCACTTCTTAACTCTCTACAAACCCCACAAGCTTGATTGTAAACCCCTAATCACCTAGAGGGTTGAGATCGAATGTGGAGGTTTAAAGGATGAGTTCCCTATAGGACTCTTTGGCCTTTGGATCACCACAGGTGGCATCGGTCCGGTGAGGGTTCACCCGCACACATTACACTTTCACACACATTCCAAATCCTAAAACTATTCATGCCTAGCTTGACTTCCTGACTCATGTAGATAATTCATATGAATGGACCTTAACCCCTAGGCCCTTGGCTAAGAAGGTTAGGAACAACATAGTGAATGCCTCAAATGAGTACTCTCATGGCTCCTATGGGCTTCATATGGCTTCATGGCTCAACCAAAATGATTCGATTTCACTCACACTTGCTCAATTTTCATTTTTCCAAAATTTCAATTTTTGACCCCGGGGCCTCGAACCCACCAAACCTACTAGAAGCCCTTGAAACTACCCAAAACCATCAAAATTTCAAAATCACCCAAAACTTTTCCAAAATTAACCTTGAACATTTCCCCACCAATCAATCTGATCATTTACCGCCAAAAATACCAAAATTTCCATAAATACCCCCAATACCCTCTAAATTACCAAAATGCCCCTCTTGACTCAAAAATCTAAAAATTCAGAAAATTCCCAGAAAATTCTAGAAAATCCCAAATATTCCCAATTTCATTTTGTTCAACTACACCATGGATCAATTTTGCCAATTTACCCAACTTTTACCAAAACCCCCAATTTAGCTTCATTTTAAACCTAAATGAACCCGATGTCAAACCAAATCACCCCAATTGACCTCAATTTTGGTCCAATTCAATTCTAAACTTCAATTAAATATCACCAATATCAATCTAGACCAAATCCAAGCCCAATTTGATTGACATTTGAATCCAATTTCATTTTTAAGCTTAAAGCCCAATTTTGACCCACAACACAAACTTAGCCCAAACCAACCCAATTCAACTCCAATTGAACCCAAATCTTTTCTAAACCTTCCATAACATCTCCATAAACAAAACACTAACATAATTTTCCCAAAATTTGGACCCAAACCCCACTCAAATTCAACCCAAACCCAAAATCCCCAATTTAGCCTAAACCCAAGCTTAACCCTAACTTAGCCCAAATCCCAAAATTGAACCCCAACCAAAGTTGAAAACTCTTTGTAACACACCTATAAACATTTATCAACATTAATTTTACATCAAAACCAACTTTAGCCCAATCTTAGCCCAAGTTAGCCCATTTTGATCTATTTTGACCCTATCACCAAGGGGACCCAAATTAGACTCAATTCAATTCCAAATCACCTCAAATTTGTCTCAAATCACTCATGACACATCCGTAAACCAAACAAAACATTTATTTAGCATGGCCCTTTGTAAAATTTTTCATCTAAAAGCCCATTTTGAAACATAAAAGCCCATTCCCTTTAACCATTTTTAAAGCCCACCTTTACCAAATTTTAAAAGCCCAAACCCATCCTAAAGCCTACATTGCAATCTCATCTCATCCTCACTCAATTAATATCACTCCCTAAGTGCTAAATCCATCATGAAAATCAAACCAAAATGGTATTATGCCAAATCCCATCAAATAATCCCAAAATTTTAAGAATTCCATAAACCCTTTTCCATGAAAGTTGACTTGACTTTTCCCAAGCCAAATGGAGCCATGAAGCCATGTATGAGCCACATGGGAGCCATGAAAGCCTTGGACACCTCACAATACCCAAAGTGGTAAGAAGAGGGGACCCTTTAATGATTCTCTTAAGAGTGATTAACCACCCCCATGATTCTCCTAAACCATGCTTAAGCCTAATTGTACTTGGATGGTGACTTCTCCCCACTAATTAAGCTGAGCCAAATAGCTTTCTCTTCAGCCCAAGCAGACCATGGGGAGGTGAACCTATCCCAAAGCCATGAGTTGACCCAAACCAAGCCAAAATCACCCTTTTCCCATTCCATTTCAATTCACCACCTTTACACATGACAACCATCAATTGAACTCACAGGAATCAAGCTCGAGCTCACGCGACCACGAGGGTGACCCATGCACGGCCGACCGACCACCACGGCCACCGGAAGCTGCCATGGCCGAGAGCACCATGAGAGCCCGACATTGAAATTCTCTCTTGCTGAGCTGCCCCATGCCCAATGGCTATTGGAGATGTTCTTCCCTTGCCCAGAGCAGCTGATCCCAGCCATTAACTTCCCCTGGAAGGCCCTCCGGCCAACTCTATTTAAACCCCACTCCTCTTGGCCAAGAAGGGAGTTGACCAAACCATACAGAGCCTCTGCCAAAATTGTTCTAGACCATCCTCCACACTTAGAGCATTTGATCCCCAATGATAATTTGCTATAATCCCCATCTACAGAGCTCAATTTCTCAGCCAAAATTCCACCCAAAACCAGGACACTTTCCAATTCTCCACTAAACTCAAATTAAACTCACCCACACCTGCACAAGACCAAGAGAAGAAGTTCCCCAGTGAAAGCCCCCTCTCCAGGCCACCCATTTGTTCTAGGCTCCAAAGGTTGAAATCGGGTCTGGTGGAAATTAGGTCTAGGCAATTCCCCAGGGCCAGAGACTTCATCGGGAGCTTACTTGGACTGAATCGAAGGTGACACAACTCTCAGATCGAAGCCACACTTCTCTGAGCAAAGGTATGAGCTCTCTCTTCTTCTCGAGCTTCTGAACATTCTCTATTTTGATTGGGTTAATTTCATGCCACATAAACCGTATGGATATGTTCTCCTCTTCAAGACGAATCCATAGAGTATAAGAACATAAAAATCCATTGAGAATCGAGTGAGATCTTAGGGTTTTAGTGTGGACGGTCACGGGTGAACACCAGTCGTAGACGATGATCGAGAGCCATTGGATCGCGCGTGTATCGAGCGGACGGCTCAGATGGCGTCGGACCAGGAGATGGTACGTGAACCGCGGGCCCCGTGGCAGCTGACTCAGATGGCGGAGCAGAATCAAAGCGCGCCGCGTGGCCTTTCGGAGCTGCCGAGGATTGCGTGACGCCGCGTGGATAAGTAGGAAATTAGGGCTATTTTCTATTTATTTAATTACCAGAATTTCAAAAATTCATAACTTTATGTAGAAAAATCATAAAAATAAAATAAAAATACCCTCTTGCTCAGTGAACAGAGGAGAATAATGTAAAAAAGAAATCAAGTCATTTCATTAAGTATTTTATTTTTAATGATTTATTTACTCTCTGTGGTATTTTAATTCTCCATTTGCATAGACAATTCATCATGGCATGAGACCATGGGGCTTTTGAAGCCTCTGAACTTGGAAACATTCCCTGAATTTTCCAAGGTCAGGAACCATCCCTATGAGAAGTTATTGATTTTCCAATTGCATGTTACTGTTTTGAGTATTTTAATTTCAATAATTACCATGTTGTGAAATAAATTCTAGGAAAATTTGGTGATGTTTCTTATGACCAGAGGAACCTAGAAAAAATAGGTTTTGAGTTAATTCACATGGAACAACCCTAATTGGCCTAAACACACAAAACTAAATTTTAATTAATTAGGGTTGAACACATATGTAAATGACTTGAAAATAATTCTCCACTGATCTTTAAGATCAGAGGAACCTCACATAAAAATTTGAAATCAATTGGAAATGTTTAACCCCACTAAATGGATTAATTAAGTCACATAACCAAAATTAAACTTTAAAAATTCATAACTCACAAAATAATTTTCAAAAATTCACAAAAATGGTCTTGCGGCATCTCTGACATCAGAGGAACTTAGGAAAATTAAAATTGTAATTTTCTAAAAAAATTGATTTTATCATTATTTTAATATTTTTAATAATTAAAAAATAATAAAAATCATAAAAATATTAAAAATCACCAAAATGACACATTTTGAATTCTAATCACTTAGGAATAAACCAAATATTTTTCCTAAGTCTCTAGGATAAGATATTGAATTTTAAAAGCCTAAAACAATTTTTGAATTAAAAAATGAATTTCCAAATATTTTCACTAAATTAATTCTAATAAATCAAAGAAAAATCAAAAAATTATATTATTTGCTTCTCTAAGTTCCTTGAAGTCAGAGAGATTTTTGAAAAATACAAAATCTATTTTTCAACTTCAATTTTATTTTTAAATTAATTAATACTCCAAAACTCAAAATAATTCTAATAAATAAAATATAATTCAAAAAATCACCAAAATTGGTCCAAGTGGTCCTCTAGTCATTAGGGACATCCCATAATTTTCTTAAGGATAGAAACATTTTCTTGGTGATGTTATTAAATTTTCCTTGAAAACCCTTATTTTTCATTAGAAATAATTACATAAATAAATTAAATATAGAAAAATCACATTTTCTCCTCTAATGTCTTAATTGACATGTGAGTGAGGTTACATAAAAATTTTGAGTTCATTTGAGCTTAGTTTAGTGAGTTATAGAATTATTAAGCTTGAAGGGCAAAAGGGTAATTAAAGATTTCAACCCTTAATTAAAATTTTAGGATTAATCAAAAAAAGGGGAGGGTAAAATATTTGATTCTAAACTGATTTTGGATGATTGAAATTTAAATAATTGAAGGGTAGAAACTTACTAATCATTTCAAGAATAATTAAAATAAACTTTAATTAATTAATTAATTAAAATTTTGGAAGAATAATAGAAATTGGAATTATTAAAGTAGGGATATTATTAAGAGGATATTTATTCTTTAATTTAAAAATGCCTAAATTAATCACTGCAATAATATTTAATTCCCAATTTGAATGATAACCCAATTTAAAATTTAAAGTGCTAAAAGACTTTACTATTAAATTAAATTAAATTTAAACTATATTAAATCAAAATTTAAATTAAATTAACACCTTTAACAATTAAATTAAATCATATTTAATATATTAAGATAAAACTAAAATTAAATCAAAATAAATTAAATCAAATTAAATTTAAATTTAAATTAAATTAAATTAAACTAAATTAAATTGAATTAAATTAAATCAAATTAAATTAAATTAAATTAAATTAAATTAAACCTAAATTAAATTAAAATTAAATTGAATTAAAATCATTTAACGACAAACCTAAATGAAATCATTAAGAATTAACTCTAAAATAATTTGAACACTATTTCAAACTTAAAATTTTTTTTATATAATTAAGTCAAAATTAAAATTAAATCATTAAGTTTAAATCATTAAAATACTTAATAAGTTGATTTTCCCTTTTAAAGCTCTTATTATTATAACACTTAAATGAAGTATCAAGTGAAGTGTTGCTTCACTTATAGGACATTCAAATGTCCTAGTTCACTGAGCAAGAGAACAAAACTTAAACCCCTGGATGATTAATTCACCTGTGCAACTAAATTTATTTGGACTCAAAACAATCCCAGAAATATTGAAAAGATGTTTAGGACTCGTCCTAATCACTTCGTCAATATGACGAGACGTTTTAGAAGAACAATTGAATCTAGTTGTTCTTTGATGAAGAAAATCATCCTTAAACCAAACCAAGAACCTAGACGTCATAGGAGATGACTAGTTATAGGATTAGGAATTTGGTAGACAATCAAAACCCTTTCCCTTAGCTTTACCTAGGTATCTGTTGAAATATTTAAATACCTTAACATGTTTTTAAGTGCAGCTTAGGATGACGGGAAGACCCTCCAGGTACGCTTTTATTTTATTGCAATTTACTTTGTTGCAATTTACTTACATGCATTGTACTTTACTTTTTCTTGCATGATAAATAAAACTGTTGCATGAAAACCAAAACCTTTAGGATAGTCCCTAAACTGAAACCAAAACTAAATTAAAAGTCATTGCAAGATAAAATTCACCGCCACAACATTCCGAAATATAAAACAACTCAAAATTTAATCACAAACAGAACAACAAAACTACAATTATAACTAAATTAAAACGTCTCGTTGAATGATCGGGAATACCTCAGATGATGTAACCCATGTGTTGCTAACAAAATTTCCCACGGTCTAAATGAAAGTGTGGAACTCATTCAGTTGAGTTTAGCAAATTCATCTGGACTAAGTGAATTCAATGAAAATAACGGTGTCGGGATGATAAAACCGTGGGATCTTAATCAGTTCTGTTTAATTAACTTTAAGATTTGTTTTAATTAAAATATTAAAAAAAAAAACACTTGGATTTTAAGATTTTCTCTAAACCAAAACACTTCCTCATCTCCCCGATTTATGACTTCTAAAACTAAACCTCTCAGTAATAACAAGGAGCTCGAGCATGGTGGGCGGCTCGACCATCGTCATCAGCAAAACTCGGATCTACTTCAGCAAAACTTTCTTAGAATTAAATAACCAAGCCATAGGACTTAGAGGAAGTTTTCCTAGTGCAACATAAATCCTCAACTTTTCGTTAGGCATTTGCATAATCATGTTATACAAATTAAGCCCTAACCAGTCTTAGGATTCCGAGGTAGTCGTTCGGTACGACATAAACCCTCACATCTTCGATGCTGTTTGTGTGATTTTATCATACAAATTTAAGTCCTAATTAATTAAAATTGGCAAGATTGAAACATTAAACAAACTCCCAAAGTGAAGCCAAACAATAGGTTAGTTTAGGAAGTTGCCAAGATTCTTCTTGGATCCTCAGCTTCTCCTACTTTTCTTCCTTTGAACTCACGAAATTAATCGTTCCAAATTTGATCCATTCCCTATTGAAATTCCAAAATTCAATCCTTTGAAAACCTTAAACTTTGAAATTCTTGAGAGCAAAACCATCGATCATTATCGAGAGTTTTCTTAAATGATTTCCCTCATTTAAGATGTAATTAACTATAGGGGCTTGCCCTTATAGGGAACTTTAAGAACCCAGGTAATATAAACCCTGTTTAATTTCTTTATATTAAACAGGGGAACTTGTCGGCTTATAAAATTGGTTTGCAGACCAAACGGTTTTGTCATAAATCTTCTAGTTTATTTAACTGAGCCCCATCATCAAGCAGTGTGTCAATTCTTCGGGATAGATACACGGTTTGTGGTGTGGTGCTCGTTTATATAAACTACTTGGGATGTGAGATCGGTTTGATTTCATATCTTAAAATTTTCAAACTTAAAATTATTTTCAAAATCAAATGCTACTTTCCAAATTATATATATATTTAAATTAAAATTAAAATCTAAAAATTCGTCGACAACTTCTGTAGGCGACCCCCTTTTTAAAATACAACACATAACTTAAAAATATGTTGACATTCTCTTTTCGAGATCAGTACCTAAATTCTTATTCTCATACTTCTCGATTGGTACTTAAATTTTGATTCTCTCTTCGAGGTTGGTATCTAAATGCTAGTTCTCTTTGTAATCCTGAGTTTGGAGCCTAGGTTCCAATTCTCATTTTAAATCCAGAATCTCTAAAAATCCTCGAAATCAATCTTAAGTCAAATTTCAACCAAAGTCGAAACTCAAATCGATCATAAACTCAAAATTAAAGCTTAAAATAAAAATGAAAACGAATTTGAAATCAAATCTCTCCAGATCATGTGATCTGGAATTCACCCCCTCGTTTCCCCAGCGAGAGTTTTGTAATCTTCAGTCTTGGAGATTTACCCGATACTCCCCAGTGAGAAATTTTCTTTGCTTCGTTCTAAGTGTATGACTTGGACGTCTGTGTTGGTTTTTTTATCTCTTTGGTCAACGCCAATACGTGCAGTGTGCTTGGTTAGCACACCACACCTACTAGGGGTCCATTTGTTGACCTCATTTTGGGCTAGGTCTCTACCTTCCGCTTAGTGCTTAGAATCTAGCCATAGGACTTCTCCTTGACTATCCTAGAAGACTAGAGATGGAACCCACCATTTAGAAATTCAAACCAAGTCTTGATTCTCTTTAGAATCCTACATAGATGGTCATCAACCTCCAAATCACTTGGAAGGTATTTGGAAGGTTAGGACCAATGTGTAAGAAGACAAAGATGAATTCCTATAGGATGTTTAAACCTTAGGACTACGCTGAGTGGCCTAGTCCTGGAGAGGTCTGGCTTACACACACTGCACTCTCACACACACATTCTAAACCCTGAACCATCCTTACCTAATTCCTACCCCTGGTTCATTAGAGCACTCATATGGTTAAGTCTAAACCCCAAGCTCTTTGGCTAAGAGGGTTAGGAACAAGATGTTCAAAATGGACATTTCTTGGTCCATGGCTCTCTCTAAGATTTTTCACCCTCTCAACCATAATCAAATACCATTTTTGCCAAAATTCATGGTTTTTACATTGGGTCCTCAAGCCTACCCAAATTTACCTAAAATACCCCTACAACCACAAAATCATCTAAAAATTCCCACAAATTACCTAAAATTCCTAAAAGCCCTAAAAATCATTTTGAAACAATTTCCACCTCTTAAATCCACCAAAATACCCTAATACCCTTCAAATAACCTCTTAATACCCTAAATACCCTTTTAGCCCAAAATTCCAAAAATTCCAAAAATTCCCAAAAAATTCCAGAAAATCCCAAATATTCCTAATTTCATTTTAGCTAACTACACTATGGACCAATTATGCCAATTCAACCCACTTTTATAAAAATCCCTAATTTGACCCATTTTTAACCTAAATGGACCCAATGTCAAACCAAACTAACCCATTTGACAAAAATTTTGCCCAATTTCAACTACAAACTTCAATACAACATCCCCACTATCAACATAAACCAAATCTAAGTCCAAATTGATTCACATTTTAGTTCAATTTCATTTGAAATCCAAAATCCCCAATTTTACCTAATTAATCTAAAACCCCCAATTAACCTAATACCAACTTTGTTTTCACCAAATTTCAATCCTAAACTTTCCATGACATGCCCATGAAATTTATACAACCTTTAATTGCCCCAGTTTTAGCCTAAGCTTACTAAATCTATATGAAAACAAAAAATACCCCATTTTTGCATAAAGTGGATCCATGCCCTAAACCTACCAAATTGGTTAGCCAAATCCTAAAATTTCTTCCCAATTGATGTTGGGAACTCTTCAACACATTCCCTTAGACCATTTGAAACTTTCAATTGGGTCTAAACCCCACCTTAAACTAACTTGGACCCAAGTTGATTCAACCTTGCCTAAATTAACCAAAATCTCTAAATCCACCTAATTGACCTTTCAATTAAACTCAAAACCTTTCCATGTCTTCATGAAAGTTCTTCATGGCAATAATTTCTACAATGTTGCTCAAGACACTTGGATCTAAATAAAACCCAAACTCAAGTAAGCCTAACCTAAACTCAAGTGAGCCAATTTGAACATATGGCCTAATCAAACCAAATTGAACCAAGTGTGGCTAAACCAACCTTTCCACAGCCACCAAGTGAACCCTAGGAATCACCCTAGATCCAACTAGCCCAAGCTAAGTGAGCCATGGACTAAGAGTTCTCCATTTTAAGGGATTTCTTCCCTTAAGTGGTTAAATCCTCTTTTGCCTTACCCCAAAACATCCCCACAACTGCTAATCACCATTAAACCTCTCCATGACTCACTTGACCTCAGAGGCCAGCTCCCCTGTCCTTGCCGGCTGGCCTAGCCACTGGAGGGGGTCAAAAACGAGAGCCACCATCTACCTTAACTCTCCCAAACTCCACCAAATGGCCACCTCAGCCAAATTAAACATTGGAGCCTCACTGCCCTCCACCTAAGCAACTGAATCCACCCATCAATTGAGCCTTAGCTCAGCCCAATGGCCCTGGCCATTTAAGCACCACCTTTTGGCCATTAGAGGTGTTGAAATTTTTCTCAATAGAAACCCTCCAAATTTTTCCCAGAGCTCCTCCGAGCCAAGAGAAGCTCAGCCCTACTACTTTCCTGTCACCTCCCCCACTTATTGAACTCAATTTTTGAGTTCAATCTCAGGCCAAAAAATAGGACACTCTCTGAATCTTCACCAAATCCAAATTAACTCTTCCCACACCTTCACCAGAGGTAGAGAAGAAGTTCCCCAGTGGAAGCCCTCTCACAAGGCCACCTAATCCTTCCAGCCTTTAAAGCTTGAAATCAGGCTTGGTCGAAGTCATACCCAGGCAATTCACCACAGCTCCAGGCTCCATCCCTAGCTTCCCTGAGCTCCAATGAACGTGCCGAGTCTCTCTGATAGAAACTTCACTTCTCAGAGCCATGGTATTGCTCTCTTCTTCCTCCCGAGCTTCCAACGATTCTCCATTTTGTTTGGCTTGATTTCAATGCATGTTAGCCGTATAGATGTGTTCGTCTTGTCGAGGCGAGTTTATAGAGCCCAAGAACGTGTGATTTGGTTAAGTATCGAGTGAGATCTTAGGGCTAGAAGCTGGACGGCTCTCGGCTCACACCAGTCGGGACGATGAACGGATATCGTCGGATCGCGCGTGTATCGGACGGACGGCTAGGATCGCACCATAATGGAGCAACGAGACATGAACCGCGAGCCGCGTGGCTGTCGAGTCAGATGGCGGCGCCGAATCAGGAAGCGACGCGTGGAGCTTCGACCCGCCGTAGGTTGAGTTGGCGCCGACGTGGTTAAGTAGGAAATTAGGGATTTTCTGATTTCTTTTAATACCATAACCTTTAAAAATTCATATCTTTGCATAGAAAAATCATAAAAATAAACTAAAAATACTCTCTTGCTCAGTGAACAGAGGAGAATAACGTGGAAAAAGAATTGATCTATTTTATTGAGTATTTTATTTTTAATTAATTTAATACTGTTTTGAATATTTTAATTCTCCATGCATGTATACAATTCACCATGGCAAGAGACCATAAGGCTTTTGTAGCCTTTGATCTTGGGAACATTCCCTAAATTTTCCAAGTCCAGAGGCTATCTCTATGGCAAATTATTTATTTTCAAAGTTTATGTGCCTATTTTGGCATTTTAATTCCAATAATTATCATGTTGATTAATAAAATTTAGGAAAATTATGGGAAGTATCTCTAGACCAGAGGACCTTAGGATAATTATGGCTTAGCTTAAATCATTAAAATGAACCCTAATTTGATCAAAACCCTAAAAATAAGATGGAATTAATTAGGAGTAATCACTCATCAAAATAGCTTGAAATCAATTCTCCACTGATCTTTAGGATCAGAGGAAACCCCATAAAAGTTTTGAAGTCAATTGAGAATGTTTTAACCCACCAAATGAATTTCTAAATAACATGGTTACTTTAAACTTTAAAAATTTATAAAACCTAAAATGTATTTCAAAAATTCACAAATTTGTTTTGAGGTCTCTCTGGTATAATAGGAGTCTATGAAAATTAAAATTGAGATTTTTCTAAAAATTTCATTTTTAACCTATTTTTAAATATTTTAATAATTAAAAAATAATAAAAATAAAAAAAATATTAAAAATCACAAAAATGTCATATTTGGTCCCCTAATCACTTAGGAACCAACCAAATATTTTTCCTAAGTCCCTAGGTTGAGATATTGAATTTTTAAGGCTTAAGACATTTTTTTAATATTAAAAAAATGAATTTTCAACCCTTCCCACTAAAATAATTCTAATAAATCAAAGAAAAATTAGGAAAATATAAAATTTGTTTCTCTGAACTTCTTGAGGTCAGAGGGACTTAAGAAAAATATAAAATCTATTTTTTAACTTTAATTTTATTTTATAACTAATTAATACCCTAAAAGTTTAAATAATTATAATAAATAAAATATAATTCAAAAAATTACCAAAAATGGTCCAAGTGGTCCCCTAGTCAGTAGGAACATTTCATAATTTTCCTAAGGATAGGAACCCTACCTTGGTCATGTTATTGAATTATCATGGAAGATCCTTATTTTACATTAAAATAATTATATAAATTAAACTAAAAATGGAAAAAATCACATTTTCTCCTCTAATGTCTTAATTGACATATGAGTAAGGTGACATAATAATTTCACATTCATTTGAGTTTAATTTGATAAGTTATGAGATGAGTGTGTTTAAAAGGGCATAAAGGTCATTAAGGAGTTTAACCCTAATTAATACTTAAGGTCTAATCAGGAGGGAGGGTAAAATAATTGATCTTAGTCTTCTTGGATGATTGAAATATAGGACATCTAAAGGGTAGAAACCCATTATTCACTTTTAACACATCAAAATGAAACCTTAATTAATTAAATCATTTAATTTTGGAGGAATAAATTAAAATTTGGATTATTAAGGTTAGGGTATGACTTAAGAAGATATCAATTCTTTAATCTAAAAAATCCCTAAAATGAATCACTCTAATAATAATTCTTAATGATAAATGAAATTAATAATAACTAAAAATACTAAAAAATATATTTTTTTAAAAAAAGATAAATTAAAGCTTAAAGCATTAAATGATTTAATAATTAAATCAAAAATTAAGTTACTAAATTAAAGCTTAAAGCATTAAAACATTAAAATTAATTTTAAATTACTTCAGAACTATAATCACCTAAGATAAACTTAAAACAAATTTAAAACATTAAAATTAATCCCAAAACAATACATAATGAGAAGAAAATGTGAAGATTAAACCAATTAAAATCAACCCAAAGTAATATGATTAATTTAAATTAAATTTAAATCATCAAAGCATAATTTAATCTAATAATTTAAACACATCTTTCAATTTAAGTAAGATCAAAACACTCAAAAACAAATCAACCCGGATTTTGAAATTAAATTGAATTATCTCAAATCCCCAACTCAACTTTAATTAAGGCGGTTAAAATCTTTAATAGACTAATTTGCCCCCCCTAAAGATGTTCATTATTATAACTCTTAAATGAAGTATCAAATGAAATGTCACTCCACTCATAGGATAATCAAACATCCTAATTCATTGAGCAAGAGTAACCTGGGTGATTAATTCGCCACCTCAATGAAACTAATTGAACTTAAAGTAATCCCAAAAATGTTTAAGAAGATGTTCAAAATTCAATTCCGAGCACTTCTTTAACTTAATGAGATGTTTCAAAGAACAGTGAAACTTCATTATTCTTTGGTGAAGAAAATCATCCTTAACAAAACACGAGAACCTAGACATCATAGGAATTGACTAGCACTAGGATTAGGATTTTGGTAGACAACCAAAACCTTCCCTTAGCTTTACCTTAGTGCTTGTTGAAAATATATAAATGTTCTGACATGTGTTTTAAGTGCAGCTGGGAATGACGAGAAGACCCTCCAAGTACGCTTTTACTTTATTGCAATTTACTTAGCTGTATTGCACTTTACTTTTCTTGCATGTTAAACAAGAATGTCACCTTGCATGAAAGCTGGAACTTTTTGGATAGCCATAAAACTGAAACCCAAAATTAAATTAAAAGTCACAACAAGATAAAATTCACTGTCACAACATTTAAAATATAAAACAACTCAAAATTTAATCACAAACAGAACAACAAAACTACAACTATAACTAAATTAAAAAGTCTCGTTAAATGGTCGGGAATCCACGTGTTGCTAACGAGATTTACCATGGTCTAAATAAAAGTGTGGAACTCATTCAGTTGAGTTTAGCAAATTCATTTGGAGTAAGTGAATCCAATGAAAATACCGGTGCCAGGATGACGGAACAGTGGGATCTTAATTGGTTCTGCTTAATCAACTTTAAGATTTGTTTTAATTAAAACATTAAACCATCTCAATTTTTAACATTTCTAAACCAAAACACTTCTCTCATCTCTTAATTGTCACTTTCTAAAACCAAACCTCTGTAACAACAAGGAACTTGGAGCACGGTGGGCAGCACGGCCATCTTCAACAGCAAAACCCGAGTCTACATCAGCTAAACCTTTCTTAGAATTAAACAACAAAGACATAGGATTTTGAGGTAGTTTGCCTAGTGCAACATAAATCCTCAACTTTTTGTTAGGCATTTGCATAATTGTGTTATGCAAATTAAGCCCTAACCGGTCATAGGACTCCGAGGTAGTCATTTGGTACGACATAAACCCTCACATCTTTGAGGCTATTTGTGTGATTATGTCATACAAATATAAGTCCTAATTAATTAAAATTAGCAGGATTGAAACATTAAATAAACTCTCAAATTGAAGCCAAACAATAGGATAGTCGGGAAGTCACCGATGTTCACTTCGGGTCTGTGACATCCCCTACTTCTCTTCCTTTGGACTCCTGAAATAAACTGTTCCAAATTTGAGCTATTCCCTATTGAAATTTCCCAAAATCCAATTGTTTGAAAACCTTAAACTTTGAAATTCTTGAGAGCAAAACCACTGATCATTTAAGATGTATCTAACTATAGGGGCTTGCCCTTATAGGGAACTTTAAGAACCCAGGTAATATAAACCCTGTTTAATTTCTTTATATTAATCAGGGGAACTTGTCGGCTTATAAAGTTGGTTCGCAGTCCAAACGGATGTCACAAATCTTCTAGTTTATTTAATTGAGTCCCATCATCAAGCAGTGTGTCTATTCCTCGGGATAAATATACGGTTTGTGATGCGTTGCTCGTTTATATAAACTATTTGGGATGTGAGTTCGGTTTGATTTCATATCTTAAAGTTTTCAAACTTAAAATTATTTTCAAAATCAAATACTATTTTCTAAAATATATATATATATATATATATATATATATATATATATCTAAATTTAAAATCTAAAGTTTGCCGACAACTTCTATAGGAGACCCCCACTTTAAAAACACTTAACCTAAAAATATGCTGACACGCCTGTCACAAACATATCCATAAGGTTTTACTTCCTACAAGTATCAATGTTTATTGCAAAGAATACTAAAGTTTCAAGTGGGGGAACGAGAAGACTCGCCAGATACACTTCTATAAGTTTACAACGCTTTCTTTTCCCATGTTTTCTTTACCGCACTTTACTTTTCTTGCAATTTGCATGATAAACAACAATGTCACCCTGCATGAAAACTAAAACATTTAGGATAGCCACAAAACCAAATCCAAAACTAAACTAAAAATCAAGACAAGATAAAATTCACCGACACAACATTCAAAATATAAAACGACTCAAAATTTAATCATAAATAAAACAAAGACTATAATTGTAACTAAATTAAAACGACTCTTTGGATGACCAGGAATTCCTTGGAGGAGGTAACCCATGTTGCTAATAGAGTTTTCACATGATATAAATGAAAGTATGGAACTCATTAAGTTGAGTTTAGTAAATTCATTTGGACTAAGTGAATCTGATGAAAATAGCGGTGCCAGAATGATGGAACTGTAGGATCTTAACCGGTGTTGCTATAATAAACTTTAATGTTCCTCTAATAAAATATTAAGTCATCTCAATTTTTAAATGTTTCTAAAACATGACACTTCTCTCTTCTCCTCAATTGACACTTCTTTAAACTAAACCTGCTACGACAAAGAGCTTGGAGCATGCATAGTGGGCAACACAGCCATCTTCAATAACAAAACTTGTCTACACCAGCAAAACCTTCCCTTAGTTTAAAAAACAAGCCACAGCACTTCGAGGTTGCTTGCCTGGTGCAGCATAAATCCTCACCTTTTCTTTAAGCCTTTGCACAGCTCTGCTGTGCAATATAAGCCCTAATTCATTTTAGTATTCTGAGGTTGTTGGCCGGTACGACATAAATCCTCCCATCTTCCAGGTTCTTTGCATAATTTGATATTATACAAACGTAATCCCTATAATTAATTGGTAGGATTGAAATTTAAATAAATTCATTTCCAAGATTTAAAACCAAACTATAGGATAGTTTGGGAAGACATCAAGATTTTCCTTGAATCTGTGTCCTTCCCCTAGCCTTCTCTCCTTTGGATTCTGATGAAATGAAATGTTTTAAAACTTGAGCCATTCACCTATTGAATTTTAGACTATGAAATTTTCTTGGAAAACCTTACCTTTGGAAGTCATGACTATAAATATTTCCTGATCTATATCAAGAGTTTTCTAAGGTAACTTCGGTTATCTAGGATATAATTAACTATAAGCTCTTGCCCTTATAGGAAACTTCAAGACCCAGATTAATATAAATCCTATTTAATTCCTTCATAATAGATATGGGAAATTATTGGTCAAAAAGGTTCGTAGATCAAACATGTGTCATAATTTTTTTAGTTTATTTGATCAAGCTTCACCTCAAGCCTTGTACTTATTCTTCGGGATAAATACATGTCTTGCAGCGAAATCCTTGATTATTTAGACTATTATTTATATGAGATCGGTTTGATTTCATATTCTTCAAAATAAAAATATTAATTTCAAAATCCATATATATATATATATATTAAATCAAATTTCTATTTTATAAAATTAAAACCCTTTTCAAAAGAAAACATCTAAGAAATATATTTTTCAACGAAACGAAAATTTAAAATGACCAATAATCAATCACTCATTATAGTATCATTGTAAGGAGAAAGATGCCTTTTCCATATTTGAACCTTTCATTACAGACCTTTATATGTGTTAGTTAATTCTGTTTAAAAAATTTTAGAAAGTAACTTTAGTTAGCTTAGCCATTAGTTTTTGTTACATTAGCAACTTTAATATTTCCTGAACTTGCATTATTAATTGAGTTTTGGATTTCATTCATATACTATATTTTGAGTAGTTCCAACCTTCCTCGTGAGATCGATAACCTGGACTACACTAGAGCCTTGTAATACTTGAACGATACGTATACTTGAGTATACGAGTGGCTACCTAATTATTAAATTGATCTTACTGTGAAACTAAACTGAATATACCTTTGAGAATTAATTATTTTAGAAGTGACCAGTCAAATTTTTGGTGCCGTTGCGTGGGAAGATATAAAACGGTAACTATCAAATTCGTAGTGTTTAAAAACCTTTACTTTATAATTTGCAATTGTGTGTGCTTGCTTACTTTTAAGTGTGTTTAGTGTGATTTTATATGTGTAGTATTGAATCCATAGGTTTACTGACTTACAAAAATAACAAAAAAAATCTGAAAATCCTCACAAAATGACAAACAATTTAAATGATCAAAGAAATGAAAATGAACATATACCAAGACCTATAAGAGATTATGCTAACCCAACAATAGATGAAACTGAGAAAGATCAACCCAAAAGATCAAATTCAAGAAAAAATTAAGGCTATACAATTGAGAAGTGGAAAATAATTAGAAACGAGAGTGCAAAAAGAAATTGAAACTGAGAAAGGGAAGGTGGAAATTGTAAAAGATAATGATAAAATTTATCCAGATTTAGAATATCCGATTGAGCCAAAGAAAATTACTGTAGAAAAACCACCACCTCCGTTTTCCCAAAGATTAGGAAAAATAAAATATAGATAATTGTACAGCTTATTTTTAGGTTATGTGTTTTGAAAAGGGCGTCGCCTACAGAAGTTGTCGGCGAATTTTAAATTTAATTTATATATATATATATATATATATATATATATATATATATATATATATATATATATATATGTTTTAGAAAGAAGAATTTGATTTTGAAAATAACTTCAAGTTTAAAAATTTTAAGATATGAAATCAAACCGATCTCACATCCCAAATAGTTTATATAACCAAGCCGAGTTTTGCTGAAGTAGATGGCCGTGCTGCCCACTATGCTCCGAGCTCCTTGTTGTTGCAGATGTTTAGTTTTATAAGGTAAAAATCAGGAGATGAGAGAAGTGTTTTTGTTTAGAAATCTTAAAGTCCAAATATTTTTAATATTTTAATTAAAATAAATCTTAAAGTTGTTTAAACATAACCGATTAAGATCCCACGGTTTCGTCATCCCGACACCGTTATTTTCATCGAATTCACTTAGTCCAAATAAATTTGCTAAACTCAACTGAATGAGTTCCACACTTTCATTTAGACCGTGGGAAATCCCGTTAGCAACACGTGGGTTGCATCATCCGAGGTATTCCCAATCATTCAACGAGACATTTTAATTTAGTTGCAATTGTAGTTTTGTTGTTCTGTTTGTGATTAAATTTTGAGTTGTTTTATATTTTGGAATGTTGTGGCGGTGAATTTTATCTTGTGGTGACTTTTAATTTAGTTTTGGTTTCAGTTTTGTAACTATCCTAAAGGTTTTAGTTTTCATGCAACAATCTTGTTTAACATGCAAGAAAGTAAAGCACAGTGCATGTAAGTAAACTGCAATAAAGTAAATTGCAATAAAATAAAAGCATACCTGGAGGGTCTTCCCGTCATCTCAAGCTGCACTTAAAACACATATTAAGGCATTTAAATATTTCAACAGATACTTCAAAAATTTAAATTGTTTAAATAATTAAAGTTTCGATTTTGGTTTATTAAGAGTGATTAATGGGTTCCTACCCTTTTAATTTCCCAAAGTTTCAATCATCCAAGAAAGATAAAATCAAATATTTTACCCTCCATTTTAATTAAGCCTAAAATTTTAATAAAGGGGTTTAAATTCTTTAATTATCTTTATACCCTTTTAGGCTTATTTACTTCATAACTCACTAAATTGAGTTCAAATAAACTTAAAATTTTTATGTCACCTCACTCACAGGTCAATTAAGACATTAGAGGAGAAAATGTGATTTTTCTGAATTTAATTTATTTATATCATTATTTTTAGTAAAAAAATAGGGATTTTCAATCGAAATTCAACAACATAACCAAGGAAAGATGTTCCTAATGACCAGAGCACCACTTGGACCAATTTTGGTGATTTTTTAAATTATATTTTATTTATTATAATTATTTTGAGTTTTGGAGTGTTAATTAATTATAAAAAAAATTGAAGTTGAAAAATAGATTTTATATTTTTCTTAAATCTCTCTGACCTCAAGGAGTTCAGAGAAACAAATTTTACAATTTTTTGATTTTTTATTGATTTATTGGAATTAATTTAGTGAAAAAGTTGGAAAATACATTTTTTCATATTAAAAATTGTTTTGAGCCTTTAAAATTCAATATCTTTACTTTGAGGCTTAGAAAAAATATTTGGTTTGTTCCTAAGTTTTTAGGAGGTAAAATATGACATTTTTATGATTTTTAATATTTTTTAATTATTTAAATTTAAAAAATATCATTAAAAATGAAAAACTTTAGAAAATTCCAATTTTAATTTTTATGGGCTCCTCTAATATCAGAGAGCCCACAAAACCAATTTGGTGAATTTTTAAAATCTATTTTTAGAGTAATGAATTTTTAAAGTTTAATTTTGATCATGTGGCTTAATTAATTCATCTAGTGGGGCTAATCATTTCCAATTAGCTTCAAATTTTTATGCAAGGTTCTCTATATCCTAAAGATCAATGGAGAATTAATTTCAAGTTATTTTAATGTGTGGTTAACCTTAATTAATTAAAGTTAAGTTTTGAGTAATTAGGTCAATTAGGGTTATTCTTAATGAGTTAACTCAAAATATAATTATCCTAGGGTTCTCTAGTCCTAAGAAACTTCCCCAAATTTTTCTAGAATTTATTGAGCAATATACTAATTATTGGAATTAAAATACCAAAAACAGTGACATAAACTTGAAAAACACATAACTTTCCATAGAGATGGCTTCTGACCTTAAAAAATTCAGGGAATGTTTCCAAGATCAGAGGCTTTAAAAGCCCTATGGTCTCATGCCATGGTGAATTATCTATGCAAATAGAGAATCAAAATACTGAAATGAGTAAATAATTAATTAAAAATAAAATACTCATCAAAATAATTTGATTTCTTTTCCACATTATTCTCCTCCGTTCACTAAGCAAGAGGGTATTTTTAATTTATTTTTATGATTTTTCTACACAAAGATGTAGATTTTCTAAGTTCTGGGTATTTAAATAAATAAAAAAATCCTATTTTTCTACTTATCCTACTCAGCACCGCGTCATCCTACGGTGGATCGAAAGACCACGCGGCACGCTCCCATTCGACGCTGCCATCTGAGTCAGCCACCACGTGTCCCGCTGTCTCGCTCCTTCCTCTGATCCGACGCAATCTGAGCCGTTCAACCGATACACACGCGATCGGACGACACCTGGTCATCGTCTACGACTGGTGTGCACTCGTAACCGTCCACACTAAAACCCTAAGAACTCTCTCATTTCTAAACATAATTTTGTGTTCTTGTGCTCTATGGATTCGTCTTGAGGAGACGAACACATCCATATGGTTTACATCATGAAATTAACTGAAATGAAATGGAGAATTGCTAGAAGCTCGGGAGGAAGGAATGATCCTTACCTTTGCTCTGAGAAGTGTAGCTTCAATCAAAGAGTTGTGTCACCTTCGATTGCACCTAAGGAAGCTCCAGATGAAGTCTCTGGCTCTGGGGAATTGTCTAGGTATGAAAGTGACCACAGCCGATTTCAAAGCTTGGGGGCTAGAGCAACTGGGTGGCCTAGAGAGGGGGCTTTCACTGGGGAACTCCTTCTCTTGGTCCTGTGCAGGTGTGGGTGAGTTTAATTTGGATTTTGTGGAGGTTTGGGAGATGTCCTATTTTTGGGCTTGAATTTAAACTCAGAAATTGAGCTCAGCTGGGGGAAATTAGGGCTGGAATCCAATGGGGATCAAGTGCTCTATGTGCGGAGAGTGGTCTGGAACAATTTTGACAGAGTTCCAATAGGATTTGGTTCAGCACCTTCTTTGGCCGATAGGTGGTGTGGTTTAAATAGAGGTGGTTGAAGGGCTTCCCAGGGGGGTTTAATGGCTTGGATCAACTGCTTTGGTGAGGAGAAGAACAACCATGGTGGCCATTAGGCATGAGACAAGTTAGCAAGGCATAATTCAAAAATTGGCTCACATGGGTGTTCTCGGCCTAGTAGTTTCTGGCGGTTGTGGTGGCTGGCCGGCCAGGGTCAGGTCACCCTCAAGGTTAGGGAGGTCAGGGCTGGGGTTTAGTGCAGTCAATTGGCCATGGACATGTGTAAAGTAGTTGAATTGAAATGGAATACGAGGAAGGCTATTTTGGGTCCAAATGAGTCAACCCATGGTTATGGGCTAGGTTCACCACCCAAGGCCTAGTTTTGGGCTGAAAAGAATCATTTGGGTCAGCCAAGAGAAAATGGTGTGGTCTCCATCCATGGTGAGGTGGCTAAACTTGGTTTAGTGTGTAGCATGAATGGGGTTAAAAGTGATTAAGGAAGGCTTAAGAAAGGGGCCCCTCCTCTTGCCATTAATGGCTTGGTGAGGTGGAAAGGGGCTCCCAAGGCTTACATATGGCTTATGCAAGGCTCCATGGCTCCATATTGCTTAGGGATGTCTTGGAATGGTTTCATGAAAGTGGGTCCTAAGGATTTAGGATATTTAGGGGTAATTTGGCACATGGCTTAGTTCAGAAAATTTTAATGATGAATTTGAAACTTAGGGAGTGATTTAAATCAAAGGGGATGATGAGGGGAAATTTCATGTGGGCTTTAGGATAGATTTTGGGCTCTTGGATTTATTTTAGATGGGCCTTTAAAAAGGTTTAAGGAGGTGGGCCTTTAGGTTTTAAAACAAATTGGTAAATGGAAGTTTTGTAAAAGATTGGGCCAAAAAAATGTTGGTTTTAGTTTAGGGATGTATCATGAGTGATCTAGAATAGGTTTGAAATAATTTGGAGTTGAATTGGGTTTAATTTGGGATTTTTTGGCAAAGGGGTCAAAGTGGGTCAAATTGGGCTAACATGGGCTAAGGTTGGGCTAGTGTTGGATTTTATGTAAAATTAATGTTGAGAAATGTTTATGGGGGTGCTACAAAGATTTTTTAACTTTGGTTAGGCTTTGATTTTGGGATTTGGGCCCATTTGGGTTAGGTTTGGGTTTAGGCCAAAAATGGGGATTTTGGTTTGGATTAAGTTTGGGTGGAGTTTAGGTTCAACTTTGGGGAAAATCAAGTTATTTTTTTGTTTGTAGGGATGTTAGGAAGGTTTAGGAAATATTTGGGGCTAATTGGAATTGAATTGGGTTGGTTTTGGCTAAGTTTAGGTCATGGGCCAAAATTGGGTTTTAGGCTTCAAATTGGAATTGGATCCAAATGTCAATCAAATTGGGCTTGTATTTGGTCTAAATTGATATTGGGGATATTGAATTGAATTTTAGAATTGAATTGGGTCAAAGTTGAGGTCAATTGGGTTGATTTGGTTTGACATTCGGCTTACTTTGGTTAAAAATGGGTCAAATTGGGGGTTTTGGTAAAAGTGGGTTAAATTGACAAAATTAGCCTATGGTATAGTTGAACAAAATGAAATTGGGAATATTTGGGATTTTCTAGAATTTTTTAGAATTTTTTTGGAATTTATGGAATTTTTGGTTAAGAAGGGCATTTTGGGTATTTGGAGGGTATTGGGGGGTATTTTTGGAAATTTTTGTATATTTGGCTAAGGATGATCGATTTGAATAGTGGGAAATGTTTAGGAATGATTTTGAGGAATTTTGGGTAATTTAGGCAATTTTGCAAATTTTGGATAGCTTCAAGGACATTTGGTATGTTTATCGGGTGTAGGGCCCCGGGGGTCAAAAATTGAAATTTTGGAAAAGTGAAGATTGATCAAGTTTGAGTAGAATGGAATCACTTTGGTTAAGCCATGAAGCCATGAAGCCATGAAGCCATATCAAGCCCATAAGAGCCATGAGATGACTCATTTGAGGCATTCACTATGTTGTTCCTAACCCTCTTAGCCAAGGGCCTAGGGGTTAAGGTCCATCCATATGAATTACCTACATGAGTTAGGAAGTTAAGCTAGGCATGAATGGTTTTAGGATTGCAATGTGTGTGAAAGTGTAATGTGTGTGCAAGTCAACCCTCACTGCGACAGTGCTACCAGTGGTAGTCCTAAGGCCAAAGAGTCCTATAGGGAACTCATCCTTTAAACCTCCACATTTGATCTTAACCCTCCAAATGACTTGGGGGTTTACAATCAAACTTATGGAGTTTATAGGGAGTTTAAGAGGTGTTTAAATTTCTAAGTGGTGAGTTACATTTCTAGTCCTCTAAGATAGTCAAAGGGAAAACCTAAGGCTGGATCCTAAGTACTAAGGAGAGAGAAGAGAAAAGACCTCATCAAAAATGAGGTCAACAAATGGGCCCCCAATTGGTGTGGTGTGCTAACCAAGCACACTGCGTGTATTGACATTGACCGAAGAGATCAACAAAACCAACACAGACATCTAAGTGACACACTTAGAACAAAGTAGAAACAAATTTCTGCTGGGGAGTATCGAGTATATCTCCAAGACTGGGGATCCCTGAACTCTCACTGGGAAAAAGAAAAGGAGGTGAATTCCAGATCATAAGATCTAGGGAAATTTGATTTAGATTTCATTTCATTTTCTATTCTGAGCTTTTTTTATGTGTGAGTTTAGATTTTGATTTGTTCTGAGTTTCAATTTTGATTGAGGTTTAATTTAGAATAAATTCAAGGAAATCTGGATTTGAAATGAGAATTAGAACCTAGGTTCCAACCTCGGGATTGCGAAGAGAACTGGAATTTAGGTACCAGCCTCGGAGTGAGAATCAGAGTTTAAGTATCGACTGAAAAGGATGAAAATCAGAATTTAGGTATTGATCTCGAAAGTTTAAAGAGAACTGGAATTGAGTTCTAGCCTCGAAGGTCTAAAGTGAATTGGAATCTGGTTCCAGTCTCGAAGGTCTAATGAGAAATGGAAACTGGTTCCAATCTCGAAGATTTAATGAGAAATGGAAACTGGTTCCAATCTCGAAGATTTAATGAGAAATGGAAACTGATTCCAATCTCAAAGATTTAATGAGAAATGGAAACTCGTTCCAATCTCGAGGATTTAATGAGAAATGGAAACTGGTTCCAATTTCGAAGATTTAATGAGAAATGGAAACTGGTTCCAATTTCGAAGATTTAATGAGAACTAGAAGTTAGACTCTAGTCTCGAAGAGAACTGGATGTTCGGCTCCAGCCTCGAAAGTTTATCTGTATGAAGAGGGACCCAGTCCCATGCCATCAGAACCAAATTGAATAAAGCTCGTGGCTCCGTGTCAATAGAACTAGCCGATCCTCTAACACGCAGAGAAAAGATTTAAAGAGAACTGGTAAGTGTAGCAAGTTGAAAAGACTTGTCCTGGTGACAAGTCGAGGAAAAGATTTGAATTTTAGAAGAGTTTCAAACAGATTTCATTTTGAAGAATAATTGAAGGATTCAGATCGAAGGATTCAGATTGAGATTCAGATCGAAGGATTCAGATTGAGATTTAAACTCATTTCGTTCATTTTGGTGATTCAATTTCAAAAATATTTAGAGTTCGTGTCAGTTTAGAATTCATTTTGACATTTAGATTCTTAAAAGAGTTCTCGTTTATTTTCATTTTCCCTTTATTCTTTGCGCGAAATTCTTTTAATTTAATGGTGTTTCCCAGTCAATTTGCACAAAAAGAGGTGAAGGCAAAACATGACATGGTCACTTTCATTCCAATCTTGTTGAAAATACATCATACATCTTGATCCAAAACATGATAATATTTTCTTTGAGAATTTAATATCTCATACAATCCATATAAATCCAAAACGGATTGTGTAAGATTCTTCAAGTTTCTTCTAAAAGCAGCTCTCAAAATCCATGTCTGAATAGTGAGATACATGGACAATAACATCACCTTCCAAGTCATCCTTGGCAGGAATGTCGTATGCATGTGCATGGGAGGTGTGCTATCTCCCAAGTAGCTCACAGCTCGTAAGGCCGGAGACTCTCTAACTCTGGATCTGGTTGGAAGGGGAAAGGCATTTTTCTGTCGTCCATCCTTATGAAAGTAATAGAGATTCGCTCAACAGGCACTCCTGGAATGCAATGCTTTGCGATGTCCGCTCCATTCCCTCTTAACACCATGACGGAACCTACCGGTAGTGGTATCTCTACTGGCCCTCGGAACTCACCGGGGCCTGCTATCCGGAGGTCAGATCGGAACATGATATTGTACTGGTTGACAAAAGACACTGTGCAGAAAGGTCTAACGAAATCATGATGGTCTATATGTGGAGGTATGCAGTCGCCCTCCTTGTAGATGTTAATGATGCAGCTGTTGGGTATGCAATCTGCAGGCAATACCCTCCATGTTATCATCCTCTTTACCATTCTTTTAATAACATTCGACATCGGATCCACCTCACTGCGATGGATTATCCCTGGTGGATTTCCTTTTCTGTCTACCGCGAAGTTGTAGCAACATCCACACTGGATCGTAACTCTTCCTTTCCCTGGCATCCATCTTCAGGGTTTTGAATAAGTCTTATCCCTCAGACGACCAGCTCGTCCCATTTTCTGGAGTTCAAGTATGCAGTCTAGAATTTGTTGTTGTTCGTAATCTGAGAACACATCTGCATGCAACTTGAGGCCTTCTAAGATATTGATCCTCTTACCTCGAATTCTTTCAAAGTAGTCAAAAGTTTTCTTTTCGACATTCTGCATTCTTTCTAACTCAAATTCTGGAATTATCTGCAACTGGCGAGGTCTAGTAACTTACTGGGAATGTATGGTTCCACCTCGGCACACTCTCCTGCATGTCTTGGCTCCTCCGGGATTGTCTATGTCGGGACATCCTCCAGGGTTGCTCTCGCAACAAGACTCTTCAGAACTGGTGCATCTGCTTGGCGTCGAGGTGCTGGTTCTATTTCTGATCTTCTTGAAATTTCCTTTATATGTTTTTCTTTCCTTGGAGTTGATCTCCTTTCCGGTTCCTAATGAACCAATTTCTTCAGAGTATTTGTATTGCCGGTAGCAACTGTCTCTTCATGTTGATCTGCTGCTAACTTGGTTAACATCTTGCGAATGCAGCGATTCTTGTTCCTTCTCTGAGTGGCTCTAAAAGTAGCTCTCCTTACCCCTTAGATTTCTGTGGGCACAGCACTGACAAGCCTGCCCTCTGCTGTAGCAACAACGGACTTAACTTTCTTGTCTTCTCCCATTGCGTGAGCGGTGTTTACTTTTCTTTTCTTGCTGGCGGATGGTTGACTTGAGCCACCCAATTTCATCACTGTATGGCTGCGGAGTTCTTCCCAATCAATAGGGGTCCAATCATTTTCTTCATACTGTAGCCCGGCTCGTGTGAATTCAGAGTCAATCTCGATCACGGCTGCATCCCTCACCCTCTTTTTATCAAGTGCTATACTCACGCCATTCTTAAAGTTCAGAACCAACCGCCTATTCGACATTTCCCTACGAAAAACAAGGAAAGGATCAGGGGCTGTACTAAGAACAGGAACAATAGAAGTAAAATAAAAACAAATTTGTTTATTAATGAAGAGCTTTTTATTCGTTTATTTTAAATTTAAATAGGAGTAGGAAAAGGTGAAGAAAGATCAAGAGTGAGACTCGATTTGAAAGGAAGGATAAAGACTTTATTTTCATGATTTCACATGTTTTCTTTTAACATTTTTTTAACGATTTTCTTTGTCATCCACTTTTTTTATTTATATTTTTGGGTTCAGACCCAGTCCTAAGTAATTACTGTGCCCGTGCTTCTAGGAATGAGGATTCATCCATCGAAACATCAGGTTGCGTAATACTTCTTGAGATATCGTCCATTAATTAGAAGCATAGGTCGCTCTCCACGGCAATTTACAAGCTGGTAGGAACCTCCTGAGTAAACTGTCTCGACCACGAATGGCCCTTCCCAAGTCGGTTCAAATTTACCACCTATCTTGTGATGTGCAAGAATAAGTCTTCTGAGAACTAGAACCAAGTCACCGACTTTGAATGTCCTTGGACGGACCAATTTATCACGGGCTTGGATCATCTTGGCTTGATACAGTTCCAAATTCTGCTGTGCTGAAAGTCTTTCCTTTCAAGGCTTTCCAATTCTTCTACTCGTAGTCTGGCATTTTCTTCCGTAGTGATTTTATTTGCAACTGCAATTCTGAGAGACGGAAGCTGAACATCTAAGGGTAGAACATCCTCAGACCCGTACACTAAGGCGTAAGGCGTAGACTGGGTGGGAGTTCTGAAAGTCATCATGTAGGGCCATAAGGCTTCTAGCAACTTCTCATGCCAAAAAGTTTTCTTTAGAATTTGAATGAGAGTTTTATTAAAAGCCTTGGCCAGGCCGTTCGCTCTTGGGGTAGATTGTCGAATAACGCTAGTCGATCCCGTGTTTTCTGACAAAATTATTGATTTTCGTACTCTTGAACACGGATCCGTTATCTGAGATAATTCTGCGTGGTACCCCAAAATGGTAGACGACTTGATTCTTGAAGAATTGTAGCACGTGATGTGCTTTCACTTCTCTGAGCGGTACTGCTTCTGTCCACTTAGATAAGTAATCTGTAGCTGCAAGAATAAAGCGATGTCCTCTTGAAGAAGGTGGATCTATTGGACCCACGATATCTGTGCCCCAACACTCAAATGGCCATGAAGCGATTGTCTGATGTAACATATTTGGAGGTTGATGTATAACCACTCCATGCACTTGGCACTGGTGACAACTTTTGGCAACCTTCATGTAGTCGGTTATCATTGAGGGCCAGTAATACCCTAGTATTTTAATCTTCATTTTCATCTTCAGACCCGACTGATGAGCGCACAGAGTCCTGAGTATACTTCTTTAACAATTTCACAAGCCTCAGACCCGCTCAGGCATCTTAGCCACATCTGATCAAAAGACCTTCTGTATAACGTGTTGTTTATTAATGCGTAAGACAGAGTTCTTTTCTTGATTTGATGAGCTAAAGACTTATCGTCCGGTAGGTTTCACTGTTTGTAAGTAGTCTATTTGTGGCTTCCGCCAACCTTCTGTAACTTCTGTTACTGCTGCAACCGATTCTTCTACTTTTCCTGATTTGTGTATTGTATCCATGTCGAGCCGTGATAGGAACTGTCGTCCCTGAACTGACATTTCAACTGACTCATCTTGCAAGCAGGCAAATTCTTTTGCAAGGCATGCTAACACATCTGCGAGAGCATTTTCTCTTCTGGGAATCTTGTAGATCATTACATTTGGAATTTGCTCCAACAGTTTCATGGCGTACTGGAAGTACTGCTCGAGTCTTGGCTTTAGAATTCTATATTGTCCGACGACTTGTTGAATGATCAACCGAGAATCTCCATAGATGTTGATATATGTTATCCTCATCTGAATAGTTAATTCCAGTTAGGTTATGAGGGCTTCGTATTCTGCCTTGTTGTTTGTACGCAGTTCTGTTAAGTGGTAGGAATACCTTAATATTCCCCGCTCCGGTGTTACATAGATTAGTCTGATTCCTGCCTTACCGGGCACTATCGTTTGCAATTCTTTGTCTTTCTGTGCTGAGGATGCTCTGTCGAAGTACAGTTCCCAACGCTGATCATCGTGGTCTTCTAGGCTCATTATCTGCTCGTCTGGCAAGTCGTCTTTGAGAGGCAATTCTGCTGGTAAAGGATGTGCTGCGAGGAAGTCTGCTAGGTCTTGTCCCTTTACGGAATGAAGAGGAACGAAGGTATTGCAATAGTATCATCGACCACCTAGCAAGTCTGCCAGAAAGCGTCGGTCGGGTCATTAAATATTGCAACGGATTGAACTTTGAAATAAGGTTGACCTTATGAGAAGGCATGTAGTGCCTGAGCTTCTGTGCGACGAAGATCAGGGCCAAACAGTGCTTCTCAATAGGAGGATACTTTACATCCGTCAGAATTAGACGACGGCTTAAGTAGTAGAGAGCATTTTCTTTTCCCTCATCATTGACCTGGGCTAGCAGGGCTTCGAGAGAGTCGTCTAGAGCTGCGGTATAAAGTATCAACAGTCTACCTAAGACTGGGGCTGCTAAAACAGGAGCTGTCATTAAATACTTTTTGATGTCATCGAAGGCATGTTGACATTTGGAGTCCCAAGTAAACTTGGCATCCTTCTTAACTAAAGCATAAAACGGGTGACACCTTCCTGAAAAATTCGAGATAAAGCGTGGAAGATATGCCAACTTTCCTTGAAAGGACTGTAGTTGTTTCAAGGTTTTGGGAGGCAGCATTTCTAAGATAGCTTTAATCTTCTCCGGATCGATTTCAATTCCACGATGTAGAACAACAAATCCTAAGAATTTCCCAGAAGTGACGCCGAAGGCGCATTTCAAGGGATTCATCTTAAGGTTATATTGTCTTAATCGCTCGAAAATAATTCTCAAATCATACAAATGATCTTCTTTTAGCTTGCTTTTGATGAACACATCATCCACGTAGCACTCGACTTGGTTGTGAATGAGATCATCCAAAATTATTGTCATTGCTCTTTGATAGGTTGCTCCTGCATTCTTTAATCCAAACGACATCAGTGTGTAGCAGTATACCCCGATCGGCATTCTGAAGGCTGTAAGCTTTTCATCTTCCGGTGTCATCTTTATCTGGTTGTATCCCGAAGATCCATCCATGAAAGAAAAGACTTCATGTGTTGAAGCGATGTCGATCATCAATTCTGGAATGGATAGCGGGAATTCATCCTTTGGACATGCATTATTTAAATCTCTGAAGTTTACGCAGATTCTGATCTGACCATTCTTCTTTCTAATTAGTACCACATTGGCTAACCAAGTTGGATATTATTCTTCACGGACAAATTTAGCATCTATTAGCTTCTTAACTTCAGCTATTACTTGTTGTTCAATCTCTAGACGCATTCTTCTCGGAGCTTGCCTAACTGGAACGTCAGTGGGATCCACTCCTAGCTTGTGAACTGCGATTTCTGGAGCTAATCCTGGCATTTCATCGTAACTCCAAGCAAAACAGTCTTTGAATTTCATCAATAGCTTGATTATCTCTTTGGAGTCTTCTTTATTGAGTAAGGAGCTAACAAAGGTCGGCCTAGGCTCTTCGCTAGTACCTAAGTTAACTTCAATTAACTCGTCTATTGTAGATTTAATTTCTTCTTTGAATTCTGGCGGAGCATCTCCGATTGGTAGATCTTCGAGATCTTCTGAAGCTTCCAAGCAGTCTTCATTAGGCTCGCAAGTGACAACCAAGCAAAATCCCGTATCGTCAACTGATCCTATCGTGCCGAATCCGAGACCATATTTTGAATTAGGAGGCCGACTGGCATTGTTCCATAATTTTTCAAAATGTTGTGATTGACCTTTTGTCCATCGTCGACGTAAGACACCACATTGAATTAAATTTTAAACACAGGGAGAGTACCACTCAAAAGGCAGTTCCATTAATTCGAAAGAAGTAACATCTTCAAATTGTACATCATTTTCAGTATTAAAAGAAGCACCACGGTAGAATTTGATCGATTTAGTACCACCACGTACTTCCTTGACCACCATACCCTCAATCTTATTAGAATGGATCGGGGGCAGGGTCATAGTATGTACATAATGGTTAATCTTCTCATACATTGATTTGTATTCTTCATTCTTTTCATCTTCGAGAGAGATCTTGAACTGGGGTTTCTTTTGATTTACTGTTGCTGCTTCTTTCTTGATTTCTTCTTCTTCGGAATTGGTCTCCCAATCAACGTTGATGACTGGTTTCTTCTGTCCAACTGTTCCAATGTCTATTCCACGACCTCTTCCCCGGCCTCGACGTCGGGTGGGAGAGTTCTGGAGAAACCTTCACCATCTCGCCGTAAGGGAGTGGTAACTACTGGACTATAATTTTCTGCTCTTTATCATCTTGCACTTCTTTTGCTTCATTTGGTATGACATTTCTGGAAAAGATTGTTTTCATCGGGGGTGCATAGTAGGCTGCATCTTCGTGAATTCCGATTTCATGCACAGAGAATGGTTGCAATTCACCTTTGATACACTGTTCTCCTCCTTCGTAATATTTTATGCACTGGTGTAGAGATGAAGGTACCATCCGGTTCTCATGGATTCATGGCCGACCCAATAGAGCGTTGAACGATGTCTTAGAATCAATTATATGGAATTTTACAGTTGTCTTTGCTAAATCACTGGTCTTCATTAACAGTTTTATCGATTCGAGTGCTCTTTCTCCTTTCTGATTGAACCCTCTTAATAACATCTTGTCTGCTTCAAGTTCGCGAGCATCAATTTCCAAATATGCTAATGTTCGAAGGCTCATTATGTTGATTGATGCTCCTGGATCGACTAACACCCTGGAGAGCGTAAACTTTCCAATAGTGACTTAGATGTCCAATGGTCGATTATGATTAGTCGTTCCGAGTAGTAAATCATTGTCTGTGAAGGTAACACATCATTGTTCTTTTAACGAGCAAACCTCGTCGAAGGAATTACCAGCCATTTGAGCTAAACAAATCTCTGGATCAAGTAGAGCCTTGATCAGAGCTTCCCTCATCTCCTTTGACAGGATCAGAGCATCGTATATGCTTAGTTTGGCTGGTAGATTCCTAAGATGGGCTAGCACATTGTAGTCTACTTTATTACCATGTTCCTCGGTTTCTTCCCGAATGGGCAATTCCTCTGCTGGGGTTGGCTCTTCCTGAGCAACCACCTGCTTTCCTTTTTCCTTAGATTGACTTAGATTGACTTCTGTTATCTCTTCTGAATTTGATGCTGGATCTGCCGGTGTCTCCCCTTGAATCGGAACGATTGGCTCTTCTGCATTGCTTTGGAATCTGATAACTCCAATTCTATCGCAATTGGAGCTCCTTAAAATTTGTAAATAGACGTGTTGCTTGTTGAGCTTTCGTAGCCATCCTTGTGAACGTCTGTTGACCTCATTTTTGATGAGGTCTTCTCTTCTTCTTTTTAGTACTTAGGATCTAGCCTTAGGCTTTTCCTTTGACTGTCTTAGAGGACTAGAATTGGGACCCACCACTTAGAAATTCAAACCACTTCTTAACTCCCTGCAAACTCTACAAACTTGACTATAGACCACTAATCACCTAGAGGGTTGAAATCAAATGTGGAAGTTTAAAGGATGAGTTCCTATATGACTCTTTGGCCTTAGGACTGCCCTGGGTGGTCTGGTTTGGTGAAGGGGCTGACTTACACACACACTACATTTATACAATACACTTTCACACACCTCTTAAAACCACACCCATACCTAACTTGACCTCCTGACTCATGAAGGTGATTCACATGGATGGTCCTTAACCCCTAAGCCCTTGGCTAAGAGGGTTAGGAACAACATAGTGGATGCCTCAAATGAGTCCCTTCATGGCTCATGTGGGCTTGATATGGCTTCATGGCTCAACCAAAATGATTTTATTCCACTCACATTCACCCAATCTTCAATTTTCCAAATTTTCAATATTTGACCCCCGGGACCCTACACCCCCGCCTAGCCTACCCAAAACCCTTGAAATCCTCCAAAAACACCTAAATTACCCAAAATTCCTCAAAACCCTTCCTAAACATTTCCACATTACTCAAATTGATCATCCATAGCCAAAAATACCCAAAAATACCAAAAATTCCAAAAATACCTCCCAATACCCTCCAAATACCCAAAATACCCCCTCTTGACCCAAAATCCAAAAATTCAGACAATTCCCAGAAAATTCCAGAAAATCCCAAATATTACTAATTTCATTTTGTTCAACTACACCATGGACCAATTTTGTCAATTTACCCCACTTTTGTCAAAACCCCCAATTTGACCCATTTTAAACCCAAAGTGAACCCAATGTCAAACCAAACCTACCCAATTGACCCAAATTCTGGTCCAATTCAATTCTAAACTTCAATTCAACATTCCCAACACCAATCTAGACCAAATCCAAGTCCAATTTGATTGACATTTGGATCCTATTTCACTTTTGGCCTTAAACCCCAATTTGGACCCATGACCCAAACCTAACCCAAACTCACCCAATCCAACTCCAATTAACCCCAAATCTTTTCTAAATATTCCTTAACATTCCCACAAACAAAACACTAACATGATTTGCCCAACATTTAGACCCAAACCCCATTCAAATTCAACCCAAAGCTAAAAGGCCCAATTTTGACCTAAACCCAAACTTAACCCAAATAAGCCCAAACCCCAAAATCAAAGCCCAACCAAAGTCAAAACCTCTTTGAAACACTCCCATAAACATTTCCCAACATTAATTTTACATTAATTTCAACCCTAGCCCAACATTGGCCCAAGTTAGCCCAACTTGATCTATATTGGCCCATTCACCAAAGGAGCCCAAATTCAACCCAATTCAAACCCAAATCACTCCCAATTTGCTCCAAGTCACTCATGACACATCTATGAGCTAAACCCAACAATTATTTGGCCCAAGCCTTTGCCAAAATTTCATCCTAAAATCCATTTTAAAATCCAAAAGCCCACTTCCCTAAACCATTTTAAAAGCCCATTTCCACCAAATACAAAAGCCCAAAATTGGCCCTAAAGCCCACATGGCAATTTCTTTTCATCATACCTTTAATTGATATCATCCTTAAGTTTTAAAATCATCATTAAACCATTCCAAATCAAGCTTCATACAAATTCCCATCAAATTACCAAAAATTTCTAAAATCCATTTTCATGAAATTGACCAAGCTTTTCCCCAAGCCAAAGACAAGCCATGCAAGCCATGGACAAGCCACATGAAGCCATGGAAGGTTTGACATGTGATCAAGCCATTAATGGAAAAAGGAGGAGCCTCTTTTAAGCCCCCTTAAAAGGTTTTAACCCTTTTTATGCTTCACCTTAATCCATGATTAATCAAAATATTCATGGATGGTGACTTCTCTACCCTTTCCTAGCTGATTCATCTGATCCTCCCTCAGCCCAAATCAGCCATGGGGAGGTGAACCAAGCCCAAAAGGTGGACTTGACCAAATCAAGCTAAAATTAGCTCCTCCCCCATTCCATTTCAATTCAACTCCTTTACACATGTCCATGGCCAATTGACTGCACTAAGCCCTGACCCGACCTCCACGACCTTGAGGGTGACCCGACCACTGGCCGGCCAGCCACCACAGCCGCCGGAAACCACCGGGCCGAGAGCTCGCATGTGAGCCCAAACTTGGAATTCTCACTCGCTGAGCTGCCCCATCCCCAATGGCCATTGCAGCTGTTCTTCTCTTGCCAAGAGCAGCTGATCTCAAGCCCTAACTCTCCCTGGGAGGCACTCCACCCTCTCCTATTTAAACACCACCCCCTCTCGGCCATGAGAGGTGCTGAACCGGATCTTACCGAAACCACCGCCAAAATTGTTCCGGAACACTCTCCATACTTAGAGCGGTTGATCCCCAGGTGCCAATTTGCCCTAATCCCCACCAACGAACCCAATTTCTCAGCCAAAATTCCACCCAAAACCGGGACACTTCTCCACAGTGGATCAATCCTCAAATTGATTGGTCCTACACCTTCACCGGACCGAGGGAAGGAGTCCACCGAGCAAAAGCCCCTCTCCGGGCCACCCATCCGTTCCGGACTCCAAGCTTTGTGATCGGGCTTGGTCGAAATCATACCTAGGCGATTCATCGGACCGGGAGACTTCATCCGGAGCTTGCTGGGATCCAATCGAAGGTGACACAACCCTCAGATTGAAGCTACACTTCTCTGAGCAAAGGTATGAGCTAATTCTTCATCCCGAGCTTCTGGAGATTCTCCATTTCAAATGCTTTAATTTCAATGCATGATCACCGTATAGATGTATTCGTCACATCAAGACAAATCCATAGAGCATAAGAACACGAAAATCCATTGAGTATTGAGTGAGATATTAGGGATTTAGTGTGGACGGCTCTCGGGTGAGGACGCTTGGGGACGATGAACGGATGTCGTTCATTTAATACACGCGCGGACAGACGGCCAGGATCGCGTCGGATCAGGAGATGGAACTACACAGCGGGGCCCCGGAGCGCTGAGTCAGATGGCGGCGTCGAATGGGGGCGCGCCGCATGGCCGTTCGGAGATGCCGAGGATGACAGGGCGCTGCGTGGATAAATAGAAAATTAGGGTATTTTCTGATTTATTTAATTCCCTAAACTTCAAAAATCCATAACTTTGTGTAGGAAAATCAGAAAAATAAAATAAAAATACCCTCTTGCTTAGTGAACAGAGGAGAATAATGTGGAAAAGAAATTATTTAATTTCATTAAGTATTTTATTTTTAATGATTTATTTCCCTTCTGCATTATTTTAATTCTCCATGCATATAGGAAATTCACCATGGCATGAGACCATAGGGCTTTTGAAGCATCTGAATTTGGGAACATTCCCTGAATTTTCCAAAGTCAGAGGCCATCCCTATGAGAAGTTATTGATTTTTCAAAATCATGTTACTGTTTTGAGTATTTTAAATCCAATAATTAGCATGTTGTGAAATAAATTCTAGGAAAATTTGGTGGTGTCCCTTATGACCAGAGAACCCTAGGAAAAATAGGTTTTGAGTTAATTCATTTAAAATAGCCCTAATTGGCTTAAACACCCTAAATAGGTCCCTAATTAATTAGAGCTAATCATACATAAAATTGACTTGAAATCAATTCTCCACTGACCTTTAGGATCAGAGGAACCCACCATAAAAATGTGAAGTCAATTGAACTTGGTTAGCCCTACTAAATGGGTTGATTAAGCCATTTAATCAATTTGAATTTCAAAAATTCATAACTTTCAAAATACCTTTCAAAAATTCACCAAATTGGTTTTGGAGCCTCTCTGATATCAGGGGAATTTAAGGAAATTAAAATTTCAATTTTCTAAAAAATTTAATTTTTTGCATTATTTTAATATTTTAATAATTAAAAAATAATAAATATCTTAAAAATAATAAAATTCACCAAAATGTCACATTTTGAATTTTAATCACTTAGGAACAAATCCCATATTTTTCTTAAGTCTATTTAATGAGATATTAAATTTTAAAGCCCTAAGGTAATTTTAAAATTAAAAAAATGTATTTTCTAGCATTTTCACTAAAATAATTATAATAAATCAAAAAAAAATCAAAAAATTGCAAAAATTGATTCTCTGATTTCCTTGATATCAGAGAGATTTTTGAAAAATATAAATTTCATTTTTCAACCTTTATTTTATTTTTAAATTAATTAATACTCCAAAACTTAAAATAATTATAATAAAAATAATATAATTCAAAAAATCACCAAAATTGGTCCAAGTGGTCCTCTGGTCATTAGGAATGTCCCATAATTTTCTTAAGGACAGAAACTTTCTCTTGGTCATATTATTAAATTTTCCTTGGAAATCCCTATTTTCCACCAAAAATAATTACATAAATAATTTAAATACAGAAAAATCACATTTTCTCCTCTCATGTCTTTATTGACATATGAGTGAAGTCAAATAAAAATTTCAAGTTCATTTAAGCCCAATTTAGTGAGTTATGAAATTATTAAGCTTGAAGGGCAAAATGGTAATTAAAATTTTAACCCTTAATTAAAAGTTTAGGTTTAATAAAATTAACAAATAAAATATTTGATCTTAATCTAATTTGGATGATTGAAATTTAAATAATTAAAGGGTAGAAACCTATTAAACAATTTGAAGATAATTAAAATAAACCTTAATTAAATAATTGATTAAATTTGGAAGAATAATAAAATTGGAATTATTAAAATAGGGGTATTATTAGGAAGAGATTTATTCTTTAATTTAAAAATCCCTAAATTAATCATCTCAATAATATTTAATTCTTAATTAAAATGATAACTCAAATTTAAGTTTTAAAATGTTAAAGGACTTAATCATTAAATTCAATTAAAAAGTTAAATTATTAAACTCTTTTTAAATTTTCAATTAAATTAAAATTAAAAATAAAATTAAATTAAAGATTAAATTAAATTAAATCAAACAAATAAATAAATTAAATTAAATTAAATTAAATTAAATAAATAAATTAAATTAAATTAAACTAAATTAAATTAAAAAATATTAACTTAAATTAAATTAAATTAAATTAAATTAAAACATATTAAATTAAATTAAATTAAATTAAATTAAAATTAAATCAAATTAAATTAAATTAAAGGAAATTAAATCAAATTAAACTAAATTAATTTAACATCAAATCAAACTAAATTGAATTAAATTAAATTAAATTAAAATTAAAATTAAATTAAATTAAATTAAAGTTAAATGAAATTGAATTAAATAACATTACCTAAGACATAAAGAAATTAAATATAAAGCAACTTGAACAATATTCCAAATTTAAACCCTTTAACTGAAGTTAAACTAAATCATAAACCATTTGAACACCAATTTGCCCTCGAGAGCTTTGGTTATCATAACTCCTAAACAGAACGTTAAATGAAATGCTACTTCACTTATATGATATTCAAATGTCCTAGTTCACTGAGCAAAATAACAAAACTTGAATTCCAGGACGATTAATTCATTTGTATAATTAAATTCATTTGGACTTAAAACAATCCTAGAAATATTGAAAAGATGTTTAAGATTTGTCTTAAGCACTTCCTCGATATGATATGATGTTCATAAGAACAATTGAACTTAATTATTCTTTGATGAAGAAAATCGTCCTCAAACCAAAACACAAGAACCTAGACGTCATAGGAAATGACTAGCTATAGGATTAGGAACTTGGTAGAAAACCATAACCCTTCCCTTAGCTTTACCTAGGAACTTGATTAAATATTCTAATTGTGTTTTAAGTGCAGCTTGGGATGACGGGAAGACCCTCCAGGTACGCTTTTATTTTATTGCAATTTACCTTATTGCAATTTATTTAATCGCATCGTACTTACTTTTCTTGCATGATAAATAACTGTTGCATGAAAACCCACACCTTTAGGATAGTCCACTGAAACCGAAACCAAAACTAAGTTAAAAGTCATTGCAAGATAAAATTCACCGCCACAACATTTCAAAATATAAAACAACTCAAAATTTAATCACAAACAGAACACATAACTACAATTACAACTAAATTAAAACGTCTTGTTGGATGATCGGGAATACCTCGGATGATGTAACCTACGTGTTGCTAACGGGATTTCCCACGGTCTAAATGAAAGTGTGGAACTCATTCGGTTGAGTTTAGCAAATTCATCTGGACTAAGTGAATCCGATAAAAATAACGATGCCGGAAGGATGGAACCGTGGGATCTTAACCGGTGTCGTTATAATCAACTTTAAGATTTGTTTTAATTAAAACACGAAAACACTTGGAAATTAAGATTTTCTCTAAACCAAAACACTTTTTTCATCTCCTGATTTATGACTTCTATAACTAAACCTCTGCAACAACAAGGAGCTTGGAGCATGGTGGGCAGCACGGCCATCGTCGTCAGCAAAACTAAAATCTACATCAACAAAACTTTCTTAGAATTAAACAACAAAGCCATAGGATTTCGAGGTAGTTTGCTTAGCGCAACATAAATCCTCAACCTTTTGTTAGGCATTTGCATTGCAAATTAAGCCCTAACCGGACTTAGGATTCCGAGGTAGTCGTTCGGTACGACATAAACCCTCATAACTTCAAGGCTATTTGTGTGATTCTATCATATAAATATAAGTCCTAATTAATTAAAATTGGCAAGATTGAAACATTAAATACATATTAGGACTTTCCTAAGTCCAAGCCAAACAATAGGATAGTTGGGAAATTACCGAAGTTAGCTTCGAATATGTGATTTCTCCTACCTTTCTTCCTTTGAATTCCCAAAATAAAAAGTTCCAAATTTTATCCATTCCCTATTGAAATTCCAAAATTCAATCCCTTGAAAACTTAAACTTTGAAATTCTTGAGAGCAGAACTACTGATTATTATCGAGAGTTTTCTTAGGTGATTCTCGTCACTTAAGATGTAATTAACTATAGGGGCTTGCCCTTATAGGGAATTTTAAAGAACCCGAGTAATATAAACTCGTTTAATGCTTTCATATTAAGTAGGGAATTTGTCGGCTTATAAAATTGGTTCGCAGACCAAAACGGATGTCACAAATCTTCTAGTTTATTTAATCGAGCCCCACCATCAAGCAGTGTGTCTATCCTTAGGATAGATACACGGTTTGTGGTGTGGTGTTCGTTTATATAAACTATTTGGGATGTGAGATCGGTTTGATTTCATATCTTAAAATCTTCAAATTTAAAATCATTTTCAAAAATCAAATACTACTTTTCAAATTATTTATTTAAATTAAATTAAAAATTCGCCGCACAATTTCTGTAGGCGACCCCTTTTCAAAAATAAAACACACAACCTAAAAATATGCCGACAACGTCTTCTCCTTCATCGTGGTCATTGAGGTTTAGTATGATTTGAGAATCGTTATTTATATCGGAATCGATATCCGGATTAGTTTGGTTTTCGTTAGTTATGTAATCGTTAGAAACAGTCAAAATGTAGCCAACGCCAAAACTCTTATCATTATAAGATCCCGCCGGGGCGAGCAAATAATCATACAGAGTCAGAGGTTTGAGGGATTTCTCCCCCGAATCAGAAACAAGAATCGTAGGATAAGCAGCCCCTAGTCTACTCTTTGGAGCCTCGGTTTTCTTCTCTTCTACGATTTTCTCTTCCTTCTGGGCCGGTTCTTCAATCGTAAGCGATAGTCCCGGCTTGACAGGTTTCAAACTTTGAGTTGAAGCACGCACCGAAGAGGTTTGGATGTGATCTAAGTTTTTCTTTGAAGACTTTGTCCAGACGGTACTCCATCCATCATGGGTCGTATATGGGTTTATCGGAACAATAGGATCCGTTGAAATAACATTGACGGAACCTCCTTTTTGGGGTTCCTTCATGTATTCCTTCGGGATCGTTATGTTCCATTTCCGGAGGTTGTCGTCAAGCCAAATCTTGAAAGTGATGCAATCCTCTATCTTATGTCCGAGCATTCGGTGGTAAGGGCAATAGTTTGGATGATCTTTCTTATTGACTTCTTCCGGCCTCTTGGGCTCTGGTAGCTAAAAATCTGGTGTTTTCATTAAACTGCAGAACATCTTCGCCACTGCTTTAGTTTTGAATGGATATTCCATGTTCAGAAAATCTCTCAGGGTATGCTGTGGATGAGGCGGTTGTTCATAATGCTGAGGCGACTGATAGCTCGGTCGAGGCTGTTGATAACCCAGCTGAGGTTGTTGGTAAGTACGTTGTTGTGGTTGATAGCTAGGTTGTGGCCGTTCAAGCTGTATCTGTACTGGCTGCTTTCCCTTATCTACTGCTGCGATGATTCCAGACTTCTTTTTGAATGTTTTTACGGGCTTCTGCTTATCGCTCTTGTCCATGAAACTTAGTTGCTTTGCTTCCTCTTGCAAGCTCCCGACCTCGCTAAGCAGCTTCTCGAAAGTCTTGATTGTAAATCCTTTAAGGAGAAGTGTTATCGGTCCATGGATACTCTTAAGCAAGATGCCGACTGCATGCTGTTCCTGAAGTTGTGGTTCACACTTCATGCTTAAATTTCTCCATCGAAGTATGTAATCCACTAGAGTTTCGGTCGGTTTCTGGTGCTCCACCACTAGATCACCGATGGTGATGTGGTGTCGAGCCCCGACAAACAGCTTAACGAAGACGTTTTCTAACTCTGAAAAGGTCTTAACTGAACCATTTGGCAATTCTGCGTACCAGTCGAAGGCAATCCTTGACAAACTGCTGATGAACTGACGGAAGAGTAAAGCGTCACTCCCACCGGCATTGCAGCAACTAGCACGAAAATGTGCGACATGCTGCCGGTGGTTTCCCGTTCCATCAAAAGTCTTAAACAGAGGTGGTACGAAGCCTTTCGGGTATTGGACTGTGTCGAATTCTTCTGGGTAAGCTCTACCCGTATGAATAGATGCTCCACTCTTAGATTGTGCTAGGGCTTCTCACACCTGCTGTTCTGCCATGTTTTTAATGTCCTTTTCGGGAATCATGCTCTGTGCATAATCCTTCTTTGGTAGCTCGTCTCCATTGACGGATGTGATCTCTTTTCCTCCATCTGCAATATGGATGATTTCTGGGGGTGTTTCTTTCTGAGTTTGCATCTGACTTTGGAGAGTGGCTAAAGCAGCAGCCATCTCTTCCATCCTCCTTGCCATCTGGGAAATTGTGTCATCTCTTTCCCAAAGCTGTGCTTTGATCACTTCCGGTTCATCTCTTTCCGCAGCTGCCGGAGCACCTTGCAAGGCTGATGATGCTCGTGTTTCAACCATGTTGATCTCGGCATACTCTTCATCCATAAATTCTGATGAATCAACTTCATTTTCTAACTTCTCTCCTCTTTCTTTTGCCAACCATCCGATATCCGTCCTTAGATTTATATATCATCCTCGAGGGGTCTCTTCCAAATGGTATCGCGGTTGTCGTGTGATGGTTGTTGAACTTCTTTTTCGGGAGTTTCTTTTATTGCAGTAGCACTTTCTTCTGATTCAGGCTCTTTGACGAGGATTTTCTTCTCAGGATGTTGTGTTGGTCTCGGTTCAGTAATAATAGGTCGCCACACCATCTTTCTTGCAGCAGAAGGCCTAGGACCGGACGGTCTATCGGCTATATGCTGGTAGGTGGTGTCCTCCCTAATATGATGGCCCGATACAACAACAGATGAACTTACTCTCATTTTCTTTTTTAGTTTCTTTATGGCAGTGACAGGCTCTACTCGTGGTCCGAGGCGGGATCTAGCTGGCACTCGTCCCATTCTTCTTAGGATTCTGACACGGGGCATCTTTCTTTCTTTGCCAATTTTTCTATCACAGCTTGTAGCCGAGCAAATGGTGTAGTCCTAACCCTTTTTCTTTTGCAGTTATTATAGTATGTAGGTCGAGGTAGTGTAGCGGCAATCCTTCAGACATCTTCTTCATCTGATGCAGCAGAGAGGGGGTTAAACCTACCCCCTTCCAACAGAGGTATATACTCAGACAGTTCTTCTCTTTCCTCAGGAATTTCTTCTAGAAAAGCAACATCAGCAGCTTTGGCTTTCTCAATCCTAGCTATCTTTCTGCTTCTATTTCTCCTTTGAGTCCGAGTCAGGAGTGCAACTCTTGAACTGGACCCAATCTCGAAAACAGATGGTATTATAGCAAAATCTGTACCCTCCACGGTGACAGGCTCACCACAGACTTGGATTTCCTTCTCCTTTAGTTTGGCAGAAGCCGGGGTAGGTGCAGAGATGACTAGACCGGTGGGGGTAGAGACAACAGTCCTCCTACGAATAATAGTACTTCTTTCAGCTGGAACCCTTTGCAAGGGAGGGAATTCTTGAACCGACTTCAAGTTGAACTCAATTACAGGCTCTTCAGTTTCTGGCACTTTGTCCATTAGTGCGAAGAGAGTGACGTCAGCGAACTTGATATCTGTGTTGTCGAATCCTTGTCCAAAACGGATGATCCCATTGTCAAGCAGCTCATCCTTATAGACGGCGAAGTCCATTCAATTTGTGAAGGAGAAAATTAACTTTGGCGCAGTCATTTTCTGCAGGGTAGATTTCGAATGTCAGTCCCGAATTATGCTTCCTTTTATCGCAAAACTTAGGACAAAAAAGAAAGAATCCGAACACATTTTCGTTTATCTTAATGTATTTATGATTTAAAAGAGTTTGTTTAAAGGGTTGTTTATTAGAGGATTTGTTTGTTAGGAACAAAATGATTAAAGGACGGAGGTTTATAGAAAAGAAAGGGACCCGGTTCAGGATTGGAAAGGAAGAGAAAGTCTCGTAAAACTTCTCAACCCGAGGGACTGCTCCAAAGCTAACACCTATTGGGGGTCCACCCAACCTCAAAAAAAGAGGTAAAAGGATTTCAGAACCTCTCTGTTTAGGGGTGTCTAAACAGTGGCGCCTAAATCCGAGAGAAGTTGACTATACCCGTTCAAGATAGAAATGAATGCAGTATGCCAACGGAAGAATGATAATTTTGGTCCACTAGGGATATGGACTAACTATCAATTTATGAAAGCAAAACCATCTAAGCAAAATGGAGAGAGGAAATATTCCCCAGCGGAGTCGCCAGAAATTGTGCGACTTATTTTTAGGTTGTGTGTTTTGAAAAGGGGGTCACCTACAGAAGTAGTCGGCGAATTTTAAATTTAATTTAAATTTATATATATATATATATATATATATATATATATATATATATATATATATATATATATATATATATATATAGTTTTAGAAAGAAGCATTTGATTTTGAAAATAACTTCAAGTTTGAAAATTTTAAGATATGAAATCAAACCGATCTCACATCCCAAATGGTTTATATAAACGAGCACCGCATCACAAACCGTGTATCTATCCCGAAGAATAGACATAATGCTTGATGATGGGGCTCAATTAAATAAACTAGAAGATTTGTGACATCCGTTTGGTCTGCGAACCAACTTTATAAGCCGACAAGTTCCCCTGCTTAATATAAAGAAATTAAGTAGGGTTTATATTACCTGGGTTCTTAAAGTTCCCTATAAGGGCAAACCCCTATAGTTAATTACATCTTAAATGATGGGAATCACTTAAGAAAACTCTCGATAATGATCAATGGTTTTTCTCTCAAGAATTTGAAAGTTTAAGGTTTTCAAATGATTGAATTTTGGAGATTTCAATAGGGAATGGATCAAATTTGGAACAGTTATTTTAGGAATCCAAAGGAAGAAAAGTAGGAGAAGCTGAGGATCCAAGAAGAATCTTGGTAACTTCCCAAACTATCCTATTGTTTGGCTTCAATTAGGGAAAATTATTTAATGTTTAAATCTTGCCAATTTTAATTAATTAGGATTTATATTTATATGATATAATCACACAAATAGCCTCGAAGATGTGAGGCTTTATGTCGTACCAAACGACTACCTCGAAATCCTGAGACGAGTTAGGACTTAATTTGCATAATATGATTATACAAATGCCTAACAAAAAGTTGAGGATTTATGTTGCACTAGGAAAACTACCTCGAAGTCCTATGGCTTGGTTATTTAATTTTAAGAAAGGTTTAGCTGGTGTAGATCCGAGTTTTGCTGAAGTAAATCGCCTTGCTGCCCACTATGCTCCGAGCTCCTTGTTGTTGCAGATGTTTAGTTTTAGAAAGTGAAAATCAGGAGATGAGAGAAGTCTTTTGGTTTAGAAATCTTAAAGTTAAAATATTTTTAATATTTTAATTAAAATAAATCTTAAAATTGTTTAAACAGAACCGATTAAGATCCCACGGTTCCGTCATCCCGACACCGTTATTTTCATCGAATTCACTTAGTCCAGATGAGTTTGCTAAACTCAACTGAATGAGTTCCACACTTTCATTTAGACCGTGGGAAATCCCGTTAGCAACACGTGGGTTACATCATCCGAGGTATTCCCGATCATTCAACGAGACGTTTTAATTTAGTTGCAATTGTAGTTTTGTTGTTTTGTTTGTGATTAAATTTTGAGTTGTTTTATATTTTGGAATGTTGTGGTAGTGACTTTTAATTTAGTTTTGATTTCAGTTTTGTGACTATCCTAAATGTTTTAGTTTTCATGCAACAATCTTGTTTAACATGCAAGAAAAGTAAAGCACAGTGCATGTAAGTAAACTGCAATAAAGTAAATTGCAATAAAATAAAAGCGTACCTGGAGGGTCTTCCCGTCACCCAAGCTGCACTTAAAACACATATTAAGGCATTTAAGTATTTATAACAAGTACCTAGGTAATGCTAAGGGAAGGTTTTGGTTGTCTACCAAAATCCTAATCCTATTGCTAGTCAACTCCTATGACGTATAGATTCTTGTGTTTTGTTTAAGGATGATTTTCTTCATCAAAGAACAATTAAATTCAATTGTTCTTCTAAAAATCTCATCATATTGAGGAAGTGTTTAGGAAGAGTCCTAAACATCTTTTTAATATTTCTAAGATTATTTTGAGTCCAAGTAAATTTAATTGCACAGGTGAATTAATAATTAAAAAGTTTAGTTAAGCTTTCTCTCTTGCTCAGTGAACTTGGGCATTTGATTACCTGATGAATGAAGTGACATCTCACGTAATACTCTATTTAAGAGTTATAATAATTAAAGCCTTTAGGGTGAAGTTGGTTTGTTGAGAATTTTAATCATTCTTAATTTGAAGTTTGAGTTAAAGGTTTAAAGTGATTTTGTTTAATTATGAGGTTTTAATTAATAATTTTAATTTTGGAATAGTGTTCAAATTATTTTTGGTTTAAATCTTGTTGGCCTCAATTTTGGTGAGATCTTTTGCTTCTCCTTTTAGTACTTAGGATCTAGCCTTAGGCTTTTCCTTTGACTAATCTTAGAGGACTAGAAATGAAACCCGCCATTTAGAAATTCAAACTACTTCTTAACTCCCTGCAAACCCCACAAGCTTGATTGTAGACCCCTAATCACCTAGAGGGTTGAAATCAAATGTGGAGGTTTAAAGCATGAGTTCCCTATAGGACTTCTTGGCCTTAGGAATACCCTGGATGGCCTGGTCTGGTGAGGGTTGACTTGCACATAAACTACACTCTCACACACATTCCAAGTATTAAAACCACACTCTCACCCAACTTGACTTCCCGACTCATGTAGGTAATTCATATGGATGGTCCTTAACCCCTAAGCCCCTAGCTAAGAGGGTTAGGAACAACATAGTGAATGCCTCAAATGAGTCCTCTCATAACTCATATGGGCTTAATATGGCTTCATGGCTCAACCAAAATGACTCCATTTCACTCACACTTGATCAATCTTCCTATTTTCAAAATTTCAGTTTTTGACCCCGGGGGCCCCGGACCCACCAAACCTACCAAATACGCTTGAAATGATCCAAAATTTGCAAAATTACCTAAATTACCCAAGATCCCTCAAAATAAATCCTAAACACTTCCCACCATTCATATTGACCATCTTTGGCCAAAAATACCAAAATTTCCAAAAATACCTCTAAACCCCCTCCCCCCAAATTACCAAAATACCCTTTTACCCAAAAAAATCCAAAAGGAGTTATAGAGGATGTTATAGAGGATAGATCTATCACTTATGGTATACTTGACATGGAAGAAGATAAAGAGATACCTATTATTTTATGATAGATACCTATCATAAGTGATAGATCTATCACTTATGATAGATCTATGTAACTCTTCAGTTAGCTGATAGATCTATCACTTATCCTAAAGGAGTTATAGAGGATGTCCTTGTTAAAGTGGATAAATTTATCTTCCCTGTAGATTTCATAGTACTTGACATGGAAGAAGATAAAGAGATACCTATTATTTTAGGAAGACCTTTTTTAGCTACGGGACGAGCTATGATTGATTTGCAAAAAGGAGAATTAACCATGAGAGTCAATGATCAAGAAATTAAATTCAATGTTCTTAAATCAATGAAGTACCCTGATAAAGAGAAATGTTATAGAATTGATATAATTGATTATTTAATTGAAAAACATTATCAAGAAAAATGTAAAGTTATTTCTGAAGAAAAATTTGAATTTTTAACTGATGAAGAAGAAGTAGTAGAAGAAGAAGAGACTCATTTTATTAAAGATAATTGGGAAACTTTAGACATAACTCAAAATGATATACTTTTACCCTCAATTTAAAAAGCACCTGAACTTGAATTAAAAATGTTACCTTCAAATTTAAAATATGTGTTTCTTGGAAATTCATTAACTTTACCTGTTATTATTTCTTCTGAACTAAGTAAAGATCAAGAAGAAAATTACTAGGTGTATTAAAGAATTATAAGAAAGCTTTTGGTTGGACTACTGCTGATATAAGAGGAATAAGCCTTTCCATTTGCATGCATAGAATTTTAATGGAAGAAAATTTTAAACCTACTATAGAATCGCAAAGAAGATTAAATCCTATCATGAAAGAGGTTGTTAAAAAAGAAATTATTAAGTGGTTAGATGTCGGTATTATTTATCCTATTTCGGATAGTCAATGGGTAAGTCCTATTCATTGTGTTCCGAAGAAAGGAGGTGTAACTGTCATTGTTAATGATAAAAATGAACTTATTCCTACAAGACAAGTTACTGGATGGCGAATTTGTATTGATTATAGGAAATTAAATAAAGCCATTAGAGAGAATCATTTTCCTTTACCTTTCTTGAATCAAATGCTCAATAAATTAGCTGGACACTTATATTTCTATTTTCTGGATGGATATTCTGGTTATCATCAATTACTTATTTCTCCTTAGGACCAAGAAAATACAACTTTTACAAGTCCTTATGGAACATTTGCTTTTAGAATAATGCCTTTTGGTTTATGTAATGCACCTGTAACTTTTCAAAGATGTATGATGTCAATATTTTGTGATTTGATTGAAAAAGGAATTGAAATATTCATGGATGATTTTTCAGTCTTTGGAACTTCTTTTGAATCTTGTTTGGAAAACATAGCCAAAGTTCTGAAAGGATGCGAAGAAACAAATTTAGTTCTTAACTGGGAAAAATTTCAATTCATGGTCACAGAAGGCATTGTACTTGGACACAAATTATCACAAAAAGGGATGGAAGTAGATCAAGCAAAAGTGAAAATTATTGCTGAATTGCAATCACATACTACTGTTACTGATGTGAGAAGTTTTCTAGGTCATGCTGGATTTTATAGAAGATATATAAAGGATTTTTCTAAAATTACTAAACCTCTTTGTCATTTATTAGAAAAAGATGCACAATTTGAATTTAATGAAGAATGTATTAATGCTTTTAATATTCTAAAAGAAAAATTAATAACTCGCACCTATTATTGTTGCACTCGATTGGAATAAATCTTTTGAATTAATGTGTGATGCAAGTGATTTTGCAATTGGAGCTGTATTAGGACAAAAATATGAGAAAATTTTCAAAGTTGTATATTATGCTAGTAAAACTCTCACTCGAAACACAAAGAAATTACACTACCACCGAGAAAGAGCTTCTAGCTATAGTATATGCCTTTGATAATTTTAGACCTTATCTTCTTGGTTCTAAATGCATAGTTCATACCGATCATTCTGCTATTAAATATCTAATATCTAAGAAGGATTCTAAACCTAGACTGATAAGATGGGTTTTACTTCTACAAGAATTTGATTTTCAAATAGTAGATAGAAAAGGAACTGAAAACCAAATTGCTGATCATTTATTTAAAAATGATATTATTTCGGAAGAAAATATAAATGAGAAATTCCCTGATGAATCTTTATATGTTATTCAAAGATACAAAACATCGTATTATGCTGATATTGTTAATTATTTAGTTAGCAATATTTTGCCTTATGACTTGGATAACAAATTTATTAAGAAATTTAAATATGATGTTAAATCTTATATTTGGGAAGAACCTCATTTATTTAAAATTGGTAAAGATTTTATGATTCGAAGATGTGTACCTTATGAGGAAACTTTTGCTATTATTCAAAAAATGTCATGATTCTGATTTTGGAGGACACTTTGACATAGATAAAACTGCATTTAAAATTTTAAATTCTGGATTTTATTGGCCTACCTTATTTAAAGATGTGAGATAATATATGAAAACATGTGATCGATGTCAAAGGATGGGAAATATATCTAGGAAAGATGAAATGCCTTTAAACTATATATTGGAAGTTGAAATTTTTGATATATGGGGATTAGACTTTATGAGACCATTTGTTCCATCATCCGAAAAAAATTTATATTTTATTAGCGATTGATTATGTTTCAAAGTGGATTGAAGCTATTGCTTTACCAAACTGTGATTCCAAAAGTATTTCAAAATTGTTAAAGAAAATGATATTTTCAAGATTTGGAATGCCTAAGATAATTATCACTGATGGTGGAAGTCATTTCAGGAATATAAGAATTCAATCATTACTACAAAAATTTGGAATCAAACATAGAATTGCAACTCGCTTATCACCCTCAAACTAGTGGAATGGCCGAAGTATCAAACAGAGAAATTAAAAGAATTTTAGAAAAGACTCGTTAATCCTAAAAGAACCGATTGGGTTGATAGACTTGATTATGCATTATGGGCTTATAGAACAGCTTATAAGACACCAATCGGAATGTCACTTTACCGGTTAATTTATGGTAAGCATTGTCACTTACCTGTAGAACTTGAACATAAAGCTTATTGGGCTATAAAAGAGTTTTATTTTGATTTGAATAATGCAGGAGAAAAACAATTATTGCAACTAAATGAGATAGAAGAAATTAGAAACGAATCATATGACAATGCAAGAATTTATAAAGAGAAAATGAAGATGTTGCATGATAAGAAAATTTCAGGAAAAATTTTTGAGCCTGGACAAAAAGTATTACTGTTTAATTCTTGTTTAAGACTTTTTCTTGGAAAATTAAGATCTAAATGGATTGGACCTTATTTAGTTGAGAAAGTATACCATTATGGAGCTGTGGATATTAAAGATCCCAAAACTGTGAAGCCTTATTTGGGAGATATTAAGAAGATCATAAAGAGGCTTATGAATTGAGTCAACCTGATTAAAGATTTACTTAAGTCGGGCTGATGACGCTAAACCAAGCGCTTTGTGGGAGGCAACCCATAATTATCTTGTGTTTTTGTGTTTTAATGAAAGGTTATGCCTCGATCTTGATTAATTTTATATTACTTTAGAAAAATTTGATGCTCATAAGTCTTGGTTGACTTAGGCTGAAAATTATTTTGAAGTATGTAGAAATTAAAAATAGGATCACTCTATTTTGAATATGAGTAAAAAGGAGATCAAGTTAACCTTCATTATGATAGTTTACAATGTGAGTTATCGAGTCTAAATTACTCTTATCAGCATAATTTACCTATCTTGGAGAACGAAATTTTGAAAATTTGACGATTAGGCGAAACGGAGTTGAACATAGTTCCGGCGCCTAGATGCCAGAATTTGGCGCCTAAGCGCCAGAATCAACTATGTGTCAATAGGTCCGGCGCCTAGGCGCCAGATTTGGCGCCTAAGCACCACGGTTACTGGGTCGTGCAAAAACAAAAAATTTTCAGTTTTTCACACGATTTTTCCCTTTAAATCAACCCATCTTCTTCCCTAACCATCAAGCAATCAAAATTACGTCCCTTACACTTTCTTCTTGAGAGATTTGAGAAATTTTTAAAGAAATGGAAAGGAGAAATCATGGAGAAGAGGCTAGGGACAAGGTCTCAAGAGATCCTCAACCCTACTTCAATGGTTTCATCGCTGTAAGTTTAGAGAAAATTTCTAGTCGTTTGGATAAGTTTGAAGAAGATTTTAAAAGGATTGGAGATCGCCTTCATGAGATCTTTCATCAAGTTGAACATCTAAAATGGCAAATGAAACTTCAATTTGATCATTTTGCGGCTTATCAAGATGCTCAAGTTGAAATGTATGCGAAGAACAAGTGGATTGATGAAAAGACGGCTACGGATTTTTCAAGAGCGTTAGTATTCTTTCCAAGTGGAATACACAATTTCCATTGTAAAGATTAGAATATTGTGGTAATGAGATAGTTATTATGGTTTGTTGAGTCGTTGTATCGATTTAGAGAATCGATTGTGTTTGTTTGTGTATTTGTTTTCATGTTCAATGTGTGTTGTTTTTGCTTTGAAATTGTTATGATTGAGTGTGTATTAGGAACTTGAATCAAATGAAGTACTTATCTGGAATGTATTGAGTCGAAATTGAAGATTTTAAATGGAAATTAGTGAGTTTGATTGAAAACCTTATGTTTGATTGGTGGATTTAATATTTAATTTTTATAAATTTTTGAAAAATGTTGTGGAAGTTAGAAACTGAAGCTCTACTCTGATATGAGTAATTGGAAGTTGAATTTATGAATTTTGGTGAAAAATAAATTAAAAAATTTTTTTTTTGTGAAAGGCGAGTCTGGCGCCTAGGCACTAGAATTCGGCGCCTAAGCGCCAGTTCGGCCTGTACCCGAAAATTTACTTAAATAACCCCCAAAAGCCATTTTTGACGCCTAAGCTTCATCTTCTTCCCCATTTTTGCGAAAATACATCCTCTAGATCCATTTTGAGGTCAAAACATCAAGGATTTGAGCTCGAAACCACTCGATTTCTTTATCTCAAGGTCAGATCTACACTTTAAACCATTTATTTTTGAATTTCACCATAGATTTCCCTAAGATTTTCTAAGACCAAAAATTTAAAAAAATATTCGATTTTTAGTGATTTCTTTGGATTTATAAACTTATTTTAAGTTTTATAAACTTAAAAAGAGTTTAAATCTTTGATTCCTAAATTTGTTCTTGTTTTCTTTCACATTTAGATGGCTCCAAAATCTAAACGCTGGAAGGCACGAGATAACTTTGATAGTAGCAAATTCTCTACTGCGGTTGCGCATTTTCGTTTCCATGAATTTGCGACGTCCAGAAAATTCATTTCTGAATGAAGTTTCTACCATCCTGGAGAAATGATCGAAAACACTATTGTTGCTCACAACTGGTAACGATTTTGTTATTTTACTGACGTTGCTGTTATCCAGATTGTTCGAGAATTTTATGCAAATTTTCTGGATGCCGAGGATTATGAAGTCTTTGTCAGAGGTATCGGAGTAGGATTTAGTCCAGAAAGAATCAACATATTTTATGGCCTGCCACCAACTATTGAGTGTTATTATTCTGGATTATCACCATCTGAGGGAGATTTGGATATGATTATTGCTTATCTGACTAACGGTACTGGATCTTGGAAGATCAAGAACGAAAAACTTCAAATCCTCTGAATTAAATGGTGTATCTAAAGCAAGACACTACTTTATTTCTGCAAGATTGTTACCTTCCAACCACCTGAGTGAAGTGACTAGAGATCGAGCGATCTTAAATTACTACATTCAGGAGAGGAAGCCTATTGATGTCGGGAGCATTATTTATGATTCTGTGGAGTCTACTGCGAGGTCCAAGCACTTCGTTGGATTAGGATTTCCATCTCCGATCTACTCACTATGTGTTAGTAATGGAGTCACTCGCTGATATTTCGAGGAGAAGCCGAAGTCTACTAAGCCAATTGGGCGGGAGAGTGTTAGTATCTATGATCGTCTTCGAGGGAAGAGATCAACCGCTCCTTCTACTTCGCACATACTTCGAGTAGACTTTCTACTTCTAGACCCTCTACTTCGCCGAGCCACCATCGATTTCGGGAATCAATGCATGATCGCTTTTAGAGCAACAGCATGAGTTATTTCAAACTCACTGCAGGATTGATACTATTGATAGAAAACTAGATCATTTAGCTGATTATACCCAGAGGAAGAGTAATTACGATGCTGAGTATGATGAAGCCCTAGTCAAATTTCTGAAGGGTGAACATGATGTTAGCTTTCCTACTTTTCCTAGTTTCACACCATTTGTAGATCCTAAGGACGTAGAATTTTCCTTTGGTGATGAAGATGATGATGAGGCTACAGCTAGTGATTAGTAGTTATCGATTTCTTTGATGTGCTACTCTGTTAGTTTGTTTTATTTGGATTGTTTGTTAGTTTTGTATTTGATGTATGTTGACTGTTTAGTGTTAGGATTCTGTTGTGTTGAGACTAAATTTAGAATTAATTTATATGTTGTTTTAGTTTAATGTTTAGTAATTAATTATTTTGCTCTCTTTTAATTCTGTTTCAAATTTAATATCATCATCAATTAGTTGCTTACCCTTCTATATACATGCTTCAATTTTATCTTAATTATTCATAAAAGCATGATTAGAAGTTAATTTTTCTTTTTAAGATTGTTTTTACATACTTATTAAAAATTCTGATGATTTTCTTTCTCTCATACTTTCAAATTATCATAGTATACTAAACTTAAGTTTAGGAGAAGGGAAAATCCATTCAAAATTAAATTTTATTTGTCCTTAAAGAACTAATATTTTCTTAAAAATAAAAAAACTTTTTAACATAACTTATGGAATGATGATTTTATTTGAGATCACTTTTATTTTTGAAATTATAAACAATTTAGTGAAATTAACCAAAATTTTACTAACTTTGATTGATTTTAAGAATAGAATTATTTAACTTAAGGAAGAATGAGATAAAGAATTTTTCTATTCATGGTAGAAATAATAGAATTTTAAAATTATTAAGTAATAAAAAATTATCACTTGAAAAAGAAAAGATTGGAATTCTTTTTGAATTTTTATTTATGTTATAATAATTAAGTGGAAATGTATAAGTTTTGAAAATATAAGTTAAGGATAGTGAAGTTCAAAATCATTAACAGTGCTATCCAGGATGTAGTAATCCTCTATATATATATATATATATATATATATATATATATATATATATATATATATATATATATATATATATATATATATATATATATATATATATACTATGTAAAAGTTAGAGAGGAGAAGCTTGAGGAAATGCCTAATAAAAAATTGGCTTCACGTTAATTATCTTATAGGAAGAAAACTAGTTACATATTTTACTTGATTTTTATACATAAATATTTATTTGAAAAAAATTTTTCAAGAAGATCTTTTTCTTGTAAATAATCTATGAAAGCTTAATATAATATACTTCTATTATTTTCAAAGTGAATGAAAAGTTTGAAATCTTATGATTTTGTAGATAAATATTCTTTAAATTCTTAAAATTAAACCTAGTTAGTGAAATTGGGTTAATAATTTACTAAAGACTTTATAAAATCAAAAATTATAAGGAAACTTAAATATTTATCTTTTATTTCCAAAAGTTATATTTTATGTAGTAAAAAGAGTTACTTGAGGACAAGTAACATTTAAGTTTTGGGGATTTTGATCTATAAAAAAATATCTATTTCTTTATGTCTTAATTCTTATTAATTTCTAAGGATATTATGCTTTAATGAAAGGTATTTTTTGTGTTTTTGGATGTAGGTAATGTAAAAAGGTCTAAGAAGGAAAAAGGAGCAAAAAGGAGTAAAAATGGAGCAAAATACCAAAAGTATAAAAAATATGGCCTGACACCTAGGCGCCAGAAACTCGCGCCTAAGCGCCAGATGCGATACGAAAACTGTCAAGTTTTTGACAACGTTTGATCAGTTATTTTGACGGAGTGAACGGTTATTGGACATTCTAGAAGGCTGGCAGTTGTTCCATGATAATAGGACATGTGATGCATTGCATTTGGACGCTCCAAAACGGTTTTAATAGCGAAGAGGTGCGAACCAACGTGAAGAGGTCCGAAGAACTGGACGCGGTGTCCGGCGCCTAGGCGCCAAACCGACCTTCTAGAAGATTCATTAAATGTGGACATGTTTTGAAGAGGTACCTCAAGGCAACTCTTGAAGCCTATAAATAGAGGTCCATTTCTTCAGAAAATATGCCCCTCCAATTGTACCCCTTTCTCTTATCTACTTTAGGATCTCTCATCCTTAGAGAGAGAATTAGAGAGAGAAATATAGGGCCACTTTTGTTTAGTTTAGTGAGTTTATTTTCAAGTTATTGCATCTGGAGTTCATTACACTGTGGAGTCAGTAGGAATCAGAAGATCTGTAGAAGAAATATTTGAGATAAGTATATTTTTATATTTGATTCAAAGTTTAATTATCATGTTTTGTTATTTATTTTCAATGTGTTACGAGTAGTTAGTTACTTTCTTACTTCAATTATGAAGAGATAAATAAGATAATATAAAGATTCGATGGAGAATTAAAATTCAAAATATTTTCAAAATATTGTGATGACATTAATACCTGATCTTACTTTACTTTTTAAATTGGCCGTTTGAATTGTTAAAACTTGTTGAAGAGTTTTGAGACCTTGAAGGAGAAGAACTCTTAACTTGTAAATGTCACATGAATCCTTGGGTAGTCGAAGGCCATGTGCGGGCTATTCATGGTGAAGTGCAAATAAATAGGAAGATAATATTTAAAGAGCGTAGAATTGATAAGTTTTTAGAGTGACAGACTAAATTCTTATAATTTGATTTATAGACTAGGAAAGTGTCACTAGTAGGGCCAATCATAGCCACCCTTGGACATCTAGAAGTGTTAGCCTAGATTAACCCATTCTACTAACAATACATCCAGACCTATTCTGTAAATTAGTCAATGTTCTTTGCGCCTGGATCAAAGGGTAAAGAATAGGAATGCTTCTATTTAGCACAATACCATAAATCAAATTCTCCAACGAATATTAAATTATCTTAAAAATCTTAGATTAATTGAAGGAAAGAAAGTTGTTTATTTTATATAGAATTCATAAAATCTTATTATTGTTTTCTTTATTTGCATCTAGTAAATTAATAGTAATTTATAATCAAATTAAAAGATAAAATAAAAATATTTTTATTATTTTATTTCGCTTTCACTTCATAAAAAATTTATTTCTATAAATCTTCCTCGTGGGATCGATACTCGGGGTCTTTGTTTAAAAACCCTATATTACTTGAAACGATACGTATACTTGCATAGTACCCATAGTGTGTAAAAATATTTACTAAATTATATAATATTAATTTTATACACTAGCCGCTATTTATAAATTAAGTTAAAGTTTTTGGCTATCTTTTGGAAGCAAACATTACTAAGTTAAGCGCGGCTCGGGTCACACCTCACCATGGATGGAGACTTCTCCACTCCAATTCAGCTGAGTCATATGATTCCCTTCAGCCCAAATCAGGCCTTGGTGGGTGCACCAAACCCAAATCCATGCATTTGACCAAACCAAGCTCAAAATGACCTTCTCCCCATGCCATTTCAATCCAACTCCTTTACACATGTCCAAAGCCAATTGTTGGCACCAAACTCAAGCACTGACCTCCCTGACCCTGAGGGTGACCCATGCCTGGCCGGCCAGCCACCACAGCCGCCGGAAACCACCAGGCCGAGAGGCTTGATTTGAATCAAAAATTCAATTTGAATTAGCTGACTTGTCCCAACCTAAATGGCCATTGCAGCTGTTCTTCCCATGCCCTGAGCAGTGGATCCAAGCCATTAAACCCTCCCTGAGAGGCCCTCCAACCACCTCTATTTAAACCCACTCACCTCTCAGCTAAACAAGGTGATGAACAAGACCTTAAGGAAACTCTGCCAAAATTACTCCAGGATCTTCTCCTAACCCAGAGCAGTTGATACCCAGTGTTCCTTTGCCCTAAACCCCATTAACAGAGCTCAATTTATGAGTTGAAAATCCACCCAAAAAATAGGACACTTCACTACAGTGAGCCAATCTTCAAATTGATTGACCCTACACCTTCACCGGACCAAGAGGAGAAGTTCCCCAAGCAAAGCCCCCTCACCAGGCCAGCCATTGCTTTCAGCCTCCAAGCTTTGTGATCGGCCTTTGTCACTTTCATACTTAGACAATTCCCCAGAGCCAGAGACTTCATCTGGAGCTTGCTTAGACTCAATTGAAGGTGACACAACCCTCAGATTGAAGCTTCAATTCTCTAAGCAAAGGTATGAACTCACTCTCCCTCCCGAGCTTCCAACAATTCTTCATTTTGTTTGGGTTAATTTCATAGCTTATAAACCGTATGGATGTGTTCGTCTCTTCAAGAAGAATCCATAGAGCATAAGAACTCGAAAATCCATTGAGAATCGAGAGAGATATTAGGGTTTGAGTGTGGACGGTCATGGGTGCACACCAGTCGTAGACGATTACCAGGAGCCATTGGATCGCACGTGTATCGAGATGACGATCAAGATCAAGTCGGACAACACAATGGTACGTGAACTGTGGGCCCCTAGAGCACTGAGTCAGATGGCGGCGCTGAATCACAGAGCGACGCGTGGGCTTTCGATCTGCCGTAGGATGACGCGGCGCCGAGTCGGATAAGTAGAAAATTAGGATATTTTTTAATTATTTAAATACCAGAACTTCAAAAAATCATATCTTTGCATAAAAAAACCACAAAAATAAAATAAAAATACTCTCTTGCTCAGTGAATAGAGGAGAGTAATGTGGAAAAGAAATCGAGTTAATTGGATGAGTATTTTATTTTTAATAATTTATTTACTGTTTCCAATGTTTTGATTCTCCATTTGCATAGACAATTCACCATGGCATGAGACCATAGGGCTTTTGAAGCCTCTGATCTTGGGAACATTCCCTGAAGTTTTTAAGGTCAGAGGCCATCTCTGTGAGGAGTTATTGATTTTTCAAGTTCATGTCACTGTTTTAGGTATTTTAATTTCAATAATTACCATGTTGTAAAATAAATTCTAGGAAAATTTGGTGATGTTTCTTAGGACCAGGGGACCCAACGAAAAATATATTTTGAGTTAATTCATTCATAATAATCCTAATTGGCCTAAACTCCCAAAATTGAATTTGAATTAATTAGGGTTAAACACACACCAAATTGACTTGAAAAAAATTCTCTATTGCTCTTTAGGGTCAGAGGAACCTTACATAAAATTTTGAAATCATTTGAACTTGAATAACCCCACCAAATGGATTGATTAAGCCTCATAAGCAAAATGAAACTTTAAAAATTCATAACTCCAAAAATACTTTTCAAAAATTCACAAAAATGGTTTTGGAGCTTCTCTGATATCAGGGGAGTTCAGAAAAATTAAAATTAGAATTTTCTAAAAAAGTTAATTTTTCACAATATTTTAATATTTTAATAATTAAAAATAATAAAAATCACAAAAATATTAAAAATCATAAAAATGTCACATTTTGACTCCTAATCACTTAGGAATAAACCAAATATTTTTCCTAAGTCCCTAGGATAAGATATTGAATTTTAAAGGCTTAATGTAATTTTTAATATTAAAAAATGAATTTTCAACCTTTTTCACTAAAATAATTCTAATAAATCAAAGAAAAATCTAAAAATTATAAAATTTGTTTCTCTGGACTCCTTGATGTTATAAAAATTTAAGAAAAATATAATATCTATTTTTTAATTTTTATTTTATTTTAAAATTAAGTAATACTCTAAAACTCAAAATAATTATAATAAATAAAATATAATTCAAAAAATCACAAAAATTGACCCAAGTGGTCCTCTAGTCATTAGGAACATCCCATAATTTTCTTAAGGATAGAAACTTTACCTTGGTCATGTTGTTGAATTTTCTTTGAAAACCCCTATTTTCTACTAAAAATAATTATATAAATAAATTAAAGTCAGAAAAATCACATTTTCTCCCTAATGTCTTAATTGCTATGTGAGTGAGGTGACATAGAAATTTTAAATTTAGTTGAGCTCAATTTAGTGAGTTATGAAATAAATAAGCCTAAAAGGGCATAAAGGTAATTAAGAATTTTAACCCTTAATTAAAACTTTAGGTTTAATCAAAATAGAGGGTAAAATATTTGATTTTAATTTTCTCGTGGATGATTGAAACTTAGGGAAATTAAAGGGAAAAAACCCATTAAACACTTTGAAAATATCAAAATGAAACTCTAATTAATTAAATAATTTAAATTTTGGAAAGAATATATTTTAAATTTGGATTATTAAAATTGTGATATTATTAAGAGGATATTTATTCTTTAATCTAAAAATCCCTAAATAAGTCACTTCAATAATATTTAGTTCTTAATTAAAAATTAAAATAATAATCCAAATTAAATAAATTAAAAAATAAAAGAAGATAACCCTTAATTGAATTAAAGCTTAAAATGTTAAATAGGCCAATAATTAAAATAAAATTTAAAATTTTGAAGTTAAATTATATTAAATTAAATTAAGTCAAGTCAAAGTTTAAATTAAATTAAATTAACACCTTAACAATTAAATTAAATTTATAATATTGAAACTAAAATTAAATTAAAATTGAATTAAATTAAAATTAAAATTAAATAAAATAAAATTAAATTAAAATTAAAATTAAATTAAAATTAAATTAAAATTAAATTAAAATAAGTGATATTAAATTAAAACTAAATTAAAATCAAATTAAATTAAATTAAATTAAATTTAAAACACTTAACAACAAACCTAAATGAAATCATTAAGAGTCAAATCAAAATATATCAGTAATTTCAACACCTCTTTCTATCTAATTAAGTTTAAAACATAAACATTAATCTGAAATACTAAGATAATTGAAAGTGTAAAGATTTAAATTAAATCTAAAATAATTTGAACACTATTCCAAACTTAAAATTATTAATTAAAACCTCATAATTAAGTTAAATCACTTTAAATCATTAACTCAAACTTAAATTAAGAATAATTAAAATTCTCAATAAATTAACTTTCCCTTAAAGGCTTTAATTATTATAACTCTTAAATAGAGTATAAAATGAGATGTCACTTCATTCATCAGGTAATCAAATACCCAGGTTCACTGAGCAAGAGACCAAGTTTAACTAAACTCTTATATGATTAATTCACATGTGTAACTAAATTTACTTAAACTCAAAATAATCCCAGAAGTATTAAAAAGATGTTTAGGACTCGTCCTAAGCACTTCCTCAATATGATGGGATGTTTTAGAAGAACAATTGAATTTAATTGTTCTTTGATGAAGAAAATCATCCTTAAACCAAATCAACAACCTAGACGTCATAGGAGATGACTAGCAATAGGATTAGGAATTTGGTAGACAACAAAAACCTTTCCCTTAGCTTTACCTAGGTACTTGTTGAAATGTTTAAATGCTCTAACATGTGTTTTAAGTGTAGCTTGGGATGATGGGAAGACCCTCCAGGTACGCTTTTATTTTATTGTGATTTACTTTATTAGAATTTACTTAAATGCACTGTACTTTACTTTTCTTGCATGATAAATAAGACTGTTGCATGAAAACCAAAACCTTTAGGATAGTCCCTAAACTAAAACTAAAACTAAATTAAAAGTCATTGCAAGATAAAATTCACCACCACAACATTCCAAAATATAAAACAACTCAAAATTTAATCACAAACAAAACAATAAAACTAGAATTACAACTAAATTAAAACGTCTCATTGAATGATCGGGAATACCTCGGATGATGTAACCCACGTGTTGCTAACGGGATTTCCCATGGTCTAAATGAAAGTGTGGAACTCATTCAGTTGAGTTTAGCAAATTCATCTGGACTAAGTGAATTAGATGAAAATAACATTGTTGGGATGACGAAACCGTGGGATCTTAATCGGTTCTGTTTAAACAACTTTAAGATTTGTTTTAATTAAAATATTAAAAACACTTGGATTTTAAGATTTTTAAACCAAAACACTTCTCTCATCTCCCGATTTATGACTTTTAAAACTAAACCTTTGCAACAACAAGGAGCTTGGAGCATGGTGGGCAGCACTGCCATCGTCATCAGCAAAACTCAGATCTACTTCAGCAAAACTTTCTTAGAATTAAATAACAAAGCCATAGGATTTGCCTAGTACAACATAAATCCTTAAGTTTTCATTAGGCATTTGCATAATCATGTTATGCAAATTAAGCCCAAACCGGTCTTAGGACTCCGAGGTAGTCATTCTGTACGACATAAACCCTCACATCTTCGATGCTATTTGTATGATTATGTCATACGAATATAAGACCTAAATAAATAAAATTGACAAGATTGCAATGTTAAATAAACTCCCAAATTGAAGCCAAACAATAGGATAGTTTGGGAAGTTGCCAAGATTCTTCTCGGATCCTCAGCTTCTCTTACTTCTTTTCCTTTGGATTCTCGAAATAAGTGGTCCCAAATTTGGTCCATTCCCTATTGAAATTTCAAACATTCAATCCTTTGAAAACCTTAAACTTTGAAATTCTTGAGAGCAAAACCACTGATCCTTATCGAGAGTTTTCTTAAATGATTCCCGTCATTTAAGATGTAATTAATTATAGAGGCTTGCCCTTATAGGGAACTTTAAGAACCAGGTAATATAAACCCTGCTTAATTCCTTTATATTAAGCAGGGGAACTTGTCAGCTTATAAATTTGGTTTGCAGACCAAACGGATGTCACAAATCTTCTAGTTTATCTAACCGAGCCCCATCATCAAGCAGTGTGTCTATTCTTCAGAATAGATATACGATTTGTGATGCGGTGCTCATTTATATAAACTAATCGGGATGTGAGATCGGTTTGATTTCATATCTTAAAATTTTCAAACTTACAGTTATTTTCAAAATCAAATGTTTCTTTCTAAAACTATATATATATTTAAATTAAATTTAAAATTTAAAATTCGCCGACAACTTCTGTAGGTGGCCCCTTTCTTTAAAATACAACACCCAAACCTAAAAATAATGCCGACAAATCTTTATACTTTAAGTGATCTTAATATTTTAAATTTATTTTACTTTGATTATTGAATGATGTTAATTTAATATAATTTAAATTCAATTTAATAGAATTTAACTTAATTTAATTTAATTTAAATATTTTAAATTTAATTTAACTTAATTGTTAAAATGTTAATTTAATTTAATTTTCATTTCAATTTAATTTTTACTTAATTTAATTCAATTTAATTTTAATTTAATTTAATTTAATTGTTAAACCACTTAACATTTTGAGCTTTCCTTTAATTTAATGGTTATATTTTTTTAATTTTTAATTTACTTAGTTTGGATTATCATTTTAATATTAATTAAGAGTTAAATATTATTGAAGTGATTTATTTAGGGATTTCTTTTTTATTAAAGAATTAATATCCTCTCAAGTTATATCCCTATTTTTAATAATTTAAATTTTCATTAATCTTCCAAATTTCAAATTGTTTAAATAATTAAAGTTTCGGTTTTGTTTTATTAAGAGTGATTAATGGGTTCCTACCTTTTAGTTTCCCTAAGATTCAATCGTCCAAGATAGATAAAATAAAATATTTTACCCTCCATTTTAATTAAGCCTAAAATTTTAATAAAGGGGTTTAAATTCTTTAATTATCTTTATACCCTTTTAGGCTTATTTATTTCATAACTCACTAAATTGAGTTCAAATGAACTTGAAATTTTTATGTCACCTCACTCACATGTCAATTAAGACATTAGAGGAGAAAATGAGATTTTTCTGAATTTAATTTATTTATATGATTATTTTTAGTAAAAAAATAGGGATTTTCAATATAAATTCAACAACATAACCAAGGAAAGATTTCTGCCTATAAGAAAATTATGGAATGTTCCTAATGACTAGAGCACCACTTTGACCAATTTTGGTGATTTTTTAAATTATATTTTATTTATTATAATTATTTTGAATTTTGGAGTGTTAATTAATTATAAAATAAAATTTAAGTTGAAAAATGGATTTTATATTTTTCTTAAATCTCTCTGACCTCAAGGAGTTCAGAGAAATAAATTTTACAATTTTTTGATTTTTTATTGATTTATTGGAATTAATTTAGTGAAAAGGTTGGAAAATACATTTTTTAATATTAAAAATTGTTTTGAGCCTTTAAAATTCAATATCTTTACTTTGAGACTTAGGAAAAATATCTAGTTTATTCCTAAGTGATTAGGAGGTGAAATATGACATTTTTATGATTTTTAATATTTTTGTGATTTTTATTATTTTTTAATTATTTAAATATCAAAAATATCATTAAAAATAAAAAATTTTAGAAAATTCCAATTTTAATTTTTATAGGCTTCTCTAATATCAGAGAGCCCACAAAACTAATTTGGTGAATTTTTGAAATGTATTTTTGGAGTTATGAATTTTTAAAGTTTAATTTTGATCATGTGGCTTAATTAATTCATCTAGTGGGGCTAATCATTTTCAATTAGCTTCAAATTTTTATGCAAGGTTCTCTGTATCCTAAAGATCAATGGAGAATTAATTTCAAGTTATTTTAATGTGTGGTTAACCTTAATTAATTAAAGTTAAGTTTTGAGTAATTAGGTCAATTAGGGTTATTCTTAATGAGTTAACTCAAAATATAATTATTCTAGGGTTCTCTGGTGCTAAGAAACTTTCCCAAATTTTTCTAGAATTTATTGAGCAATATGCTAATTATTGGAATTAAAATACCAAAAACAGTGACATAAACTTGAAAAATACATAACTTTTCATAGAGATGGCCTCTGACCTTGAAAAATTCAAGAAATGTTCCCAAGATCAGAGGTTTCAAAAGCCTTATGGTCTCATGACATGGTGAATTGTCTATGCAAATGGAGAATCAAAATACTGAAATGAGTAAATAATTAATTAAAAATAAAATACTCATCAAAATAACTTGATTTCTTTTCCACATTATTCTCCTCTGTTCACTGAGCAAGAGTGTATTTTTAGTTTATTTTTATGATTTTTCTACACAAAGATATGCATTTTCTAAGTTCTGGGTATTTAAATAGATAGAAAAAATCCTATTTATCTACTTATCCGACTCAGCGCCGCGTCAACCTACGGCGGATCGAAAGACCACGCAGCGCGCTCCCATTCGATGCCTCCATCTGAGTCAGCCGCCACGCATCTCGCTGTCTCGCTCCTTCCTCTGATCCGATGCAATCTGAGTTGTTCAACCGATACACGTGCGATCGGACAGTGCCTGGTCATCGTCTACGACTGGTGTGCACCCGTGACCGTCCACACTAAAACCCTAAAAACTCTCTCATTTCTCAACGGATTTTCGTGTTCTTGTGCTCTATGGATTCATCTTGAGGAGACAAACACTTCCATATGGTTTACATGCCATGAAATTTACAGAAATGAAATGGAGAATTATATGAAGCTCGGGAGGAAGGAATGATCCATACCTTTGCTCTAAGAATTGTAGCTTCAATTAGAGAGTTGTGTCACCTTAGATTGCACCTAAGGAAGCTCCAGATGAAGTCTCTGGCTCTGGGGAATTGTCTAGGTATGAAAGTGTCCATAGCCAATTTCAAAGCTTGGAGGCTAGAGCAACTGGGTGGCCTAGAGAGGGGACTTTCAATGGGGAACTCCTTCTCTTGGACATGTGCAGGTGTGGGTGGGTTTAATTTGGATTTTGTGGAGGTTTGGGAGATGTCCTGTTTTGGGCTTGAATTTGAACTCGAAATTGAGCTCGACTTGGGGAAATTAGATCGGAATCCAATGGGGATCAAGTGCTCTATGTGTGGAGAGTGGTCTGGAATAATTTTGACAGAGTTTTAGTAGGATTTGGTTCAACACCTTCTTTGGCCGAGAGGTGGTGTGGTTTAAATAGAGGTGGCTGGAGGGCTTCCAAGGGGGGTTTAATGGCTTGGATCAACTGCTCTGGTGAGGTGAAGAACAGCCATGGTGGCCATTAGGCATGGGACAAGTCAGCAAGGCATAATTCAAAAATTGGCTCACATGGGTGCTCTATGCCTGGTGGTTTCCGGCGGCTGTAGTGGTTGGCCGGCCAGGGTCAGGTCACCCTCAAGGTCAGGGAGGTCAGGGTTGGGGTTTAGTGCAGTCAATTGGCCATGGAAATGTGTAAAGGAGTTGAATTGAAATGGAATGGGGGGAAGGCTATTTTGGGTCCAAATGAGTCAACCCATGGTTTTGGGCTAGGTTCACCACCCAAGGCCTGGTTTTGGGCTGAAAAGAATCACTTGGGTCAGCCAAGAGAAAATGGTGTGGTCTCCATCCATGGTGAGGTGGCTAAACTTGGTTTAGTGTGTAGCATGAATGGGGTTAAAAGTGCTTAAGGAAGGCTTAAGAAAGGGGCCCCTCCTCTTGTCATTAATGGCTTGGTGAGGTGGAAAGGGGCTCCCAAGGCTTGCATATGGCTTATGCATGGCTCTATGGCTCCATATGGCTTAGGGATGGCTTGGCTTGGTTTCATGAAAGTGGGTCTTAAGGATTTAGAATATTTAGAGGTAATTTGGCACATGGCTTAGTTTAGAAAAGTTTAATGATGAATTTGAAACTTAGGGAGTGATTTAAATCAAAGGGGATGATGAGGGGAAATTTCATGTGGGCTTTAGGATAGATTTTAAGCTTTTGGATTTATTTTAGATGGGCCTTTAGAAAGGTTTAAGGAGGTGGGCTTTTAGGTTTGAAAACAAATTGGTAAATGGAAGTTTTATTAAAGATTGGGCCAAAAAAATGTTGGGTTTAGTTTAGGGATGTATCATGAGTGATCTAGAATAGGTTTGAAATAATTTGGAGTTGAATTGGGTTTAATTTGGGATTTTTTGGTAAAGAGGTCAAAGTGGGTCAAATTGAGCTAACTTGGGCTAAGGTTGGGCTAGTGTTGGATTTGATGTAAAATTAATGTTGATAAATGTTTATGGGGGTGCTACAAAGAGTTTTCAACTTTGGTTGGGCTTTGATTTTGGGATTTGGGCCCATTTGGGTTAGGTTTGGGTTTAGGCCAAAAATGGGGATTTTTGTTTGGATTAGGTTTGGGTGGAGTTTAGGTTCAAATTTGGGGAAAATCAAGTTAATGTTTTGTTTGTGGGGATGTTATGAAGGTTTAGGAAAAGATTTGGGGCTGATTGGAATTGAATTGGGTTGGTTTGGGCTAAGTTTAGGTCATGGGCCAAAATTGGGCTTTAGGCTTCAAATTTGAATTGGATCCAAATGTCAATCAAATTGGGCTTGGATTTGGTCTAAATTGATATTGGGGATATTGAATTGAAGTTTAGAATTGAATTGGGTCAAATTTGAGGTCAATTGGGTTGATTTGGTTTGACATTGGGCTTACTTTGGTTAAAAATGGGTCAAATTAGGGGTTTTGGTAAAAGTGGGTTAAATTGACAAAATTTTCCTATGGTGTAGTTGAAAAAAATGAAATTGGGAATATTTGAGATTTTCTAGAATTTTCTGGAAATTTTTTTTGAAATTTATGGAATTTTTGGTTAAGAAGGGCATTTTGAGTATTTGGAGGGTATTGGGGGGTATTTTTGGAAATTTTGGTATATTTGGCTAAGGATGATCAATTTGAATAGTGGGAAATGTTTAGGACTGATTTTGAGTAATTTTGGGTAATTTAGGCAATTTAGCAAATTTTGGATAGCATCAAGGACATTTGGTAGGTTTAGCGGGTGTAGGGCCTCGGGGGTCAAAAATTGAAATTTTGGAAAAATGAAGATTGATCAAGTTTGAGTAGAATGGAATCACTTTGGTTAAGCCATGAAACCATATCAAACCCATAAGAGCCATGAGAGGACTCATTTGAGGCATTCACTATGTTGTTACTAACCCTCTTAACCAAGGGCCTAGGGGTTAAGGTTCATCCATATGAATTACCTACATGAGTCAGGAAGTCAAGCTAGGCATGAATGGTTTTAGGATTGGAATGTGTGTGAAAGTGTAATGTGTGTGCAAGTCAAACCTCACCAGACCAGGCCACCCAGGGTGGTCCTAAGGCCAAAGAGTCCTATAGGGAACTCATCCTTTAAACCTCCACATTTGATCTTAACCCTCCAAGTGACTTGGGGGTTTACAATCAAACTTATGGGGTTTGCAGGGAGTTTAAGAGGTGTTTAAATTTTTATGTGGTGGGTTCCATTTCTAGTCCTCTAAGATAGTCAAAGGGAAAGCCTAAGGCTAGATCCTAAGTACTAAGGAGAGAGAAGAGAAAAGACCTCATCAAAAATGAGGTCAACAATAATCGATTTACTAAATTTTTAGAAATCCTTAAGAAATTAACAGTAAATATTCCCTTTGTTGAAGCCTTAAAACAGATGTCTGATTATGCAAAGTTTATGAAGGATATTCTTAAAAAGAAAAGGAAGTTCATAGATCACGAGACTGTTGCACTTACAGAGAGTGTAGTGCAATTATTCAGAAAAAGCTTCCAAAAAAACGTAAAGACAATGGTAGTTTCACTATTCCATGTGCTATAGTTAAGAATTTTTTTGGAAGAGCCCTATGTGATTTAGGAGCTTGTATTAATCTAATGCCTTTATCAACTTTTAAATGATTAGGAATAGGAGAAATTTCACCTACATCTGTAACTCTTCAGTTAGCTGATCTTTCTATTACTTAGCCTAAAGGAGTTGTAGAAGATGTATTAGTTAAGGTTGATAAATTTATCTTTTCTGTGGATTTTATTATTTTAGATATGGAGGAAGATAAAAAAATTTCTATTATTTTTGGAAGACCATTCTTTGCTACTGGAAGAGCTATGATTGATGTTAAAAAAGGAGAGTTAACTATGAGAGTTAATGATAAAGAGGTGACCTTTAATATTTTGAAATCCTTGAAATATCCCTCAACAGAAAAAGATGAAGAATTCTTTTGAATGGAAATCTGTGATTATTTGAGAATGGTCATTTTATAGAAATTTTTGAAGAAAAAATAGAATACGATGATTTACGAAGTAAGGATGAAAGTGAAATAGAAGATGATTTTGATAATATGAAGAATGAAGACATAGATAATATTCAAGAAATATTTGAAATGTTGGATACTATAGAAAGTAAAACAATTTTATTTCCATCTATTTTAAAACCTCATGAACTTAAAATAAAAATTCTTCAAAATCATTTAAAATATATGCTTTTATGAGAATTGTCTACCTTACCAGTCATTGTATCTTCAGATTTGAATGAATATCAAGATTAAAAATTATTGGATATATTAAAAAGATAAAGGATTTTTGTTGGGAAATAGCTGATATTAAAGGAATCAGTCCTTCGATCTGTATGCACAGAATTTTGTTAGATGTACAACATAAACCTGTAGTTGATCCGCAAAGGAGACCAAATCCAATATGAAAGAAGTAGTAAATAAGAAAATTTTAAAATGGCTTAATGCTCAAATTATTTATCTTATTTCAGACCATGCTTGAGTAAGTCCAATTCATTATGTCCCTAAGAAAGAAGGAGTGATAGTTGATGTGAATGAACGAAATGAAATTATGCAAACAAGACAAGTCACTAGTTGGCGAATTTGTATTGATTATAGAAAATTAAATGCCGCCACTAGGAAAGATCACTTTCCTCTACCTTTTCTAGATCAAATGTTGGATATACTAGCTGGGCACAAGTACTATTGCTTTTTGGATGGATATATTGGTTATCACCAAATACCTATTGGTCATGAGGATCAGGAAAAAAATACCTTTACTAGCGCATATGGAACTTTTTCTTTTCAAAGGATGCCCTTTGGATTATGTAATGCACCTGCAACATTTCAAAGATGTATGATGTCTATTATTAGTAATCTTATTAATAATGAAATAGAAGTATTTATGGATGATTTTTCTATATTTTGAACTTCATTTAACATAGTTTAAAAAATTTCAAAATTGTTTTGGAGCCTTGCGAAAGAACAAATTTAGTTCTAAATTGAGAAAAATGTCAATTCATGGTTGTATGAGGAATCGTACTTGAGCATAAAATATCTGAACATGGTATTGAAGTAGACCTTGCATAAATTCAAATTATTGAGAAATTACCACCTCCTACTACAGTAAGAGGGGTAAGAAGTTTCTAAGGACATGCTGGGTTTTACAGGCGTTATATTAAAGATTTTTCAAAAAATTACTAAACCTCTATACCAGCTTTTAGAAAAAGATAAGAAATTCGATTTTAACGAAGAATGTTTAAATGCCTTTGAATTATCAAAAGAAAAATTAGTCACTACCCCTATAATTATTTCACCTGATTGGGAGAAAGTATTTGAACTTATGTGTGATGCCAGTGATTATGCGATTAGAGTTGCTTTAGGGCAAAGGTATGATAAAATGTTTAAGGTTATTTACTATGCTAGTAAAACTCTTAATGAAGCTCAAATTAATTTACCACTATGGAAAGAGAATTATTATCTATTGTGTATGCTTTTGAAAAATTTAGATCGTATTTGATTGGAACTAAATGTTTAGTGCATAAGGACCATTTAGCTATCAAATATTTAAAACAAAAGAAGGAAGCCAAACCAAGATTAATCAGATGGATACTTTTAATGCAAGAATTTGATTTTTTAATAGTTGATAGAAAAGAAATTGATAATCAAATAGTTGATCATTTGTCTAGACTAAAACAATAAAAACTATCTGAATTTGAGAAGGAAATTACAGAGACTGTCCCTGATGCACAACTTTATAACATTAAGTAAAGAAATTTATCTTGGTATGTTGATATTGTGAATTATCTTGTGAGTGATATTTTGCCACCTGATTTAACTTTGCAACAATAAAAGAAATTTTTATATGATGCTAAATTTTATTTTTGGGATGAACTATACCTATATAAATAATGTAAAGATCTTATTATTAGAAGATCCATTCCATATGAAGAGATTAAACCAATAATTTGGAGATGTCATAATTTAGAATTTGGAGGACATTTTGGAAATGATAATACTGCACAAAAGATTTTGCAATTTGGATTTTATTAGCCTACTCTTTTTAGTGATGTTTATAGATATATGTGATCGATGTTAGAAACTAGGTAACATTTCTAGAAGAAATGAAATGCCTCTAAATTTTACATTGGAAGTTGATTGAGATCTTTGATGTTCGTGGATTGGATTTTATGGGACCATTTACTCCTTCATTTAAAAATTTATATATATTGTTTGTTGTTGATTATGTCTCAAAATAGATCGAAGCAATTGCTTTACCTAGATGTGATGTTCGAAGTGTTTCAAAATTTTTAATGAGAAATATTATTACAAGAAATGGAATGCTGAGAGTGATCATTTCTGATTGTGGATCTCATTTTAGGAATAATCTGATTCAGAGATTGGTGAAAAAATATAATATTATTTATAGAATCTCTATTGCTTATCATCGCAAAACTAGTGGTTTAGCAGAAGTATCTAATCATGAAATTAAATAAATTTTAGAGAAAACTGTAAATCTTCATAAATTAGACTGGTCTTTTAGATTAGATACTGCATTATGGGCATATAGAACTGCTTACAAGACCCCTATAGGAATATCTCCTTATAGACTAATATTTGGAAAGACTTGCCACTTACCTGTTGAATTGGAGCATAAAGCATATTGGGTGATAAAAGAGTTAAATTTCAATTGAAAGAATGCACGTAAGAAGAGATTGGTGCAATTGAAAGAATTAGAAGAAATTAGAAATGAATCTTATGATAATGATAGAATTTATAAGAAGAAAATGAAAATATGGCATGATCGGAAGATTATAAGGGGGAAATTTGAACCTGGATAGAAAGTTTTGTTATACAATACAAGATTAAAATTATTTCTCAGGAAACTGAAGTCTATGTGGATAGGTGAATAAGACTTCTAACTATTATAAAAGTTTATCCATTTGGAACAATTGATATTGAGGATCCTAAAACTGGAAAAACATTTAAAGTTAATGGCATAGATTAAAACCATATTATGATGGGTATCAACCAACTTTTAAAGAGGTTTTAATGTTAAGTCATCCTAAATAATTGAATGTCTGTCGAGTTGACGACGTTAAACCAAGCACTTCATGGGAGAAAACCCATATTTATTTTTATTTTATTAGTTTTTTTGTGTTAATTTTGATAATTTTACTTTTAGTTAATCATATTTGAGTCCTACTCACTCATAAACATTAAAAAGAATGAAAATTAATGAATCATATCAAAGATTTGGAATATTTCAGACCAATAGGAAGTTTGGTAAATTTTTTAACCTTGGAGCCGCCGGCGCCCAATTCTAGAGAGCATGGCTAAATTTTGGGGTTCTGGGCGTCGACGGCGCCAAAGAACAGGAGACAATTTTTAGAGTTTTAAATTGCGGTTTTTAGCGGTTTTAGGCGGGATTTCATCCTTAAAACTTCCCAAACTCATTTTTGAACCCCTAAACTCCAGAAAAACGAAAAGATTCATTCCCAATTTGCAACTGATGGATTCCAACAATGTAAAAACTCTGAGGTTTAGAGGTTTTAACCGAAGAAAGTTCATCAGTTTTGAGGCGCAGCTATTGTTCAACAAATTACTGATGAAGAGGAGGATTATTAAGGAAAGAAGCTTTGTAAATCGAGGTTTGAATTCTCCTAGTACTCGAGTGGAACAGATTATTGTGTAGAGGCGTTGGGAAGTGTTATGCTACACTACCACCGTTATAGTCATTCCTGTTGTGAAAGAGTTTTATGCAAATCTTCATGGGATCAACCAAGGATTCGTCTTTGTGTGAGGCATGTTTGTCATTCCTTCAAAGATGAATTACTTGTTTATGATTAAAAACGTGCCAATCTGCCATTATACAAATTTTGATGCGATGAAAGACAACATGAATGAGATTTATTATTATCTGACGGATGAAAGTGATGATTGGGAGATAAGAGACAACGTATATGTAAGTTTCTCTACTACATTGTTAAATCCGGTGTCGAATTAATAACATTTCTTTATATCTACGAAGTTACTCCCAACTATGAAAATAAGTAAGTGACAAAGGAAAATGCAATATTGAATTATTGTATTCAAATGGGAAGGTTTATCGATATTGGCACTATAATTGTGAAATCTATATTGGGATTAATTGTTCATGGATCTAAATATGGGCTTGGACATCCTTCCACTATATTTCATCTTTGCAGCCAGTCAAAGCTGGGAAAAAGTGCTTCTTCCTTTAAAGCCCCTGGACCCAACTAACCTAATTGACTTTCAGGTAATCGGAGATGAGAATGATATGAGCATTACTGCAGATCAATGACCGGCGGACTTTATATATGCAAGAATGTATGAACTCAAATTTATATATGTTTATAATGATTTTGTAAAGTCCGAACACTCAACGCAAGTATACGTATCGTATCAAGTAATACAAGGCTCTAATGAAGTCCTGGTTTTCGATCCCACAGGGAAGTACGAATTATAAGAAAGTGTTTCACAATATATATAATATAACACTCAAATCCGATACTCAAATTGCACTAAAGTTTACTACTTACTTCTCCTACCACTATGCAGAAAACAGTAATATTAATTAAACTATAATTACTTCTAACAACTTTAAAAATAGAATTAACTAGCAGACACAATAAACTATGTATTTGAAAGGTTTTTGATATATGATAAAAGTATCTTTCTTCTTGCAATGAGAATATGATGTGTGGATTGATATGGAATAATTATCTATGTTATTGTGCTAAATAGGAGCATAGATGTTTCTTTACCCTTAAAAGAGTACCCCCTCTTTTAAGCATTAGAAGAACATTGACATATCTTAAGTTTAGTCAGTAAATCTAAGGTTAGACTGGGGGGATACCGGCACTCACTTCGGAGCTCCCACTCACCCTTCACTCGAAGGCTAACCTTTGATATTTAGTTACTAATCTTAGAACCAATTTGGGGATTTCAGCCTGTCACCCTGAGATCTCCACATTGAAATCCATCAAAACACATTTCTCTATTTATATGCACTCAATTCCCATGAACTACGCAATTCATCCATGGAAATTGAATGGATTTTTCATTATTGTTGTAGGACATTAAATCTTTTCAGAATTAATGTTCAACAACCCATTTTAACATTCCAATTGGCCAAATAAAATAGTAAATTAAGTTCGGCATGAAAAACCATCACAATTTCTTCAATATTAAAAGCACATCAAATCCACATCAATCCATCATCACATCTCTATGCAAGAAGAAAGACAAAGGATACTACTCATAATTCATGAAGAAGATACAATAAAACATGGATTTTATATATAAAAGAAAAGTCATACAAACCATAAAAGAAAATACAACTTATCTCTCTCTCTTCCCCAATGCAATTCCCTTAAAGTTCCTTTGAATCCTTTTTCTCTGTTCCTTACAACCCTTGATTCTCTCTTTAGAATGGAAAGGAAGAGGCAATCTCTCACTTTAATTCTTCTCCTTCACTCCTTAGAGAAGAATTTCTCTCAAATCCTCACTTCTACACACTCTTCTACTAAACCCTAACACTTAACACACACTAAACCACTAAGAGAGAGAGCAAGAGAAACCAAGAGAGCCCCTTCTTTTAGTTCAAAAATAGTTACTTATAAGTTATGGACGAAATCCCAAGATTATCCATAGGCATCCCTTCAAAAAGTCGCCAAAACTCTTCAAATTTGAATTCCATCGACTTCGGGCACCAGCGGTGCTCTATCGTGTCATTAAAGGCTGAAGTCTCTAGAAAATGGCGCCAGCGGTGCAGAACATGTTTTCCTCCTTTTTTCTCCTTTTTGCTTCTTTTTGTTCCAAATTCGTTCCTTTTCACTCCAATCACCTAAAATCATCATACCTGCAATAAATCATGAAAACCACCTTTCTCTAAAGTGCAATATCACCAAAAATGGGTAAAATTATATAGCAAAAACCGTATATATTTTGGTGCATCAAAATCCCCTAAACTTTAAATATTACTTGTCCTCAAGTAATCCTTTTACTACATAAAATATAACTCTAAGCAATGTATTTTTCAACTGTAGGACACAAAAAATTTTCATTTAAAAGAATATATTGGTTAGAGTCAGAAAAAAATTTAGTAACTCAGGTCAACATTACAGTTATAAGAATATTTAGCAATCAAGTATAAGGGTTCTAGTCTTCTATTTATTTCAAGATGAACCATAATTTGTCACATTAAGAGTACCTTGAAAGACTATGTGAAAAAGGAGTTCATGCAAAATTCATTAGAATGTAGGCCAATACTTTAAAAATAAATTCATAAATGAAATCAAGTTTTCCCTTTAGTGTGATTCAAGTGAAGCCAATTTTTGATTAGGCATCTCTTCAAGCTTCTCCTCATAAATATTTTCCTTTCTTTTTCTTTTCTTTTCTTTTTCTTTTCTTTTTCTTCTTTCTTTTTGGGATTGTTTTTCAATCCTTCTTTTCTTTTCTTTTCTTTTCTTTTCTTTTCTTTTAATGAGGATTACTATATCTGGATAGCCTTTAATGATTTTGAACTTCACTCTCCTCTTTCTAAAGTTCAAACTTGAGACACCTCCTTACTTTATAGTTAAGTACAAGCTTTATTATTTATTATAAAGTCACAATCACTTCTTAACACACAATACTTTAAGTCCCTTAACATTTAAAAAATATAGTTTTATTTACTTTAAATAGTTAACTATAATCAAATCCTTTCATACCAAATATCTTACTTCTATAAAATTAACATTTATTACTAAAAATTTTCATCCAATCCTTCCATAATATTCAACTAAAATAAAAACTTTTATTTACTTATAGTGAGGTTCAACTGCTAGAAGTTATGCTAATAATTTTTGAAAATATAACAATTGAGAAAAAATAAAAGTTTATATTTCTCTACCCTCCCCCAAACTTAAATTTTTCAATAAATTTGAAACAGTTAAGAGTAAAAGAAAACTAACCTTTCTGTGCTGGGATCTTGAAATCTTTAACAGCTATCTGGTATTAGTTAAAATTTACAACTAGCAGGCATGAAACAATTAGTAGAAGTGATATAACAATTTTAAATATTTGCATGGGTAAAGAGAAATTAACTTTAAACATCTAAACATCTAACAAAATACTATAATATTAAACAAACTATCACAATACTACACAGTCCAGCTAACAATTTTAATGTTTTAGTACAACATAATAGTACACCAACAAGGTTACATATAACATGAAAAATAAATAACTACTACATCTCAACAGTACAACAACAGGATTACACATAACAAGAAAAATAAATATATATTACATCATAGCAGTACAACACAACACAACAAGAACAATAGAAATAGAAACAAACAATCTACCAATCTCCAACACCAGGATCAGCAGGGTCATCAACAGGGTAATCAGCAGGGTCATCAGCAAGGTCATCAGCAGGGTTAGGTCTATATGGTGCATAACTAGGGCAAGTAGGAAATATCACATCAAACTCCCTCATAAATCTGACTTGAGCATCATAATAAGCAATATCAAACTCAACTCTCCTCTGCAAATAATCTTCATTCACATCACTCCTCACCTCAAACACATCCATCCTACCATGGAGTCTATCCACACTAGCACTCTGTAATCTCAGATGCTCCATAATATCAGATAAGGTAGGTGGCTCAAATGTAGATGAAACATCATAACTTGTAGTAGGAATATCAGTACTCCTACGCTCAACTCGGACTCCCACATGAGACTCATAAGTACGGATAATATTCTTTATAATTGGTCTCAATGGTATAACTACTTTAAAACTACTGAACTCCACTCTATACTGAACACCTAGGGCATGAACTAAGGCAGGATGTCCTAATCCTCCAGTGGACTTGCCTCTAGCAATAGTCTGAATGTTCTTGTAAATAATAGCTCCAATATCAATCTTTTCATCTTCTGAATACAGCAGTTCAGAATCGCTCTATCCCTTGTAATTCGCTGTGGTGATAAGATGGTAATAGTCTCGCAGAGATGAAATAATGTCAAACTTTTGATGTAACATTCAATGTGGAAGCGAGGAAATTAATCAACTATTTTTGACTTACTTTCCATTCCCCTCTTCCGTCAGTCAGAAAAGCAATCACTTCTCTCATATTCTCCCCTCGAGTGTCAAAGTTTTCGTATTCACAAACAAATGGTTCCCGAGTCTGATAGAAAGCATTGATACACTGAGGAGTAAACTCAACCATTTTTCCTCTAACTAGCACATATTCAGTCTCAGTCTAGGGTAAATTTGAATAGAATTCTCTAACAACTCCCATAACAGCATTCACAGTAAAATAGCAAAATCGCTCCTAGTTCCTTTATGCAATTAACTGTTCTACAGATCCACCAAGTCTATCAAAAGCTTGATCTTGAATACACTTCTTATTGTAAAGTTAAGAGTTAAAGCGAAATTGGGCTTTGATATTAACGAATTTCTCCTAATTAAAATCCAACTTCCTCTTCCCTTTACTCATCCTTGGAGCCATGTGAATTTCTAAAATTTGTAATAAAATTCCAATAAAATCCCAAATTCACAATGTAACAAACTCCAAATACTATTCTAAACAAGTAAGAGCAAATTTCATCATGGAAATCTCAAAATCTCTTTAAGACTCCAAAATTCCAACTTAAGCAATGTGAGAAATTTTCAAGGTGAAAATAAAAAAGTTTTAACTTAAATTTTCTTGGCACACTAATTCAAATATAAAACTTGGATTTCATATATAAAAGCAAAGTTCTGCAAACTAAAATAAGTAAATACAACTTATCTTAAATTCCTCCTGTTGACCTCATTTTTGATGAGGTCTTCTCTTCTTCTCTTTAGTGCTTAGGATCTAGCCTTAGGCTTTTCCTTTGACTATCTTAGAGGACTAGAATTGGGACCCACCTTCTAGAATTTCAAACCACTTCTTAACTCCCTACAAACTCCACAAACTTGACTGTAGACCCCTAATCACCTAGAGGGTTGAAATCAAATGTGGAAGTTTAAAGGATGAGTTCCTATAGGACTCTTTGGCCTTAGGACCGCCTCTAGGTGGCCCGGGTCCGGTGAAGGGGCTGACTTACACACACACTACATTTATACACTACACTTTCACACACCTCCTAAAACCACACCCATACCTAACTTGACCTCCTGACTCATGTAGGTGATTCACATGGATGGTCCTTAACCCCTAAGCCTTTGGCTAAGAGGGTTAGGAACAACATAGTGAATGCCTTAAATGAGTCCCTTCATGGCTCATGTGGGCTTGATATGACTTCATGGCTCAACCAAAATGATTTCATTCCACTTATATTCACCCGATCTTCAATTTTCCAAATTTTCAATTTTCGACCCGGGACCTTACACACTGCCTAACTTACCCAAAACCCTCGAAATCCTCCAAAATTTCCAAATTACCCAAAATTCCTCAAAATCAATCCCAAGCATTTCCACATCACTCAAATTGATCATCCATACCCAAAAATACCAAAAATTCCAAAAATACCTCCCAATACCCTCCAAATACCCAAAATACCCCCTCTTGACCCAAAAATTCAAAAATTCAGAAAATTCCCAGAAAATTCCAGAAAATCCCAAATATTCCCAATTTCGTTTTGTCCAACTACACCATGGGCCAATTTTGTCAATTTACCCTACTTTTGTCAAAACCCCCAATTTGACCCATTTTAACCCAAAGTGAACCCAATGTCAAACCAAACCTACCCAATTGACCCAAATTCTGGTCCAATTCAATTCTAAACTTCAATTCAACATTCCCAACACCAATCTAGACCCAATCCAAGTTCAATTTGATTGACATTTGGATCCAATTTTACTTTTGGCCTTAAAGGCCCATTTTTGACCCATGACTCAAACTTAGCCCAAACTCACCCAATTCAACTCCAATTAACCCCAAATCTTTTCTAAATCTTCCTTAGCATCCCCACAAGCAAACCACTAACATGATTTGCCCAAAATTTAGACCCAAACCCCACTCAAATTCAACCCAAAGCTAAGACGCCCATTTTTGACCTAAACCCAAACCTAACCCAAATGAGCCCAAACCCCAAAATCAAAGCCCAACCAAAGTCAAAACCTCTTTGAAACACTCCCATAAACATTTCTCAACATTAATTTTACATCAATTTCAACCCTAGCCCAACATTGGCCCAACTTGGCCCACTTGGACCTATATTGGCCCATTCACCAAAAGAACCCAAATTCAACCAATTCAAACCCAAATCACCCCCAATTTGCTTCAAGTCACTCATGACACATCCATGAGCTAAACCCAACAATTATTTGGCCCAAGCCTTTACCAAAATTTCATCCCAAAATGCATTTTAAAATTCAAAAGCCCACTTTCCTAAACCATCTTAAAAGCCCATCTAAAACCATTTCAAAAAAGCCCAAAATCCACCCTAAAGCCCACATGACATCTCCATTTGCCATCCACTTAATTAAAGCCATTACCTAAGTCCCAAATTCATCATCAAATAATTCCAAATCAAGCCTCATGCCAAATCACCCCTAAATACCAAAATTTTTCTTAAATCCATTTCCATGAAATTGACTCCACTTTTCCCAAGCCAAAGGTAAGCCATGCAAGCCATGGACAAGCCACATGAAGCCATGGAAGGCTTGACATGTGATCAAGCCACTAATGGCAAAAGGAGGAGCCTCTTTTAAGCCCCTTAAAAAGGTTTTAACCCTTTTAATGCTTCACCTTAATCCATGTTTAATCAAAATATTCATGGATGGTGACTTCTCCACCCTTTCCTAGCTGATCCATCTGATCTTCCCTCAGCCCAAATCAGCCATGGGGAGGTGAACCAAGCCCAAAAGGTGGGTTGACCCATTTGGACCCAAAATGAGCTCATCCCCCATTCCATTTCAATTCAACTCCTTTACACATGTCCATGGCCGATTGACTGCACAAACCTCCAGCCCTGACCTCCCTGACCTTGAGGGTGACCTGACCCTGGCCGGCCAGCCACCACAGCCGCCGGAAACCACCAGGCCGAGAGCTCACATGTGAGCCCAACTTGGAATTCTCACCTGCTTGAGCTGCCCCATCCCCAGTGGCCATTGGAGCTGTTCTTCTCTTGCCAGAGCAGCCGATCCCAAGCCCTAACTCTCCCGGGAGGCCCTCCACCCTCTCCTATTTAAACACCACTCCTCTCGGCCATGAGAGGTGCTGAAACAAACCTTAAGGAAACTCCGCCAAAATTGTTCCGGACTCCTCCCCATACACGAGCATTTGATCCCCACTAAGATCCCCCCGCCATTTCTTCTCCGTGAGCTCGATTTCGGAGTTGAAATCTAGGCCCAAAAACAGGACACTTCTCCACGGTGAGCCAATCCCCAAATTAATTGGTTCTACACCTTCACCGGACCGAGGAAGGTGTCCACCGGCAAAAGCCCCATCTCCGGGCCACCCAATTGCTCCAGCCTCCAAGCTTTGTGATCGGGCTTGGTCGAAATCACACCTAGACGATTCACTGGACCGGGAGACTTCATCGCGGAGCTTGCCGGGATCCAATCGAAGGTGCAACAACTCTCGGATCGAAGCCACACTTCTCCGAGCAAAGGTATGGCCTCACTCTTCTTCCCGAGCTTCGAACATTCTCCATTTTTATTGCGTAAATTTCATCCCACATAAACCGTATAGATGTGTTCGTCTTCTCAAGACGAATCCATAGAGCATAAGAACATGAAAATCCATTGAGTATCGAGTGAAATCTTAGGGATTTAGTGTGGACGGCTCTCGGGTGAGGACGCTCGGGGACGATGAACGGATGTCGTCCATTCAATACACGCGCGGACGGACGGCTCAGATGGCGTCGGATCAGGAGACGGTACGAGAACCGCGGGGCCCGGCTGCTGAGTCAGATGGCGGCGTCGAATGGGAGCGCGACGCGTGTGCGTTCGGAGCTGCCGAGGTTGACGCGGCGCCGCGTGGATAGATAGGAAATTAGGGATTTTTCTGATTTATTTAATTCCCTAAACTTCAAAAATTCATAACTTTGTGTAGAAAAATCATAAAAATAAAATAAAAATACTCTCTTGCTCGAGTGAACGAGAGGAGAATAATGTGGAAAAGAAATTATTTAATTTCATCAAGTATTTTATTTTTAATAATTTATTTACTCTCTGCATATTTTTAATTCTCCATGCATGTATACAATTTACCATGGCATGAGACCATAGGGCTTTTGAAGCCTCCGAATTTGGGAACATTCCCGAATTTTCCAAAGTCGGAGGCCATCCCTATGAAAATTTATTGATTTTTCAAATTCATGTTACTGTTTTGAGTATTTTAATTCCAATAAATAGCATGTTGTGAAATAAATTCTAGGAAAGTTTGGTGATGTTCCTTATGACCAGAGGACCCTAGGAAAAATAGGTTTTGAGTTAACTCATTTAAAATAACCCTAATTGGCTTAAACACCAAAAATGGATCTCTAATTAATTAGAGCTAACCATACATCAAATTGACTTGAAATCAATTCTCCACTGACCTTTAGGATCAGAGGAACCCACCATAAAAATTTGAGGTCAATTGGGCTTGGTTAGCCCTACTAATTGGGTTGATTAAGCCATTTAGTCATTTTAAACATTAAAAATTCATAACTTTCAAAATATCTTTCAAAAATTCACCAAATTGGTTTTGGAGCCTCTCTGATAACAGAGAAATTTAAGAAAATTAAAATTTCAATTTTCTAAAAAAAGTTGATTTTTAATATTATTTTAATATTTTAATAATTAAAAAATAATAAAAATCACAAAAATAATAAAATTCACCAAAATGTCACATTTTGAATTTTAATCACTTAGGAACAAACCCCATATTTTTTCTTAGGTCTATTTAGTGAGATATT
>CM040427.1:132256856-132358862 GCA_022702705.1 Papilionanthe hookeriana x Papilionanthe teres
CATGTGACCATCCCATAAATGGCAAATGGAGGAATCCCTTTCTTAAGCCTTCCTTAAGCCTTTTCAACCCCATCCATGATACACACTAAACCAAGTTGTCGCCATATTTTTAGGTTAGGTGTTTTATTTTGAAAAGGGGTCGCCTAACAGAAATTGTCGGCGAATTTTAAATTTAATTTACATATATATATGATTTGGAAAGTAGTATTTTGATTTTAAAAAATAATTTTAAAAATTTTAAGATATGAAATCAAACTGATCTCACATCTCGAAAAGTTTATATAAACAAGCACCGGACCACAAACCGCGTGTCTATTCCGAAGAATAGGCACACTTGTTTGATGGTGGGGCTTGATTAAATAAACTAGAAGGTTTGTGACATCCGTTTGGTCCGCGAAAACCATTTTATTTGCCGACAAGTTCCCCGCTTAATATGAAAACATTAAACGGGGTTTATATTACTTGGGTTCTTAAAATTCCTATAAGGGCAAGCCCCTATAGTTAATTACATCTTAAGTGACGGGAATCACCTAAGAAAACTCTCGATAATAATCGGTAGTTACTGCTCTCAAGAATTTCAAAGTTTAAGTTTTCGAGGGATTGAATTTTGGAATTTCAATAGGGAATGGATCAAATTTGGAACATTTTATTTTGGGAATTCGAAGGAAGAAAGGTAGGAGAAATCACAGATTCGAAGCGAACTTCGGTAATTTCCCGACTATCCTATTGTGTGGCTTGAATTTAGGAAAGCCCTAATATTTATTTAATATTTTGATCTTGCCAATTTTAATTAATTAGGACTTATATTCGTATGATGCAATCACACAAATAGCCTCGAAGATGTGAGGGTTTATGTCGTATCAGACGACTACCTCAGAATCCTAAGACCAGTTAGGGCTTAATTTGCAATGAAATGCCTAACAAAAAGGTTGAGGATTTATGTTGCACTAAGCAAACTACCTCGAAGTCCTATGGTTTAGTTATTTAATTCTAAGAAAGTTTCTTGAAGTAGACTCGAGTTTTGTCGATGACGATGGGCTGTGTCTGCCCACCATGCTCCGAGCTCCTTATTGTTGCGAGAGGTTTAGTTTTAGAAGTCATAAATCAGGAGATGAGAAAAATGTTTTGGTTCAGAGAAGGTCTTAATTTCCAAGTGTTTTTTTTATGTTTTAATTAAAATAAATCTTAAAGTTGATTATAACAACACCGGTTAAGATCCCACGGTTCCATCCTTCCGGCATCGTTATTTTTATCGGATTCACCTAGTCCGGATGAATTTACTAAACTCGACTAAATGAGTTCCACACTTTCATTTAGGCAGTGGGAAATTCCATTAGCAACACGTAGGTTACATCATCAGAGGTATTCTCGATCATCCAACAAGACATTTTAATTTAGTTGTAGTTGTAGTTTTGTTGTTCTGTTTGTGATTAAATGAATTGTTTTATATTTTGAAATGTTGTGACGGTGAATTTTATCTTGTAATGACTTTTAATTTAGTTTTGGTTTCAGTTTTAGGGATTATCCTAAAGGTGTGGGTTTTCATGCAACAGTTGTTTATCATGCAAGAAAAGTAAGTGCGATGCGATTAAGTAAATTGCAATAAGTAAATTGCAATAAAATAAAAGTGTACCTGGAGGGTCTTCCCGTCATCCCAAGCTGCACTTAAGCACAATTTAGAATATTTAAGCATTTAAAGCAAGTTCCTAGGTAAAGCTAAGGGAAGGGTTATGGTTTTCTACCAAGGTCCTAATCCTATAGCTAGTCATCTTCTATGACGTCTAGGTTCTTGTGTTTTGGTTTAAGGATGATTTTCTTCATCAAAGAACAATTAAGTTCAATTATTCTTCTAAATATCCTATCATATCGAGGAAGTGCTTAAGACGAATCTTAAACATCTTTTCAATACTTCTAGGAGTATTTTAAGTCCAAGAGAATTTAATTATACAAATGAATTAATCATCCAGGAGTTCAAGTTTTGTTATCTCGCTCAGTGAACTAGGACATTTGAATATCCTACGAGTGAAGTAACACTTCACTCAATACTTCGTTTAGGAGTTATAACAACAAGAGCTTTTGAGGGCAAATTAATGTTCAAGTGATTTATGATTTAATTTAATTTCAATTAATGGGTTTAACTTTGGAATAGTGTTCAAGTTCTTTTAGATTTATTTTTGAATTCTTTATGTCTTAGGTGATGTTATTTTTAATTCAATTTAATCTAATTTAATTTTTAATTTAATTTAATTTGGTTTAGTTTTAATTTTTATTTAATTAATTTAATTTAATTTAATTTTAATTTTAACTTGATTTTATTTTTTTATTTAATTTAATTGAATTTAATTTAATTTAATTTAATATGTTTTAATTTAATTTAATTTAATTTAATTTAATGTGAATTAATTTAATTTAATTTAATTTAATTTAATTTAAATTTTAATTTAATTTAATTTAATTTAAACTTTAATTAAATTTTAATTTAATTTTATTTTAGATTTTAATTTAATTTAAATTTTAATTTAATTTTGTTTTTAATTTTAATTTAATATTTTATTTATTTTATGTTTTAAAGATGATTTAATTTTAATTGTTAAAGTATTAATTTAATAGAAATTTTAAGAGGATTTAATTTAAATAATTTAACTTTAATTTAATTTAATGATTAAGTCTTTTAGCATTTTAAATCTTGAATTTGGATTATCATTTTAATTAGGAATTAAATATTGTTGAGGTGATTAATTTAGGGATTCTTAAATTAATGAACAAATCTCCTCATAATAATATCCCTATTTTAATAATTCCAATCTTTCATTATTCTTCCAAATTTAATTAATTATTTAATTAAGGTTTATTTTAATTATTTTTAAATTATTTGGTAGGTTTCTACCCTTTAATTATTTAAATTTCAATCATCCAAATCAGATTAGGATCAAATATTTTACTCTTTCATTTTAATTAAACCTAAAATTTTTAATTATAGGTTAAAATTTTAATTACCATTTTGCCCTTTAAACTTACTAATTTCATAACTCACTAAATTGAGCTTAAATGAATTTGAAATTTTTATGTGACTTCACTCATATGTCAATCAAGACATTAGAGGAGAAAATGTGATTTTTACTGTATTTAATTGATTTATGTAATTATTTTTGGTGGAAAATAGGGATTTTGAAGGAAAATTTAATAATATGACCAAGGGAATGTTTCTGTCTTTAAGAAAATTATGGGACATTCCTAATGACTAGAGAACCACTTGGACCAACTTTGGTAATTTTTTGAATTATATTCTTTTTATTATAATTATTTTGAGTTTTGGAATATTAATTAATTTAAAAATAAAATAAAGGTTGAAAAATGAATTTTATATTTTTCAAAAATCTCTCTGATATCAAGGAAACTAGAGAACCAATTTTAATAATTTTTTGATTTTTCTTTGATTTATTAGAATTATTTTAGTGGAAATGCTAGAAAATACATTTTTTTAATTTTAAAATTACCTTAGGGCTTTAAAATTTAATATCTCATCATAGAGACTCAAGAAAAATATGGGGTTTGTTCCTAAGTGGTTAAAATTCAAAATGTGACATTTTGGTGAATTTTATTATTTTTGTGATTTTTATTATTTTTTTTAATTAATTAAAAATATTAAAATAATGCAAAAAATCAACTTTTTAGAAAATTACAATTTTAATTTTCTTAAAATCCCTGATATCGGAGAGGCTCCAAAACCAATTTTGTGAATTTTTTAGAAGTATTTTGAAAGTTATGAATTTTTGAAGTTTAATTTTGGCTAAATGGCTTAATCGACCCATTTGATAGGGTTAACCAAGTCCAATTGACTTCAAACTTTTATGGTGGGTTCCTCTGATCCTAAAGGTCGAGTGGAGAATTGATTTCAAGTCAATTTGATGTATGATTAGCTCTAATTAATTAAAGCTCCATTTTGGGTGTTTAAGGCTTAATTAGGGTTATTACAAGTGAGTTAACTCGAAAGAACTATTTTTCTAGGGTCCTCTCGGTCATAAGAAACATTACCAAATTTTCCTAGAATTTATTTCACAATATGCTTAATTATTGGAATTAAAATACTCGGAATAGTGACCTAGAATTGAAAAATCAATAACTCTTCATAGGGGTGGCCTCGACTTTGGAAAATTCAAGGAATGTTCCTAAATTCGGAGGCTTCAAAGCTCCCATGGTCTCATGCCATGGTGAATTGTATACATGCATGGAGAATTTAAATAGTGCGAAAGAGTAAATAAATAATTAAAAATAAAATACTTGATGAAATTACATGATTTTTTTTCCACATTATTTTCCTCAGTTCACTGAGCAAGAGGGTATTTTTATTTTATTTTTCTGATTTTCCTACAACAAGTTATGCATTTTTGAAGTTTAGGGAATTAAATAAATCAAAAAATACCCTAATTTCCTACTTATCCACGCGGCGCCACGCCATCCTCGGCGGCTCCGAAGGCCGCGCTTCATCTTCGATTCGGCGCCGCCATCCGACTCGGCACTCGAGGGGCCCGCGGTTCATGCACCATCGCGCCGTCCGGCTCGATCCGGACCGTCCGCTCGATACACGCTCGATCCGACGGCTCCCGGTCATCGTCTACGGCCGGTGTGCACCGTGACCGTCAACCTTCTAACCCTAATTTCTCACTCTATTCTCAATGGATTTTCGAGTTCTTATGCTCTATGGATTCGTCTTGAGGAGACGAACACATCCATACGGTAAACATGTATTGAAATTGACTCAAATTAAATAGAGAATCTCTGTAAGCTCGTGAAGAAGAGTGAGTCCATACCTTTGCTCAGAGAAGTGAAGCTTCGATCTGAGAGTTTTGTCACCTTCAATTGGGTCCAAGCAAGCTCCAGATGAAGTCCCTTGGGTTGGTGAATTGTCCAGGTATGATTTCGACCACGGTCGATTACAAAGCTTAGAGTCCGGAACGGATGGGTGGCACAGAGGGGGCTTTCACTGGGGAACTCCTTCTCTTGACCTTGTGCAGGTGTGGGTGAGTTTAATTTGAGTTTGGTGGAGAATTGGGAGAAGTCCTGTTTTTGGGTGGAATTTTGGCTGAGAAATTGGGCTCTGTTGGTGGGGATTAGGGCAAATTGTCACTGGGGATCAACTGCTCTAAGTGTGGAGAGTGGTCTGGAGTAATTTTGGCAGGGTTTCAGTAAGGTCTGGTTCAGCACCTCTCATGGCCGAGAGGGGGTGGTGTTTAAATAGGAGAGGGTGGAGGGCCTCCCAGGGGGTCAAAAATTGAAAATTTGGAAAATTGAAGATTGGGTAAATGTAAGTGAAATGAAATCATTTTGGTTGAACCATGAAGCCATATTAAGCCTATATGAGCCATGAGAGGATTCATTTGAGGCATTCACTATGTTGTTCCTAACCCTCTTAGCCAAGGGCTTAGGGGTTAAGGACCATCCATGTGAATCACCTTCATGAGTCAAAAGGTCAAGTTGGGTATAGGTGTGGTTTTAGGAGGTGTGTGAAAGTGTAGTGTATAAGTGTAGTGTGTATGTAGGTTAGCCCTTCACCAGACCAGGCCACCCGAGGCGATCTAAGGCCGAAGAGTCTCATAGGAACTCATCCTTTAAACTTCCACATTTGATTTCAACCCTCCAGGTGATTAGGGGTCTACAATCGAGTTTGTGGAGTTTGCGAGGAGTTAAGAAGTGGTTTGAATTTCTAAATGGTGGGTCCCATTTCTAATCCTCTAGGATAGTCAAAGGAAAAGCCTAAGGCTAGATTCTAGTACTAAAAAGAAGAAGAGAAGACCTCATCAAAAATGAGGTCAACAAATGGACCCCCAATAGGTGTGGTGTGCTAACCAAGCACACCGCGCGTATTGGCGTTGACCGAAGCGATCAACAAAACCAATATAGATGTCCAAGTGACAAACTTAGGACAAAGTAGAAGAATTTCCGCTGGGGAGTGTCAAGTGTATCTCCGAGACTGGTGATTCCTGAACTCTCGCTGGGGAAAGTAAAAGGAGGTGAATCCCAAATCACATGATCTGGGGGAATTTCGATTTAGATTTCGTTTTGTTTCAGTTTAAGTTTTGATGTGTGAGCTCAGATCTTAGTTTGAGTTTCAATTTAGATTGAAGTTTTGTTAAAATTAATTTGAAGGGATTTGAACTTGAAATGAAAATTGGAATTTTGTGGTTTTAGATGTAACATCTTCAACCTCGAAAAATTAAAAATTGAATTGATTGGATTGAACCATTACAATGAGGAAAGAACTCGAGCAATGCGGTATTGGATGTAAAATCCTTAACCTCAACAGCTTGATTTGGTGTGCTTCATTGCAATAGGGAGAGAACCTAAAGCAATGCAATATTGGATGTAAAATCCTTAACCTCAAAAGTTTGATTTGGTGAATTTCATTGCGATAGGGAAAGAACCTAAAGCAATGCAGTATCAGATGTAAAATCCTTAACCCCAAATGTTTGATTTTGATGTATTTCATTGCGATAGGGAAAGAACCTAAAGCAATGCGATCTCGGATGTAAAATCCTCAACCCCGAGAATTTGATTTTGATGTATTTCATTGCGATAGGGAAAGAACCTAAAGCGATGCGATCTCGGATGTAAAATCCTTAACCCCAAGAATTTGATTTTGATGTATTTCATTGCGATAGGGAAAGAACCTAAAGCAACGCGATCTCGGATGTAAAATCCTCGACCACTAAGAACTTGATTTTGATGTATTTCATTGCGATAGGGAAAGAACTTAAAGCAATGCGATCTCGGATGTAAAATCCTCGACCCCAAGAATTTGATTTTGATGTATTTCATTGCGATAGGGAAAGAACCTAAAGCAATGCGATCTCGGATGTAAAATCTTCGACCCCAAGAATTTGATTTTGATGTATTTCTTTGCGATAGGGAAAGAACCTAAAGCGATGCGATCTCGGATGTAAAATCCTCAACCCCAAGAATTTGATTTTGATGTATTTCATTGCGATACGAAAAGAACCTAAAGCAATGCAGTCTCGGATGTAAAATCCTCAACCCCAAGAATTTGACTTTGATGTATTTCATTGCGATAGGGAAAGAACCTAAAGCAATGCAGTCTCGGATGTAAAATCCTCAACCCCAAGAATTTGGTTTTGAATGGTAATTGATTTTGCAAAGATTTGTAGTGTTGATTTAAAAAGTGTGGAATTTTGGTGTTTCAAGAATTTCATGAAAGTTGTAAAAGATTTTTGTGGAAAGAAACAGATTAGGAGAGAATATGTAGATGCTACATATCCCATTCAAAAGAGTTGATCGAAAGTTGCTGGTTTGGATTAGATACAATTCCTCGTCACTAGATCCGAGTCAAAAACCTCGTGGCTCCGTGTCAATGGAATCGACCGCTTCCATCCCAGACAAGGGAGAGAGTAGAACTGATTGGATTTCAGATTTGGAGGGTTGAGTTTGAATTTGATTTGAGATTTGATTTGAGATCTGGAAGGTTGAATTTGAATTTGATTGAGATTTGATTTGAGATATGTGTTCATTTTGTTTGTCCTTTAACGATTCAAATTTGCTTTATCGTTCATTTAATGTTCATGTGAATTTGGCGTTCATCATTTTTTAGATTTTTAAGGAAAATTTTCTTTTATTCTTTTTGTTTCTTTTCTGTTCTTTGTTCAAAGTTCATTTAACTTTAATGGTGTTTCCCAGTAAACATGCACAAAAGAGGTGAAGGCCAAAAATGTGACATGGTCACTTTCATTCCAATCATGCTGAAGATACATCATACAACTTGATCTGGAATACATCTCATACAATCCATGTAGACTCAAAACGGATCGTGTATGATCTTTGTCGATCCATCCAAAAAGGCATCCGTCAAAAAATCCATGTACGAATAGTGAGGTACATGGTCGATAACATCACCTTCCAAGCCATCCTTGGCAAGGATGCCGTATGGATGTACGTTGGAGGTGTGATATTTTCCATGTAACTCACGGCTCTTAAGGCCGGAGGCTCTCTAGCTACGGGTGCTGGTCGGAAGTGGTAAGGTGCTTTCCCGTCATCCATCCTTCGAAAGTAACCGAGATCCGCTTCATTGGTACTCCCGGTATGCAATGTTTAGCGACATCCGCTTCGTTGCCCTTTAGTATCATGACGGAACCTACCGGTAATGTTATCTTTCTCGGCCCTCGAACTCACTCGGATCTGCTATCCGGAGGTCGGATCCGAACATGATATTACACTCGTTCGAAAAGAAAGCTGTGCGAAAGGTCCGACAAAGTCGTGGTGATCTATGTGCGAGGGTATGCGGTCACCCTTCTTGTAAATGTTAATGATGCAAGCTGTTGGGTATGCAATCTGCTGCGTACCCTCCATGTTATCATTCTCTTTACCATCCTTTTGATGACTAATGGCATTGGATCTACCTTGCCATGATGGAGTATCCCCGGTGGGTTTCCCTTCCTGTCTTCTGCGAAGTTGTAGCAGCATCCACATTGTATTGTAATTCTCCCTTTCCACGGCATCCATCTCCGGGGTTCCGAGTAAGTGTTTTCTCTTAGGCGGCACTGCTCGACCCATCCTTTTCAAATCCCGGATGCGGTCCACGATTTCTTGTTGTTCGTATTCGAGAACACGTACGTATGTAGCTCGAGGCCTTCTAGTATATTGATCCTTCCGCCTCGATTCTCTCGAAGTATTCAAAAGTTCTGTCGCTCGACATTCCGCATTCTTTCTAGCTCGTATTCGGAATAATCTACAAATGGCGAGGCCCGGTGACGTCTCGTGGGATATATGGCTCAATCCCTTCGCGTTCTCCTGCATACCTCGGCTCCTCGGGGATGGTCTCCATCGGGACATCCTCCGGGGTTGCTTCTGCAACAAGGTTATGCATTACTGGTGGCTTTATCTGGTGACGTGGTAGCCTTCCTTCTTCTGATCTTCTTGAGATTTCCCTGGTCTCTTACGTTATCCTCGGAGTCGGCCTCCTTTATTCGGGTTCTCGGCGAACCGGTATCCTTGAAGTATATGTACTGGTAGTAGCGGCTCGTCTCGTCGCGCCGGTCCGTTGCTAGTTTAGTTAACATCTTGCGGATACGGCGATTTTTATTTCTTCGCCGAGTTGCTTCGTGAGAGTATCTCTTCGTACCTCCCGAATTTATGTGGGCGCGGCGCTGACAAGCCTGCCCTCTGCTGTAGCGACTACAGACTTGATTTTCTTGTCCTCTTCAGTGTTTGTTTTCCTTTTCTTGTTGCTGGGTTGGTGGCTTGGGCCACCCACTTTCATTACCTTATGACTGGGCAGTCCCTCTCGATCAACTGGGACATAGTCACCTTCCTTGTATTGTAGGCCTGCTGGTGTGAAGTCTGAGTCAATCTCTATTATCGCTCCATCTTTCACCCTCTTTTCGTCGAGTGCAAGGCTTACGCCATTTCTAAAGTTCAGGACCAACCGCCCGTTCGACATTTCCCTGCGAAAAGACAAGGAAAAGGATCGGAGAGTCATACTTAAGAACAAGAACATTAAGAAATTGTTTATTAGAGACAGAGTTTTCTTTTTTTTTTATTATTACTTTTGTATTTTTAAATTTAACAAGAATGAAGTGGGAAAATGTCAGAAAAAAGATTTTGATTTGGAAGAGAGAACAAGGAAAACTTTATTATCATGCTTTTATTTATTTTAGCACATTTTTTATTATTTTTGGGTTCGGACCCAGTCATAAGTAATTACTTCACCCGTGCTTCTAGGGATGAAAAATTCATTCCTTTGAAACATCAGGTAACGTAATACTTCTTCAAGTATCGTCCGTTGATCGGAAGCATATGTTGTTCTCCTTGGCGATTCACTAGTCGGTAGGAGCCTCCCAAGTAGATTGCCTCGACCACAAACGGCCCTTCCCAAGTGGGTTCAAATTTTCCTCCTATCTTGTGGTGTGCGAGGATAGGTCTCTTGAGAACGAGAACTAAGTCACCAACTTTGAAGGTTCTTGGGCGGACCCGGTCTGTCATGGGCTTGAACCATCATAGCTTGGTATAGTTCTAAATTCTGTCGTGGCTGCAAGTCTTTTCCCTTCCGGGCTTTCCAATTCTTCTAGTCGTAATTTGGCATTCTCTTCCGTCGTGATTTTGTTTGCAGCTGCAATTCTAAGTGAAGGAAGTTGGACCTCTAAGGGTAACATCGCCTCGGACCCATACACCGGAGCGTAAGGTGTAGCTTGAGTAGGAGTTCGAAGGTTGTCCGGTAGGCCCATAAGGCTTCTAATAACTTCTCGTGCCAATTTCTCTTATTATCGTCCAAAGTTTTCTTTAAAAGTTGAACGAGAGTTTTATTAAAAGCCTCAGCCAGGCCGTTTGCTCTTGGGTAGTAAATTGTTGAATACCGCCAGTCAATTCCGTGTCTCCTGACAAAATTGTTGATTGGCGTGCTTTTGAATGCTGACCGATTATACGAGATGATCTGCGTGGCACTCCGAAACGGTAGACAACTTGGTTCTTGAAAAGCCGTAGCACGTTGTGTGCTTTCACTTCTCTAAGTGGAACTGCCTCTGCCCGCTTGGAAAAGTAATCTGTAGCCACAAGAATGAAGCGATGTCCTTTTGAAGATGGTGGTTCTATTGGACCCACTATATATGTGCCCCAACATTCAAATGGCCACGACGCGATTGTCGGATGTAGCACATTTGGAGGTTGGTGTAGAACCACTCCGTGCACTTGGCATTGGTGACAGCTCTTGGCGATTTTCATGCGATCGGTCATCATCGAGGGCCGGTAGTAACCTAGTCTTTTAATTTTCATTTTCATCTTCGGACCCGACTGGTGAGCGCCACGAGTCCCGAATGCACCTCTTTAACAATTTCACGGGCCTCGGACCCGCTTAGGCACCGTAGCCACATTTGATCGAAAGACCTTACGTATAACGTGTTATTTATTAATGCGTATGACGAGTTCTTTTCTTGATGCGATGGGCTAACGACTATCGTCACGGTAGTTTTCCTCGTTTGTAGGTAGTCTATTAATGGCCGTCGCCAATCTTTCGTGTTCTCCTGTCACTTCGCTGTTCGATTCTTCTTCTTTTTCGATTTGTGTATTGTGTCTATGTCGAGTCTGTGATAGGACTCGACGTCCGTGAGTCGACACTTCCATCGATTCATCTTGTAAGCGGGCAAATTCTTTTGCGAGGCGGGCTAACGCATCTCGTCTAAAGCGTTTTCTTTTCGGGAATTTTGTAGATCGTCACATTCGGAATCTGTTCCAACAGTTTCATGGCATACTTGGAAGTATTGCTCGAGTCTTGGCTTTAAAATTCCGTATTGTCCGACGATTCGTTGAATGATTAAGCTGCGAATCCCCGTAGATGTTGATGTTTGTTATCCCCATTTGAATAGTTAATTCCAGTCATGTTACGAGAGCTTCGTATTACGCTTCATTGTTTGTACACGGCTCGTTAAGTGGTAGGAGTATCTTAACATCCCCCGCTCCGGTGTTATAAAGATTAATGCGATTCTGCCTTACGGGCACTTATCACTTGCGATTCTTCGTCTTTGTGTGCTTGAAGATGCTCCGTCGAAATATAATTCCCGACATCGATCATCGGGGTCTTTTAAGCTCATTATTTGTTCATCCGGCAGAGTCGTCATTGAGAGGAGATTCTACCGGCAAAGGGTGTCTTTGCGAGGAAGTCCTGCTAGGACTTGTCCCTTTACGGCACGAAGAGGCACGAAAGTTATATCGAATTGCGATAATATCATTGACCACCCAGCAAGTCCGCGAAAGCGTTGGACGGGTCATCGAGTATTGCAATGGATTAAATTTCGAGATCCGGTTGACCTTATGAGAAAGCATGTAGTGCACCGAGCTTTTGAGAGGCGAAGATCGGGGCCAAACGGTGCTTTTCAATTGTGGGATACTTTATTTCCGTTGGAAGTAAACGACGGCTTAGGTAGTAAAGAGCATTTTCTTTACCCTCATCATTGACACAGGCTAACGGGGCTCCGAGAGAGTCGTCTAAAGCCACGGTATAAAGTATCAACGGTCTACCCGAGATCGGGGCTGCTAAGACGAGGAGGTGTCATTAAATATTGTTTAATGTCCTCGAAGGCCCTACGGAATTTCTCTTCCCAAATAAATTTGGCGTCCTTTTTAACTAATGCCGAGAAAGGTTGATACCTACACGACAAGTTCGCGATAAAGCGTCGAAGATATGCCAACTTCCCTTGAAAAGATCGTAGTTGTTTTAAGGTTACGGGAGGTGGCATTTCTAAGATAGCTTTAATCTTTTACAGGTCGATTTCAATTCCTCGATGTCGGACAACGAATCCTAAGAACTTCCCGGAGGTGACGCCGAAGGCGCATTATAAGGGATTCATCTTAAGGTTAAATTATCTTAATCGTTCGAAAACAATTCTCGAATCATACGAAGTGGTTTTCCTTTACTTTGCTTTTGATGACCACATCATCCACGTAGCATTCTACTTGATTGTGGATGAGATCATCAAAAATTCTTGTCATCGCTCTCCGGTAGGTTGCTCCTGCGTTCTTCGATCCGAATGGCATCACTGTGTAGCAATATACTCCGATCGGCGTTCTGAATGTTGTAAGTTTTTCATCTTCTGGAGCCATTTTTATTTAGTTGTATCCTGAAGATCCATCCATAATTGAGAATATTTCATGTGTTGAAGCAATGTCGATCATTAATTCTGGGATCGGTAAAGGGAATTCATCTTTTGGACATGCCTTGTTTAAATCTCTGAAATCCACACAAATCCTGATCTGACCATTCTTCTTCACGTCGGTACCACATTGGCTAACTAAGTCGGGTATTATTCTTCGAGACAAATTTGGCGTCTATTAGCTTTTTAACTTCAGCTATGACTTGTTGTTCGATTTCTAAACGCATTCTTCCGGAACCTTGTCCGATCGGAGTAGAAGTAGGATCCACTCCTAGCTTATGAATTGCGACCTGCGGAGCTAATCACGGCATCTCATCGTAGCTCCAAGCAAAACAATCTTTAAATTCCATTAATAACTTGATTATTTCTTCGGAGTCTTCTTTATTGAGTAAGAAGCTAACAAAGGTAGGCTTAGGTTCTTTGCTAGTAAGTTAACTTCCGTTAACTCATCTATTGTAGATTTGATCTCTTCTTCGAACTCTGGTGGAGCGTTTCCAATTTGTAAATCTTCAAGTTCTTCTGTAGCTTCTATGCAGTTTTCATTAGACTCGCAAGTGACAACCAAGCAAAATTCGGTATCGTCGGCCGATCCTATCGTGCCGAATCCAGAGACCATGCCTTGAATTGGGTGGACGACCGGAGTTATTCCATAAATTTTTGAAATGTTGTGATTGACCTTTTGTCCATTGTCGAGGTAAGAAACCACGCTGAATTAAATTTTGAACACAGGGAGAGTACCACTCAAAAGGTAATTCCATTAATTCGGAAGAAGTGACATCTTCAAATTGTACATTGTTTTTAGTTTTAGAATTTGATGGGCTTTGCACCGCCGCTACGTACCTCTTTGACCACCATACCCTCGGACTTATTAGAATGGATCGGGGTTAGGGTCATAGTATATACATAGTGGTTAATCTTCTCGTACATCGATTTATATTCCTCGTTCTTTTCATCTTCGAGAGAGATCCTGAATTGCGGCTTCTTCCGACTTATTGTCGCTGCTTCTTGCTTGATTTCTTTTTCATCTTCCGAAGCTGTCTTCCCGATCAACATTGATGGCTGGTTTCCTCTGTCCAATCCGTCCTAACGTCTCCGCCACGACCTCGTCCCCGGCCTCGACCTCGGATGCGAGTTGTGGAGAAACCTTCACCATCTCGCCGTAAGGGAGTGGTGAGTGACTGTTGGACTAGAACTTCAGGTTCTTCATCGTCCCGAACTTCCTTTGCTTCATTTGTTATGGTATCTCTGGAGAAGATTGTTTTCTTTGGGGGTGCGTAATAAGTTGCATCTTCATGGATTCCGATTTCATGTACGGAGAATGGTTGTAGGTCACCTTTGATGCACTGTTCCCCTCCATCGTAGTATTTGATGCACTGATATAGAGATGATGGTACCATCCGGTTTTCATGTATCCATGGTCGACCCAGTAGAGCGTTGAAAGACGTTTTTGAATCAATTATGTGAAATTTCGCGGTTGTCTTTGCTAAGTCACCGGTTTTCATTAGCAGTGTTGTTGACCCGAGGGCTCTTTCTCCTTTCTGGTTGAATCCTCTTAATAACATTTTGTCCGCTTCGAGCTCGCGAGCATCAATTTCCAAGTATGCTTAGCGTTCGAAGATTCATTATATTGATTGATGCTCCTGGATCCACCAATACTCTGGAGAGTGTAAACTTCCCAATTGTAACTGAAATGTACAACGGTCGGTTGTGGTCTGCTGTCCCAAGTAGTAGGTCATTGTCCGTGAAGATAACACCTCACTGTTCCTTTAACGAACAAACCTCATCTAAGGAGTCTCCGGTCATTTGAGCTAAGAAAATTTCTTGATCAAGTAAGGCCTTGATCAGAGCTTCTCTCATCTCCTTTGATAAGATGAGAGCGTCGTAGATGCTCAATTTGGCTGGTAGTTTCCTAAGATGGGCTAGCACGTTGTAGTCCACTTTATTTTCATGTGTCTCGATTTCTTCCCGAATGGGTATTTCTTCTGCCGGGGTTGGTTCTTCTTGAACAACCACCTGCTTTCCTTTGTCCTTTGGACCCATTCTCGGAGGTAGAACTCTTCCACTTCTTAAGTTGACTTCGTGATTTCTTCGAATCTAGTATTGAGTTTCGTTGGTGTCTCCTTCCGAATCGGAATGACGGTTTCTTCCGGATTAGCCTCGGAGTACGAAGGCTCTAACTCTATTGTGACTGAAGCTCCTCAAAACTCGTAAATAGATTCGTTGCTTGTTGAACTCTCGTAGCCTCCTTGGTGGATGTCTTCTTTGTCATTGTGATCATCGAGATTGTGTATGATTTGAGAATTGTTATTTGTATCGGAATCGACGTCCGGATTAGGTTGGTTGCCGCTAGTTACGTAATCGTTAGAAACGATCAAAACGTAGCCGATGCCATAACCCTTATCATTATAAGATCCCACCGGAGTGAGCGAGATAATCATACGGAGTCGGAGGTTCGAGGGATTTCTCCCCGAATCGGAAACAACTATCCTAGGATAAGCGACCCCTAGCACTAGCTTTAAGAGCCTCGGTCTTCTCTTCTTCATCAATTTTCTTCTTTTCTTCAATCGTCTCTTGTTGAGGTGGTTCTTCCATCGCAAGTGATAGTACCGACTCGACGGGTTTCAAACTACGAATTGAGGCTCGCACCGAAGTGGTTTGGATGCGATCCAAAATCTTCTTCGAAGACTTTGTCCAAGCGGTAGTCCATCCATCATCAGTCGCATAGGGATCTATTGGAACAATGAAATCCGTCGAGATAACATTGACGGAACCTCCTTTCTGGGGTTCCTTCATGTATTCCTTCGGGATTGTTATGTTCCCTTTTTGAAGATTGTCGTTGAGCCAACTTTTGAAGGTAATACAATCTTCTATCTTGTGCCCGAGCATCTAGTGGTAAGCGCAAAAGTTAGGATCACCTTTCTTGTCGACTTCTTCTGGTCTCTTGGGCTCTGGCAGTTGGAAATATGGAGTCTTCATCAGACTGCGGAACATTTTCGGCACTGCCTCATTCTTGAACGGATACTCCTCGCTCGAAGCTCCCTTAACGTACGTTGTGGACGAGGCGGTTGTTCATCTTGTTGAGATGACCGATAGCCTGGGTCGGGGTTCGTTGGCAATTCTGTTGAGGTTGCTGCGGCCGTTCTGACGGTATTTGTATTCGCTTCTTGCCTTTATCGACTGCTGCAACGATCCCGGACTTCTTTTCAAAAGTTTTCACGGGCTTCTGTTTGTCTGTTTTGTCGATGAAACTTAATTGCTTCGCCTCCTCTTGCAAGCTTCCGGCCTTGCTTAACAACTTCTCGAAAGTCTTAATAGTAAATCCCTCGAGGAGAAGTGCTATCGGGCCATGAATGCTCTTAAGTAAGATGCCGATCGCATGCTTGTTCTTGTAGTCGTGGCTCACACTTCATACTTAGATTCCTCCATCGAAGTATGTAGTCCACCAAAGTTTCGTTCGGCTTCGCTTCTTTACCACTAAATCACCTATAGTGATGTGGTGCCGAGCTCCGACAAATCGCTTGATGAAGAGATTCTCTAATTCGAAAATGTCTTCACCGAACCGTTCGGTAATTCCGCATACCAATCAAAGGCGATCCACTAACAGTCGGCGACAAATTGTCGGAAGAGTAAAGCATCACTTCCGCCGACATTGCAACAACTGGCACGAAAATGTGAAACATGCTTCGCCGAGGGTTTCGGTTCCATCAAAGGTCTTGAACAGAGGTGGTACGAAGCCTTTCGGATATTGGACAGCGTCGAATTCTTCGGCGTAAGGTCTACCCGTCCGAATGGATGTCCCACTCTTTGATTGTGTCAAGGCTTCTCGCACCTGTTGTTCCACCATGCTCTTGATATCCTTTTCCGGAATCATGTTCTGGGTAGAATCTTTCTTTGGCTGATCGTCTCCGTTAACGGATGTAATCTCTTTTCCTCCGTCTGTAATATGAATAACTTCTGGAGGCGTTTCTCTTGGGGGTTGAGCTCGACTCTGAAGAGTGGCTAGAGGCTTGCAGCCCATCTCTTCCATCCTTTTTTCCAATTGAGAGATTGTATCATCTTTTTCTAGAATTTGTGCTCTTAATGCTTCCGGTTCATCTCTTTCCACAGCTGCCGGAGCACCTTGCGAAGCTGACGATGCTCGTGTTTCAACCATATTAATTTCTGCATATTCATCATCCATGAACTCTGACGAGTCGACTTCATCTCCGAATTTTTCTTCTCTTTCTCTTGCTAATCGCTGAATATCAGTTCTTAGCTTTTCCATAGCGTCTTCCAATGGTCTTTTTCGTGCGGTTTCGCAGTTATCATGCGATGGTTGTCGGGTTTCCTTTTTGGGAGTCCCCTTCATTGCAGTGGCGCTCTCTTCGGACTCGAGTCTCCTGACGAGACTTTCCTTTTCTAGTCATTGTTTCGGTCTTAATTGGCCGGTAGTAGGACGCCATACCTTCATTCTAGCAGCAGAAGGCCTAGGGCCGGATGGTCCGTCGGCTGAATGCTGGAAGGTGGTATCCTCCCTGATCTGTAAACCTGAAACAACAACAGGTGGACTAGCCTTCATCTTCTTACTCGGCTTTTCTGTGGCGATAACGGGTTCTACTCGCGGTCCAAGACGGGATTTGGCCGGCACCCACCCTATTCTTCTCAAAATCTCTGATACAGGACATTTCTCTTTCTTTGCTAACTTCTCTATCACAGTCTGTAGTCGGGCAAATGGTGTAATCCTAGCCCTTTTCTTTTGGCTGTCGCTATAGTATGCGGGTCGAGGTAATGTAGAAGCAATCCTGCGGACGTTTTCCTCGTCAACTGCGGTGGAAAGGGGATGGAATCTACTTCCTTCCAAAAGCGGTGTATACTCAGGCAATGGTATGTACTCAGGTAGTGGTGTGTACTCAGGGATTCCTTCTAAGAAAACGACTTCGGCGGCTACGGCCTTTACGGCGATCTTCCTACCTCTGTTTCTTCTGCGAGTCCGTGTTAGGGGTGGAACTCTTGAGTCGGACCCAATTTCAAAAACAGAAGGTCTTGCACGGAAATCCGTACCCTCCACGGTAACATGCTCGTTACAGATTTGAACTTCCTTCCCCTTCAGTTTGGCGGAAGCCGGGGTAGGTGCAGAGACGACTAGACCAGTGGGGGTAGAGATAACGGTCCTCCTATGGACAGTGGTATTCCTCTCAGCTAGAACCCTTTGCAGGGGAGGGAACTCTTGAGTTGACTTAAGGTTGAACTCGATCAAAAGTCTTTCAGTTTCAGATACTTTGTCTGTCAGTGCGAAAAGGGTAACGTCAGTGATCTTGACATTTGTGTTCTTGAATCCTTGTCCAAACCGGATGATCCCATTGTCGGGCAGCTCATCCTTGTAAACGGCGAAGTCCGATCCATTGGTGAAGGAGAAAATCGGCTTTGGGGCTTCGATTTCGCAAGGTAGATTCGATTGTCGGTCCCGAGTTATGCTTCTTCTCATCGGGATGAAAAGAAAGGAATCGAAAAGAGTCCGAACACATTCTTGTTCATGTATTTATAAAAAAGGTGTTATTTGTTAAAAGAGTCATTCATTAGAGGGTTTGTTTATTAGGAACGAAATGTTCGAAAGGTGTAGAGAAGGTAAGGAATTCGATTCGAATTGGAAAGGAAAAGAAAGTCTTATGCAAGACTTCTCGACTCGAAGGACCGCTCCTAAACTAACACCTATCGGGGGTCCACCCCACCTCGAAAAGAGGCAAAAGGATCTCGAAACCTCTTTGTTTAGGGGTGTCTAAACGAGTGGCTCCTAAATCCGAGAGAATGTTGGTTATACTCGTTCGAGGTAGAAATGAACATAGTATTCCAACGGAAAGAAGGGTAGTTTGATCCATTAGGGACATGGAAACACTACCAATTTTTGAAAGCGGAATTATCCGATTAAAAATGAGAGAGGAATTTTCCCAAGTGAGTCGCCGAAATTGTCCGCATATTTTAAGGTTAGGTGTTTTATTTTGAAAAGGGGTCGCTCTAACGTAAATTGTCGGTGAATTTTAAATTTAATTTACATATATATATGATTTGGAAAGTAGTATTTTGATTTTAAAAAATAATTTTAAAAATTTTAAGATATGAAATCAAACTGATCTCACATCTCAAATAGTTTATATAAACGAGCACCGCACCATAAAACGTGTGTCCATTCCGAAGAATAGGCATACTTGTTTGATGGTGGGGCTCGATTAAATAAACTAGAAGGTTTGTGACATCCGTTTGGTCCGCGAAACCATTTTATTTGCCGACAAGTTCCCCGCTTAATATGAAAACATTAAACGGGGTTTATATTACTCAGGTTCTTAAAATTCCCTATAAGGGCAAGCCCCTATAGTTAATTACATCTTAAGTGACGGGAATCACCTAAGAAAACTCTCGATAATAATCGGTAGTTCTGCTCTCAAGAATTTCAAAGTTTAAGTTTTCAAGGGATTGAATTTTGGAATTTCAATAGGGAATGGATCAAATTTGGAACATTTTATTTTGGGAATTCGAAGGAAGAAAGGTAGGAGAAATCACAGATTCGAAGCGAACTTCGGTAATTTCCTGACTATCCTATTGTTTGGCTTGAATTTAGGAAAGCCCTAATATTTATTTAATATTTTGATCTTGCCAATTTTAATTAATTAGGACTTATATTTGTATGATGCGATCACACAAATAGCCTCGAAGATGTGAGGGTTTATGTCGTATCAGACTACTACCTCGGAATCCTAAGACCGGTTAGGGCTTAATTTGCAATGCAAATGCCTAACAAAAAGGTTGAGGATTTATGTTGCACTAAGCAAACTACCTCGAAGTTCTATGGTTTAGTTATTTAATTCTAAGAAAGTTTTGCTGAAGTAGACTCAGGTTTTGTTGATGACGATGGCCGTGCTGCCCACCATGCTCCGAGCTCCTTGTTGTTGCAGAGGTTTAGTTTTAGAAGTCATAAATCGGGAGATGAGAGAAATGTTTTGGTTCGAGAGAAGGTCTTAATTTCCAAGTGTTTTTTTTTATGTTTTAATTAAAACAAATCTTAAAGTTGATTATAACAACACCGGTTAAGATCCCACGGTTCCATCCTTCCGACATCGTTATTTTTATCGGATTCACTTAGTCCGTGATGAATTTGCTAAACTCAACTAAATGAGTTCCACACTTTCATTTAGACCATGGGAAATCCCGTTAGCAACACGTAGGTTACATCATCCGAGGTATTCCCGATCATCCAACAAGACGTTTTAATTTAGTTGTAGTTGTAGTTTTGTTGTTCTGTTTGTGATTAAATTTTAAGTTATTTTATATTTTGAAATGTTGTGACGGTGAATTTTATCTTGTAATGACTTTTAATTTAGTTTTGGTTTCGAGTTTTAGGGACTATCCTAAAGGTGTGGGTTTTCATGCAACAGTTGTTTATCATGCAAGAAAAGTAAGTGCGATGCGATTAAGTAAATTGCAATAAGTAAATTGCAATAAAATAAAAGCGTACCTCGAGGGTCTTCCCATCATCCCAAGCTGCACTTAAACACAATTTAGAATATTTAAGCATTTAAAGCAAGTTCCTAGGTAAAGCTAAGGGAAGGGTTATGGTTTTCTACCAAGGTCCTAATCCTATAGCTAGTCATTTCCTATGACGCCTAGGTTCTTGTGTTTTGGTTTAAGGATAATTTTCTTCATCAAAGAACAATTAAGTTTAATTGTTCTTATAAATATCCTATCATATCGAGGAAGTGCTTAAGACGAATCTTAAACATCTTTTCAATACTTCTAGGATTATTTTAAGTCCAAGAGAATTTAATTATACAAATGAATTAATCATCCGGGAGTTCAAGTTTTGTTCTCGCTCAGTGAACTAGGACATTTGAATATCCTATGAGTGAAGTAACACTTCACTCAATACTCCGTTTAGGAGTTATGACAACAAGAGCTTTTGAGGGCAAATTAATGTTCAAGTGATTAATGATTTAATTTAATTTCAATTAATGGGTTCTTTATGTCCTAGGTGATGTTATTTTTAATTCAATTTAATCTAATTTAATTTTAATTTAATTTAATTTGGTTTAGTTTTAATTTTAATTTAATTAATTTAATTTAATTTAATTTTAATTTTAACTTGATTTTATTTTTTATTTTTTTATTTTAATTTGATTTAATTTAATATGTTTTAATTTAATATAATTTAATTTAATTTAATGTGATTTAATTTAATTAAATTTAATTTAATTTAATTTTAATTTTAATTTAATTTAATTTAATTTAAACTTTAATTAAATTTTAATTTAATTTTATTTTAGATTTTAATTTAATTTAAATTTTAATTTAATTTAAATTTTAATTTAATTTTGTTTTTAATTTTAATTTAATATTTTATTTTTTTATATTTTAAAGATGATTTAATTTTAATTGTTAAAGTATTAATTTAATTGAAATTTTAAGAGGATTTAATTTAAATAATTTAACTTTAATTTAATTTAATGATTAAGTCTTTTAGCATTTTAAATCTTGAATTTGGGTTATCATTTTAATTAGGAATTAAATATTATTGAGGTGATTAATTTAGGGATTCTTAAATTAAAGAACAAATCTCTTCCTAATAATATCCCTATTTTAATAATTCCAATTTTTCATTATTCTTCCAAATTTAATTAATTATTTAATTAAGGTTTATTTTAATTATATTTAAATTATTTGGTAGGTTTCTACCCTTTAATTATTTAAATTTCAATCATCCAAATCAGATTAGGATCAAATATTTTACTCTTTCATTTTAATTAAACCTAAAATTTTTAATTATAGGTTAAAATTTTAATTACCATTTTGCCCTTTAAACTTACTAATTTCATAACTCACTAAATTGAGCTTAAATGAATTTGAAATTTTTAAGTGACTTCACTCATATGTCAATCAAGACATTAGAGGAGAAAATGTGATTTTTCTGTATTTAATTTATTTATGTAATTATTTTTGGTGGAAAATAGGGATTTTGAAGGAAAATTTAATAATATGACCAAGGGAAAGTTTCTGTCCTTAAGAAAATTATGGGACATTCCTAATGACCAGAGAACCACTTGGACCAATTTTGGTGATTTTTTGAATTATATTCTTTTTATTATAATTATTTTGAGTTTTGGAATATTAATTAATTTAAAAATAAAATAAAGGTTGAAAAATGAATTTTATATGTTTCAAAAATCTCCCCGATATCAAGGAAACCAGAGAACCAATTTTTACAATTTTCCGATTTTTCTTTGATTTATTAGAATTATTTTAGTGGAAATGCTAGAAAATACATTTTTTTAATTTTAAAATTACCTTGGGGCTTTAAAATTTAATATCTCATCACAGAGACTCAAGAAAAATATGGGGTTTGTTCCTAAGTGGTTAAAATTCAAAATGTGACATTTTGGTGAATTTTATTATTTTTGTGATTATTATTATTATTTTTAATTATTAAAAATATTAAAATAATGCAAAAAATCAACTTTTTTAAAAAATTGTAATCTTAATTTTCTTAAATTCCCCTGATATCAGAGAGGCTCAAAAACCAATTTTGTGAATTTTTGAGAAGTATTTTGAAAGTTATGAATTTTTGAAGTTTAATTTTGGCTAAATGGCTTAATCAACCCATTTGATAGGGTTAACCAAGTCCAATCGACTTCAAACTTTTATGGTGGGTTCCTCCGATCCTAAAGGTCAGTGGAGAATTGATTTCAAGTCAATTTGATGTATGATTAGCGCTAATTAATTAAAGCTCCATTTTGGGTGTTTAAGCCAATTAGGTTTATTACAAGTGAGTTAACTCAAAACTATTTTTCCTAGGGTCCTCCGGTCATATGAAACATCACCAAATTTTCCTAGAATTTATTTCACAATATGCTAATTACCGGAATTAAAATACTCGAATAGTGACCTAGAATTGAAAAATCAATAACTCTTCATAGGGGTGGCCTCTGACTTTGGAAAATTCAAGGAATGTTCCCAAATTCAGAGGCTTCAAAAGCCCTATGGTCTCATGCCATGGTGAATTGTATACATGCATGGAGAATTGAAATAGTGCATAGAGTAAATAAATAATTAAAAATAAAATACTTAATGAAATTACATGATTTCTTTTCCACATTATTCTCCTCTGTTCACTGAGCAAGAGGGTATTTTTATTTTATTTTTCTGATTTTCCTACACAAAGTTATGCATTTTTGAAGTTTAGGGAATTAAATAAATCAAAAAATACCCTAATTTTCTACTTATCCACGCGGCGCCACGCCATCCTCGGCAGCTCCGAAAGGCCATGTGTCGTCTTCTGATTCGGCGTCACCATCCAACTCAGCACTCCAGGGGCCCGCGGTTCATGCACCATCGCGCTGTCCGGCTCGATCCAGACCGTCCGCTCGATACACGCTCGATCCGACGGCTCTCAGTCATCGTCTACAACTGGTGTGCACCCGTGACCGTCAACCTTCTAACCCTAATTTCTCACTCGATTCTCAATGGATTTTCGAGTTCTTATGCTCTATGGATTCGTCTTGAGGAGACGAACACATCCATACGGTAAACATGTATTGAAATTGACTCCACCTAAATAGAGAATCTCTGTAAGCTCGGGAAGAAGAGTGAGTCCATACCTTTGCTCAGAGAAGTGAAGCTTCGATCTGAGAGTTGTGTCACCTTCGATTGGGTCCAAGCAAGCTCCAGATGAAGACCCTTAAGCTGGTGAATTGTCCAGGTATGATTTCGACCATAGCCGATTACAAAGCTTGGAGTCTGGAACAGTGGGTGGCCTGGAAAGGGGGCTTTCACTGGGAACTCCTTCTCTTGACCTTGTGCAGGTGTGGGTGAGTTTAATTTGAGTTTGGTGGAGAATCGGGAGAAGTCTCGTTTTTGGGTGGAACTTTGGTCGAGAAATCGGGCTCGTTGGTGGGGATTAGGGCAAATTGTCACTCGGGGATCAACTCGCTCTAAGTGTGGAGAGTGGTCCGGAGTAATTTTGGCGGGGTTTCACTAAGGTACTGTTCTGCACCTCTCATGGCCGAGAGGGGGTGGTGTTTAAATAGGAGAGGGTGGAGGGCCTCCCAGGGGGTCAAAAATTGAAAATTTGGAAAATTGAAGATTGGGTAAATGTAAGTGAAATGAAATCATTTTGGTTGAGCCATGAAGCCATATTAAGCCTATATGAGCCATGAGAGGATTCATTTGAGGCATTCACTATGTTGTTCCTAACCCTCTTAGCCTGAGGGCTTAGGGGTTAAGGACCATCCATGTGAATCACCTTCATGAGTCGAAGGTCAAGTAGGGTATGGGTGTGGTTTTAGGAGGTGTGTGAAAGTGTAGTGTATAAGTGTAGTGTGTATGTAGGTCAGCCCTTCACTGCACCGTGCCGCCCGTGGGCGCTCCTAAGGCCAAAGAGTCCTATAGGAACTCATCCTTTAAACTTCCACATTTGATTTCAACCCTCTAGGTGATTAGGGGTCTACAATCGAGTTTGTGGAGTTTGCGAGGAGTTAAGAAGTGGTTTGAATTTCTAAATGGTGGGTCCCATTTCTAATCCTCTAGGATAGTCAAAGGAAAAGCCCAAGGCTAGATTCTAAGTACTAAAAAGAAGAAGAGAAGACCTCATCAAAAATGAGGTCAACAAATGGACCTCCAATAGGTGTGGTGTGCTAACCAAGCACACCGCGCGTATTCGCGTTGACCGAAGCGATCAACAAAACCAACACAGATGTCCAAGTGATAAACTTAGGACAAAGTAGAAGAATTTCCACTGGGGAGTGTCAAGTGTATCTCCGAGACTGGTGATTCCTGAACTCTCGCTGGGGAAAGGAAAAGGAGGTGAATCCCAAATCACATGATCTGTGGGAATTTCGATTTAGATTTCGTTTTGTTTCAGTTTAAGTTTTGATGTGTGAGCTCGGATTTTAGTTCGAGTTTCAATTTAGATCGAAGTTTTGTTAAAATTAATTTGAAGGGATTTGAACTTCGAAATGAAAATGGGAATTTTGTGGTTTTAGATGTAACATCTTCAACCTCAAAAAATTAAAAATTGAATTGATTGGATTGAACCATTACAATGAAGAAAGAACTCAAAGCAATGCGGTATTGGATGTAAAATCCTTAACCTCAACAGCTTGATTTGGTGTGCTTCATTGCAATAGGGAGAGAACCTAAAGCAATGCGGTATTGGATGTAAAATCCTTAACCTCAAAAGTTTGATTTGGTGAATTTCATTGCGATAGGGAAAGAACCTAAAGCAATGCAGTCTCGGATGTTAAATCCTCAACCCCAAGAATTTGATTTTGATGTATTTCATTGCGATAGGGAAAGAACTTAAAGCAATGCAGTCTCGGATGTAAAATCCTCAACCCCAAGAATTTGATTTTGATGTATTTCATTGCGATAGGGAAAGAACCTAAAGCAATGCAGTCTCGGATGTAAAATCCTCAACCCCGAGAATTTGATTTTGATGTATTTCATTGCGATAGGGAAAGAACATAAAGCAATGCTGTCTCGGATGTAAAATCCTCAACCCCAAGAATTTGATTTTGATGTATTTCATTGCGATAGGGAAAGAACCTAAAGCAATGCAGTCTCGGATGTAAAATCCTCAACCCCAAGAATTTGATTTTGATGTATTTCATTGCGACAGGGAAAGAACCTAAAGCAATGCAGTCTCGGATGTAAAATCCTCAACCCCAAGATATTGAATTTTAAATGCTTAATGTAATTTTTAATATTAAAAAATGAATTTTCAACCTTTTTCACTAAAATAATTCTAATAAATCAAAGAAAAATCAGAAAATTATAAAATTTGTTTCTCTAGACTCCTTGAGGTCAGAGAAATTTAAGAAAAATATAAAATCTATTTTTTAACTTATATTTTATTTTTAAATTAATTAATACTCTAAAATTCAAAATTATTATAATAAATAAAATATATTTCAAAAAATCACAAAATTTGGTCCAAGTGGTTCTCTGGTCATTAGGAAAATCCCATAAATTTCTTATGGATAGAAACCTTTCCTTGGTCATGTTGTTGAATTTTCTTTGAAGACCCCTATTTTCTACTAGAACTAATTATATAAAGAAATTAAATTCAGAAAAATCACATTTTTCTCCTCTAATGTCTTAATTGATATGTGAGTGAGGTGACATAAAAATTTCAAATTCATTTGAGCTCAATTTAGTGAGTTACGAAAAAAATAAGCTTAAAAGGGTATAAAGGTAATTAAAAATTTTAACCCTTAATTAAAACTTTAGTTTTAATCAAATGGGGGGTAAAATATTTGATTTTAGCTTTCTCTTGGATGATTGAAACTTAGGGAATTTAAGGGGTAGAAACCCATCAAGCAGTTTGAAAATATCAAAATGAAACTTTAATTAATTAAATAATTTAAATTTTGGAAAGAATATATTTAAAATTTGGATTGTTAAAATAGGGATATTATTAAGAGGATATTTATTCTTTAATTTAAAAATCCCTAAATAAGACAATTTAACAATATTTAATTCTTAATTAAGAAATTAAAATAATAATCCAAATTAACAATTAAAACTAAAATAAAATTCAATTAAATTAAAATTAAAATTAAACTAAAATTAAAATTAAATTAAATTAAATTAAATTAAATTAAATTAAATTAAATTAAATTAAATTAAAATTAAATTGAATTAAATTAAATTAAAATTAAATTGAATTAAATTAAATTAAAATCATTTAACAAAAAACCTAAGTGAAACATTAAGAGTTAAATCAAAACATATCAATAATTTCAACACATCTTGCTATCTAAGTAAATTTGAAACATGAACATCAATTTGAAATACTAAGATAATTGAAAATGTAAAGATTTAAATTAAATATAAAATAATTTGAACACTATTCCAAACTTTAAATTATTAATTAAAACCTCATAATTAAATTAAAACACTTAAAATCATTAACTCAAACTTTTAATTAAGGATGATTAAAATTCTCGATAAACCAACTCGCCCTTAAAGGTTTTTAATTATTATAACTCTTAAATAGAGTATTAAGTGAGATGTCACTTCATTCATCAGGAAATCAAATACCCAAGTTCACTGAGAAAGAGACAAAGTTTAACTAAACTCCCGGATGATTAATTCATATGTACAACTAAATTTACTTGGACTCAAAATAATCCCAGAAGTATTGAAAAGATGTTTAGGACTCGTCCTAAACACTTCATCAATATGACAGGATGTTTTAGAAGAACAATTGAATCTAATTGTTCTTTGATGAAGAAAATCATCCTTAAACCAAACCAACAACCTAGACGTCATAGGAAATGACTAGTTATAGGATTAGGAATTTGGTAGACAACCAAAACCCTTTCCCTTAGCTTTACCTAGGTATCCGTTGAAATATTTAAATGCCTTAACATGTGTTTTAAGTGCAGCTTGGGATGACGGGAAGACCCTCTAGGTACGCTTTTATTTTATTGCAATTTACTTTGTTGCAATTTACTTACATGCACTGTACTTTACTTTTCTTGCATGTTAAATAAGACTGTTGCATGAAAACCAAAACCTTTAGGATAGTCCCTGAACTGAAACCAAAACTATATTAAAATTCATTGCAAGATAAAATTCACCGTCACAATATTCCAAAATATAAAACAAGTCAAAATTTAATCACAAACAGAACAACAAAACTACAATTGCAACAAAATTAAAACGTCTTGTTGAATGATCGGGAATACCTCGGATGATGTAACCCACGTGTTGCTAACGGGATTTCCCACGTTCTAAATGAAAGTGTGGAACTCATTCAGTTGATTTTAGCAAATTCATCTGGACTAAGTGAATTCAATTAAAATAACGGTGCGTGGATGACTGGAACCGTGGGATCTTAATCGGTTTCGTTTAAATAACTTTAAGATTTGTTTTAATTAAAATATTAAAAACACTTGGATTTTAAGATTTCTCTAAACCAAGATACTTTCCTCATCTCCTGATTTTAATTTTCTAAAACTAAACCTCTGCAACAACAAGGAGCTTGGAGCAAAGTGGGTAGCACCGCCTTCGTCATCAGCAAAACTCGGGTCTACTTCAGCAAAACCTTTCTTAGAATTAAATAACCAAGTCATAGGACTTCGAGGTAGTTTGCCTAGTGCAACATAAATCCTCAACTCTTCGTTAGGCATTTGCATGATCATGTCATGTAAATTAAGCCTTAACTGGTCTTGGGTCTCCGAGGTAGTCGTTTGATATGACATAAACCCTCATATCTTCCAGGTTATTTGTATGATCATGTCATACAAATATAAGTCCTAATTAATTACAACAGGCAAGATGAAACATTAAATGAACTCCCAAACTGAAGCCAAACAATAGGATAGTTTGGGAAGTTGCCAAGATTCTACTTGGATCCTCAACTTCTCCTACTTTTCTTCCTTTGAACTCCTGAAATTAACTTTTCCAAATTTGATCCATTCCCTATTGAAATTCCAAAATTCAATCATTTGAAAAGCTTAAACTTTAAAATTCTTGAGAAAAAAACCACTAATCATTATCGAGATTTTTCTTAAATGATTCCCGTCATTTAAGATGTAATTAACTGTAGGGGCTTGCCCTTATAGGGAACTTTAAGAACCCAGGTAATATAAACCCTGCTTAATTCCTTTATATTAAGCAAGGGAACTTGTCGGCTTATAAAATTGGTTCGCAGACCAAACGGATGTCACAAATCTTTTAGTTTATTTAATCGAGCCCCATCATTAAGCAGTGTGTCTATTCTTCGGGATAATACGCGGTTTGTGGTGCGGTGCTCGTTTATATAAACTATTCGGGATGTGAGATCAGTTTGATTTCATATCTTAAAATTTTCAAATTTAAAAATTATTTTCAAAATCAAATACTACTTTCTAAATTATATATATATTTAAATAAAATTTAAGATTCGCCGACAATTTCTGTTAGGCGACCCCCTTTTAAAAATACAACTTACAACCTAAAAATATGCCGACAATTTCTGGCGACTCTGTTGGGGACTAGTTCCTCTCTCCATTTTGATTAGCTGGTTTTGCTTTCATAAATCAGTAGTGAGTCCATATCCCTAGTGGACCAAAACTACCATTCTTCCGTTGGAATACCCCGTTCATTTCTGTCTTGAACGAGTATAGCCAACTCCTCTCAGATTTAGGAGCCACTGTTTAGACACCCCTAAACGGAGAGGTTCCGTGATCCTTTTACCTCTTTTCTGAGGTGGGGTGCACCCCCAATAGGTGTTAGTTTAGGAGCGGTCCTTCGAGGCGAGAAGTCGTGCATAAGAATTTCTCTTCCTTTCCAATTCTAAATCGGGCCCTTTACCTTTTTTATAACCTTTTCCTTTAATCTTTTTGTTTCTAACGAACGAACCTGCGAATAAACAACCTTCTAATAAAAAATCTCTTTTAAAAATCACAAATACACTAAGATAAACAAAAATGTGTTCGGACTCTTTCTTTTTTATCCTAGGCTTTACGACGAAAAGAAGTATAATTCGGTACTGACATTCGGAATCTGCCCTGTAGAAAATGACTGCCCCAAAGTTAATCTTCTCCTTCACCAATGGAATGGACTTTGCCGTTTACAAGGATGAGCTGCCCGATAATGGAATCATCCGTTTCGGACAAGGATTCGGCAACACAGATGTCAAATTTGCTGATGTCACTCTCTTCACAGTAATGGACAAAGTGTCAAAAACTGAAGAGCCCGTGATTGAGTTCAACCTGAAATCGACTCAAGAATTCCCTCCCCTGTAAAGGGTTCCAGCTGAAAGGAGTACTACTGTTCGTAGGAGGACTGTTGTCTCTACCCCCACCGGTCTAGTCATCTCTGCACCTACCCCGACTTCTGCCAAACTGAAGGGGAAGGAAATCCAAGTCTGTGATGAGCCTGTCACCGTGGAGGGTACAGATTTTGCTACAATACCAGCTGTTTTTTAGATTGGGTCCAGTTCAAGAAATGCACCCCTAACTCGGACTCAAAGAAGAAATAGAAGCAGAAAGATCGCCAAGATCGAGAAAGCCAGAGCTGTTGAAGTTGCTTTTCTATAAGAAATTCCCGAGGAAAGAGAATAAATGCCTGAGTATATACCTCTGTTGAAAGGGAGCAGGTTTCACCCTCTCTCTGCCGCATCAGATGAAGAGGATATCTGTAGGATCGCCGCTGCATTACCCCGACCTGCGTACTACAACAATTACAAGAGGAAAAGGGATGAGACTACGCCATTGGCTCGACTGCAAGCTATTATAGAAAGATTGGCAAAGAAAGAAAGATGCCCTGTGTCAGAAATCTTAAGAAGGATAGGACGGGTGCCAGCTAAATTCCGCCTCGGACCGCGAGTAGAGCCTGTTGCTGTCACAGAGAAACCAAAGAAGAAAATAAAGCCAGTTCACCCGTTGTTGTATCGGGTCTACAAATTAGGGAGGATACCACCTTCCAGCATATAGCCGACAGATCATCCGGTCCTAGGCTGCCGGCTGCGAGAAGGATGGTATGGCGACCTACTACTGGCGAGCTAAGACCAAAACAATGTCCCGAGAAGAAAAGTCTCGTCGGAGACTCGAATCGAAGAGAGTGCTACTGCAATAAAGGGGACTCCCGGAAAGGAAGTTCAACAACCGTCACGAGACAACTGCGAGATCGTTCGGAAAAGGCAACTAGAGGATGCCATGGACAAATTAAGGACCGACATCCGACGGTTAGCAAAAGAAAGAGAAGAGGAACTAGGAGATGAAGTTGACTCATCAGAGTTCACGGATGAGGACTATGCCAAGGTCAACATGGTTGAAACGCGAGCATCATCCGCTTCACAAGGTGCTCCAGCAGCTGCAGAAAGAGATGAACCGGAAGTAATGAGGGCTCAGCTTCGGGAAAGAGATGACACAATTTCCCAGATGACAAAGAGGATGGAAGAGATGGCTGCTGCCTTAGCCACTCTCTAGAGTCAGGTACAACCTCAAAAAGAGACACCCCCAGAAATTATCCATATTGCAGATGGAGGAAAAGAGATCACATCCGTCAACGTAGACGAACAACCAAAGAAAGATCCTGCACAAAGCATGATTCCAGAAAAGAACATTAAGAGCATGGTAGAACAGCAGGTGCGAGAGGCCCTAGCACAATCCAAGAGTGGAACATCTATTCAGACGGGTAGACCTTACCCCGAAGAGTTCGATCCAGTCCAATACCCAAAAGGCTTCATACCACCTCTGTTTAAGACTTTTGATGGAACGGGAAACCCCCGGCAGCACGTTGCACATTTTCGTGCTAGTTGCTGCAATGCCGGTGGGAGCGACGCTATACTCTTCCGCCATTTCGTCAGCAGTTTTTCAGGGATTTCCTTCGACTGGTACGTAGAATTGCCGAACGGTTCAGTAAAGACCTTTTCAGAACTAGAGAATCTCTTCGTTAAACGATTTGTCGGGCCTCAGCACCACATCACTATCGGTGATCTAGTGGTGGAGCAACAGGAGCCGAACGAGACTTTAGTGGATTACATACTTCGATGGAGAAGCTTAAGCATGAAGTGTGAACCACAGCTTCAAGAATAACATGCAGTCGACATGATACTTAAAAGTATCCATGGCCCGATAGCACTTCTCCTTAAAGGATTTACAATCAAGACTTTCGAGAAGTTTCTTAGCAAAGCCGAGAGCTTGCAAGAAGAGGCAAATCAGTTAAGTTTCATGGACAAGAACGATAAGCAGAAGCCCGTGAAAACATTCGAAAAGAAGTCTGGAATCGTCGCGGAAGTAGATAAGGGCAAGCAGCCGGTTCAGATACAATCAGGCGGCCACAGCCTAGTTATCAACCACCGTAACGGACTTATCAGCAACCTCAGCAGGGCTATCAGCAACCTCGTCCGAGCTATCAGTCGCCTCAGCATTATGAACAACCGCCTCGTTCATCGCGTACCTTAAGAGAACTTCTAAATAGAGAATATCCATTCAAAATTGAAGCAGTAGCGAAGATGTTCCGCAGCTTAATGAAGACACCGGATTTTCAACTGCCAGAGCCCAAGAAGTCGGAGGAAGTCAATAAGAAAGATCATCCGAACTATTGCCCTTACCACCAGATGCTCAGACACAAGATAGAGGATTGCATCACTTTCAAGAGTTGGCTTGATGACAATCTCTGGAGAGGGAACATAACGATCCTAAAGGAATACATGAAGGAACCCCAGAAAGGAGGTTTCGTCAACGTTATTTCCATGGATCCCATTGTTCCGATAGACCCGTACACGACTAATGATGGATGGAGTACTGTCTGGAAAAGATCATCGAAGAAAATTTTGGATCACATCCAGACCGCTTCGGTACGCGCTTCAACTTAGAGTTTGAAACCTATCGAGCCGGCACTATCACTTGCGATTGAAGAACCGCCCCAGAAGGAGGAGAAGATCATGGAAGAAAAGAAGACCGAGGCTCCAAAGGGTAGACTAGGGGCTGCTTATCCTGGGATGGTTGTTTCCAATTCGGGGGATAAATCCCTCAAACTCCTGACTCTTTATGATTATCTGCTCGCTCCGGCCGGATCTTATAATGATAAGGGTTATAGCGTTTGCTACGTTTTGACTGTTTCTAACTATTACGTAACTAACGACAACTGGCTTAATCCGGATCTCGATTCCAATACAAATAACGATTCTCAAATCAAACACAACCTCGATGACCACGATGAAGAAGATGTTCACAAAGGAGGCTACGAAAGCTCGACAAGCAACGAGTCCATTTATGAATTTCGTGGAGCTCCGATCACGATAGAATTAGAACCATCAGACACTGAAGCAACTTCAGAAGAGCCAGTTGTTCCAATTCAAGAGGATACACCGGCAGATTCAACACCAAATTCAGAAGAAATAACTGAAGTAAATTTAAGAAGTGGAAAAGTTCTACCCCCGAGAATGGGTCCAAAGGATAAAGGAAAGCAGGTGGTTGCTCAGGAAGAGCCAACCTCAACAGAGGAACTGCCCATTCGGGAAGAAATCGAGGAACATGGTAATAAAGTGGACTACAATGTGCTAGCCCATCTTAGGAAGCTACCAGCCAAACTAAGCATATACAACGCTCTGATCCTGTCAAAGGAGATGAGAGAGGCTCTGATCAAGGCTTTACTTGATCCAGAGATTTGTTTAGCCCAAATGGCCGGTAATTCCTTCGATGAGGTTTGCTCGTTAAAAGAACAGCGAGGTGTTACTATCACGGACAATGATCTATTTCTGGGAACAGCTGATCACAACCGACCGTTATACATTTCAGTCACCATTGGAAAGTTTACGCTCTCCAGAGTGTTGGTTGATCCGGGAGCATCAATCAACATAATGAATCTTCGGACTCTAGTATATTTGGAAATTGATGCTCGCGAGCTTGAAGCAGACAAGATGCTATTAAGAGGCTTCAACCAAAAAGGAGAAAGAGCTCTTGGATCGATAACACTACTAATGAAGACCGGTGATTTAGCAATGACAACCGCAAAATTCCACATAATTGATTCGGAGACATCGTTCAAAGCTCTACTGGGTCGGCCATAGATCCATGAAAACTGGATGGTACCGTCGTCTCTGCACCAGTGCATAAAGTATTACGAAGGAGGGGAACAGTGCATCAAAGGTGATTTGCAACCATTCTCCGTGCACGAAATTGGAATTCATGAAGATGCGGCCTACAACGCGTCCCCGAAGAAAACTATCTTTTCCAGAAATACCATACCAAATGAAGCAAAAGAAATTCGAGAAGATAAAGAACCGGAAGTTCTAGTCCGACAGTTACTCACCACTCCCTTACGGCGAGATGGTGAAGATTTCTCCAGAACTCGCACTCGAGGTCGAGGCCGGGGACGAGGACGTGGAAGAAACGTTGGAACAGTTGGACAAAAGAAACCGGTTATCGATGTTGATTGGGAGAACAATTTCGAAGAAGAAAAAAAAAATTGAGAAAGAAGCAGCGATAATAAGTCAAAAGAAACCCCAGTTCAAGATCTCTCTCGAAGATGAAAAGAATGAAGAATATAAATCAAAGTACGAGAAGATTAAACATCATGTACATACTATAACCCTGACCCCGATCCATTCTAATAAGATCGAGGGTATGGTGGTCAAGGAAGTGCATGGTGGTGGTACTAAACCAATCAAGTTTTACCGTGGTGCTTCTTCTTCCAATACTGAAAAAGTTGTACAATTTGAAGATGTTACTTCATCCGAATTAAGGAATTACCTTTGAGTGGTACTCTCCCCGTGTTCAAAATTTAATTCAACGTGGTGTCTTACCTCGACAATGGACAAAAGGCCGATCACAACACTTTGAAAAATTATGGAATAATGCCGGTCGGCTTCCCAATTCAAAAATGGTCTCGGATTCGACACAGTACGATCGACCGATGATACGGGATTTTGCTTGGTTGTCACTTGCGAGCCTAATGAAGATCGCTCGGAAGCCTCAGAAGATCTCGAAGATCTACCAATCAGAGATGCTCCACCGAAATTCGAAGAAGAAATTAAATCTACAATAGACGAGTTAATGGAAGTTAACTTAGGTACTAGCGAAGAGCCTAGGCCGACCTTTGTTAGCTCCTTACTCAATAAAGAAGAACCCGAGGAAATAATTAAGCTACTAATGGAATTCAAGGACTGTTTTGCTTGGAGTTACGACGAAATGGCAGGATTAGCTCCAGAAGTCACAGTTTACAAGTTAGGAGTAGATCCTACTTCCGTTTCAGTCAGACAAGCTCCCAGAAGAATGCGTCTAGAAATTGAGCAACAAGTAATAACCAAAGTTAAGAAGCTAATAGACGCTAAATTTGTCCGTGAAGAACAATACCCAACTTGGTTAGCCAACATGGTACCAGTCAGAAAGAAGAATGGTCAGATCAGAATCTGCATGGATTTCAGAGATTTGAATAAAGCATGTCCAAAGGACGAATTCCCGTTACCAATTCCATAACTGATGATCGACATCGCTTCAACACATGAAATCTTCTCTTTCATGGATGGATCATCAGGATACAACCAGATAAAGATGGCACCAGAAGACGAAAAGCTCACGGCATTCAGAACGCCGATCGGAGTGTATTGCTACACAAAGAATGTCATTTGGACTAAAGAACGCAGGAGCAACATACCAAAGAGCGATGACGAAGATTTTTGATGATCTCATTCACAAACAAGTCGAGTGCTACGTGGATGATGTGGTCATCAAAAGCAAACTGAAGGAAGATCACCTGTATGATTTGAGAATTATTTTCGAGCGACTAAGACAATTTAACCTTAAGATGAATCCCTTAAAATGCGCCTTTGGCATCACCTCTAGGAAATTCTTAGGATTTTTTGTCCGACATCGCGGGATTGAAATCGATCCAAAAAAGATTAAAGCTATTTTAGAAATGCCTCCTCCCAAAACTTTGAAACAACTACGATATTTTCAAGGGAAGTTGGCATATCTTCGACGCTTTATCTCGAACTTGTCAGGTAGGTGTCAGCCCTTCTCGGAATTAGTTAAAAAGGAAGACAAATTTGTTTGGGATGAGAAATGCCAACGGGCTTTCAAGGACGTTAAGCAATATTTAATGACAGCTCCTGTCTTAGCAGCCCCAGTCTTAGGTAGACCGTTGATACTTTATATCGCAGCTTTAGACGACTCCCTTGGAGCCCTGCTAGCCCAGGTCAATGATGAGGGAAAAGAAAATGCTCTCTACTACTTAAGTCGTCGTTTAATCCCAATGGAAGTAAAGTATCCTCCGATTAAGAAGCATTGTTTGGCCCTGATCTTCACCGCTCAAAATTTCAGGCATTACATGCTTTCTCATAAGGTCAACCTTATTTCGAGAGTTAATCCATTGCAATACTTGATGACCCGACCGACGCTTTCTGGCAGACTTGCCAGGTGGTCGATGATACTATTGTAATTCGACATAACTTCGGTTCCTCTTCGCGTCGTAAAGGGACAAGTCCTAGCAAACTTCCTCGCAGCACACCCTTTGTCGGTGGATTCGCCTCTCGACGACGATTTGCCTGACGAGCAGATAATGAGCCTAGAAGACCCTGATGATCGACGTTGGGAATTGTACTTCGACGGTGCGTCCTCAGCATAGAAGAACAAAGAATTGCAAACGATAGTGCCCGGTAAGGCAGGAATCGGACTAATCTTTATAACACCGGAGCGGGGGATGTTAATATACTCCTACCACTTAACAGAACCATGTACAAACAACGAGGCAGAATACGAAGCCCTTATAACCGGATTAGAATTAATAATTTAGATGGGAATAATGGACATCAACATCTACGGGGATTCTCAATTGATCATTCAACAGGTCGTCAGACAGTACAAAATTTTAAAGACAAAACTTGAGCAGTACTTTCAGTACGCCATGAAATTGTTGGAACAAATTCCAAACATAACAATCTACAAGATTCCCAGAAAAGAAAATGCTCTCGCCGATGCGCTAGCCCGCCTTGCAAAGGAATTTGCCTCGTCGCAGGATGAGTCGATTAAAGTGTCGGCTCGAGGACGACGGGTCCTATCACAGCTCGACATGGATACAATTCACAAATCAGAAAGAAAAGCAGAAGAAACAATTGTAGCAGTGACAGAAAATATAGAAGACTGGCGGCAACCATTAATAGACTACTTACAGACAGGAAACCTACCGGACGATAAGTCATTAGCCCATCAAATCAAGAAAAGAACTCTGTCTTACGCATTAATAAACAATACGTTATACAGAAGGTCTTTTGATCGGATGTGGCTAAGATGCTCGAGCGGGTCCCGTGCTCGTGAAATCATTAAAGAAGTACATTCAGGACTTTGTGGCGCTCATCAGTCGGGTCCGAAAATGAAAATGAAGATTAAAAGACTAGGGTACTACTAGGCCTCAATGATGACCAACTGTATGAAAGTTGCCAAAAGTTGTCACCAGTGCCAAGTGTACAGAGTGATTCTACACCAACCCCCAATTGTGCTACATCCGACAATCGCGTCATGGCCATTTGAGTGTTGGGGCACAGATATAGTGGGTCTGATAGAACCGCCTTCTTCAAGAGGACATCGCTTCATTCTTGCAGCTACAAAATACTTTTCTAAATGGGCAGAAGCTATACCACTCAGAGAAGTGAAGGCACGCCACGTGCTACAGTTTTTCAAGAACCAAGTCGTCTACCATTTTGGGGTACCACGCAGGATCATTTCAGATAATGGGTCTGCATTCAAAAGTACAAAGATCAACAATTTTGTCAGAAGTAACGGGATCGATTGGCGATACTCAACGATCAACTACCCATGAGCAAATGGCTTGGTCGAGGCTTTTAATAAAACTCTCGTTCAAATTTTAAAGAAAACTTTGGACGACAACAAGAGAAATTGGCACGAGAGGTTGTTAGAAGCCTTATGGGCTTACAGGACGACTTTTAGGACTCCTACTCAGTCTACACCTTACGCTTTAGTGTACGGGTCCGAGCCCATCTTGCCCCTGGAAGTTCAGCTTCCGTCACTCCGAATTGCAGTTACAGAAAAGATCACTACAGAAGAAAATGCCAGACTATGACTGGAAGAATTGGAAAGTTTGGAAGGGAAAAGACTTTCCGCACGGCGAGACTTGGAATTGTATCAAGCCAAGATGATCCAGGCCCATGATAAACTGGTCCGCCCAAGAACTTTCAAAGTCGGTGACTTGGTTCTTGTTCTCAGAAGACATATTCTTGCACACCGCAAAATAGGAGGTAAGTTTGAACCAACATGGGAAGGGTCGTTCGTGGTCAAGACAATCTACTCGGGAGGTTCCTACCAACTGGTGGATTGTCGTGGAGAACGACCCATGCTTCCAATCAATGGACGGTATTTAAAGAAGTATTACGCAACCTGATGTTTCGAAGGGTGGCCTCTAAAGTATAATCTTATCCCTAGAAACACGAGTGAAGTAATCACTTTGTGACTGGGTCCGAACCCAAAACAAAATAAAATGGATGATAAAAAAAATCTCATCAACGGAAATGTTAAAAAGAAAACATGGGAAATCATAATAATAAAATGTCAATCTTTCCTTTTAAATCCATTCATTCTTGATATTTTCTCATCTCTTCCTACTTCCTTTAAATTTAAAAGAAGTAAATAAGAATTTTTAAGTGTTTTCTTATTGTTCTTGTTCTTAGTACATCCCCTGATCCATTCCTTGTTTTTTCGCAGGGAAATGTCGAACGGGCGGTTGGTTCTAAAATTTAGAAATGGCGTGAGTGTAGCACTTGATGAAAAGAGGGTGAGGGGTGGAGCAGTGATAGAGATTGACTCGGACTTCACACTAGCCGACTTACAATACGAAGAAAATGATTGGATCCTAGTTGATCGAGAAGAACTTCATAGCCAGACAGTGATGAAAATGGGTGGCCCAAGCCACCAATCCAGCAGCAAGAAAAGAAAAGCAAATGCCGCTCATGGAACCAGAGAAGATAAGAAAGTTAAGTCCGTGGTTGCCACAGCAGAGGGTAGGCTTGTCAGCGCCGCGCCAGTAGAAATTCAACAGGGGTAAGGAGAGCTACTCTCACTGCTACCCAGCGAAGAAATAAGAATCGTCGCATTCGCAAAATGTTGACCAAGTTAGCAGAAGATCAACATAAACAGACAGTGGATACCGTTAGTGCAAATGCTCCAAGGAGACCGGTTCGTCAGGAACCAGAAAGATGAAAGTCAATTCCAAGAAGGTTTGAACAGATGAAAGAAATACCAAAAAAAGCAGAAATAGAGTCGGTACCTCGACACCGAGCATATGTACTGAATCCGAAGAGTCTTGTTGCGAAAGCAACCCCTGAGGATGTCCCTACGGAGACTATCCCCGAGGAGCTGAGGCGTGCAGAAGAACGTGCTGGGGTTGAGCCATACATCCCGCAGTATGTTACTAGACCTCGAGGACTTCAGATAATCATGGAATACGAGCTAGAGAAAATGCAACTAGTTGAGAAGAAAACCTTTGAATACTTTGAAAGAATTGGAAACAAGAGGGTCAACATCATGGAAGGCCTCGAGCTGCATACAGATGTTTTCTCAGATTATGAGCAACAACAAATTGTAGATCACATCCTTGAATTGCAGAAAATGGGTCGAGCTGGCCGCCTGAGAGAAAAGACATACTCAGAACCCCGAAAATGGATGCCAGGAAAGGCAAGATTTACAATCCAATGCGGATGTTGTTACAATTTTGTCACAGACAGGAAAGGAAATCCACCAGGGATACTCCGTCGCAGTTAGGTGGATCCAATGCCAAGAGTCATCAAGAGAATGGTGAAAAGGATGATAACATGGAGGGTATTGCTGCGTAGTTGCATACCCAACAGTCGCATTATCAACATCTACAAGGAAGACGACTGCATACTGCCGCATATAGACCATCATGACTTTGTCAGACCCTTCTGCACAGTATCATTCCTCAACCAGTGCAACATGATGTTTGGATCTAACCTCTGGATTGCAAGCCCCGGTGAGTTCCAAGGGCCGGTGGAGATACCACTACCGGTAGGTTCCGTCCTAGTGTTAAAAGGAAACGGAGCAGACGTTGCGAAGCATTGCATTCCAGAAGTGCCTGTGGAGCAGATCTCAGTTACTTTTAGAAGAATGGACGACAGAAAAATGCTTTACCACTTTCAGCCAGATCCGAGATGGAGAATCTCCGGCCCTACGAGCTGTGAGTTACATGGGAAATAACACACCTCCAATGCACATCCATGCGGCATTCCTGCCAAGGGTGGCTTGGAAGGTGATGTTATTGCCCATGTTTCTTACTATTCAGACATGGATTTTTTGACAGACACTTTTGGATGGATCAACAAGAATCTTACACCATCCGTTTTGGATTTACATGGATTGTATATGACATTAAATTTCTGAGGAAAATGTTATCATGACTAGATCAAGTTGTATGATGTACTTTCAGCAAGTTGGAATGAAGACGACTACAACATATTTTGCCTTCACCTCTTTTTGTGCAAATTGACTGGGAAACGCTATTAAAGTTAAATGAACTTTGAATGAAGAACAGAAAAGAAAAGAAAATAAATGAGAACTTTTCTTAAAAATTTGAATATTAAAATGAACTTCAAATTCACATGAACATTAAATAAACAACAAAAAAATAAAAATGGGATCGTTAAAGGACAAACAAAATGAATCTAAATCTCAAATTGAATTCCGATCTGAATCCTCTGATTCGAACCTTTCAGTTCTTTCCTCAACCGAAATCTGTTTGAAACTCTTTTTGACATTTGAATATTCTCTTCGACTTGTCGTTAAGTCAAGTCTTTTCAGCTTGGTACCCTTAGCAGCTCCTTTCAATTCTCTTTCTTTTGTGTCTTAGAGGATCGACTAATTCTATTGACACGGAGCCACGAACTTTGTTCGATTTGGTTCTGATGGCATGGGATTGGGTCCCTCTTCATACAGATAAATCTTTGAGATTGGAACCAGTTTCCATTTCTCATTAAATTTCCGAGACTGCTACCTAAATTCCAGTTCTCTTCCTTCGAGGTCGGTACCTAAATTATGACTCTCATTCGACATCGATACCTAAATTTCGATTCTCCTTCGAATTGATACCTAAATTTCAATTCTAAATTCTGAGACTGGTACCTAAATTCCAGTTCTCTTCCTTCGAGATCGATACCTAAATTTTGATTCTCTTTCGAATTGATACCTAAATTTCAATTCTAAATTCTGAGACTGGTACCTAAATTCCAGTTCTCTTCCTTTGAGGTCGGTACCTAAATTCCGACTCTCATTCGAGATCGATACTTAAATTTTGATTCTCTTTCAAATTGATATGAAAATTTCAATTCTAATTTCCGAGACTGGCACCTAAATTACAGTTTTCTTCCTTCGAGGTCGGTACCTAAATTCCGACTCTCATTCGAGATCAATACCTAAATTTCGATTCTCTTTCGAATTGATACCTAAATTTCAATTCTCAACTTCTGAGACTGGTACCTAAATTCCAGTTCTCTTCCTTCGAGGTCGGTACCTAAATTTTGACTCTCATTCGAGATCGATACCTAAATTTCGATTCTCTTTCGAATTGATACCTAAATTTCAATTTTAAATTCCGAGACTGGTACCTAAATTCCAGTTCTCTTCCTTCGAGGTCGGTACCTAAATTCTGACTCTCATTCGAGATCGATACCTAAATTTCGATTCTCTTTCGAATTAATACCTAAATTTCAATTCTAAATTTTTGAGACTGGTACCTAAATTCCAGTTCTCTTCCTTCGAGGTCGGAACCTAAATTCTGACTCTCATCCGAGATCGATACCTAAATTTCGATTCTCTTTCAGGTTTGATACTTAAATTTCAAATCTCACTCTCTCGAGATCGGTACCTAAATTCTGATTCTCATCCTTTTTTCGTCGATACTTAAACTCTGATTCTCACTCCGAGGCTGGTACCTAAATTCTAGTTCTCTTCGCAATCCTTAGGTTGAAACTCAGGTTTCAATTCTCATTTCAAAACCAAATTTCAAATTCAAAATTTCCTTAAATCGATTTCAAATTAAACTTCAATCGAAATTGAGACTCAGAATGAATCGAAATCCAAACTCACACATTGAAACTTGAAATTTAAAAGTACAATGAAATCTAAATCAAATACCCCAGATCTTGTGATTTGGAGTTCTCCTCCTTTTCCATTCCCCAGCGAGAGTTCAGGAATCTCCAGTCTTGGAAATATACCTGATACTCCCCAGCGGAAATTCTTCTACTTCGTCCTAAGTTTGTCAATTGGACATCTGTGTTGGTTTTGTTGATCTCTTCGATCAACGCCAATACGCGCGGTGTGCTTGGTTGGCACACCACACCTATTGGGGGTCTATTTGTTAACCTCATTTTTGATGAGGTATTTTGTTCCTCTCTCTAGTACTTAGGATCTAGCCTTAGGCTTTTCCTTTGACTAATCTTAGAGGACTAGAAATGGAACCCACCCATTAGAAATTCAAACTACTTCTTAACTCCCTGCAAACCCCACAAGCTTGATTGTAGACCCCTAATCACCTGAGGGTTGAAATCAAATGTGGAGGTTTAAAGGATGAGTTCCCTATAGGACTTTTTGGCCTTAGGATTACCCTGGGTGGCCTGGTCTGGTGAGGGTTGACTTGCACATACACTACACTCTCACACACATTCCAAGTCCTAAAACCACACACTCACCTAACTTGACTTCCTGACTCATGTAGGTAATTCATATGGATGGCCCCTAAGCCCCTGGCTAAGAGGGTTAGGAACAACATAGTGAATGCCTCAAATGAGTCCTCTCATGGCTCATGTGGGCTTAATATGGCTTCATGGCTCAACCAAAGTGATCCCATTTCACTCACATTTGATCAATCTTCCTTTTTTCAAAATTTCAATTTTTGACCCTTGAGTGTGGCCGGTCACGGGTGCACACCAGTCGTAGACGATGACCAGGAGCCGTTGGATCGCGCGTGTATCGAGAGGACGGTTGAGATCAAGCTGGACAGCGTAATGGTACGTGAACTGCGGGCCCCTGGAGCTCTGAGTCAGATGGCGGCGTCGAATCACAGCGCGACGCATGGGCTTTCGGAGCTGCCGAGGTTGACGCGGCGCCGCGTGGATAAGTTGGAAATTAGGGTATTTTTGAATTATTTAAATGCCCTGAATTTCAAAAATTCATAACTTTGTATTGAAAAATCACAAAAATAAAATAAAAATACCTTCTTGCTCAGTGAACAGAGGAGAATAATGTGGAAAAGAAATCAAGTTAATTAGATGAGTATTTTATTTTTAATAATTTATTTATTGTTTTCAATGTTTTGATTCTTCATTTTCATAGATAATTCACCATGGCATGAGACCATAAGGCTTTTGAAGCCTCTGATCTTGGGAACACTCCTTAAATTTTTCAAGGTCAGAGGCCATCTTTGTGAAAAGTTATTGATTTTTTCAATTTCATGTCACTGTTTTAGGTATTTTAATTCCAATAATTAGCATGTTGTAAAATAAATTCTAGGAAAATTTGGTGATGTTGCTTAGGACTAGGGGACCCTGTGAAAAATGTATTTTGAGTTAATTCATTCATAATAACCCTAATTAGCCTAAACCCCTAAAATTGAATCTAAATTAATTAGGGTTAACCACACATCAAATTGACTTGAAAAAAATTCTCCATTACTCTTTAGGGTCAGAGGAACCTTACATAAAATTTTGAAATCAATTGGACTTGATTAACCCCACCAAATGGATGGATTAAGCCTCATAAGCAAAATGGAACTTTAAAAATTCATAACTCCAAAAATACTTTTTAAAAATTCACAAAAATGGTTTTGGAGCTTCTTTGATATCAGGGGAGTTTAGGAAAATTAAAATTGGAATTTTCTAAAAAAGTTGATTTTTCACAATATTTTAATATTTTAATAATTAAAAAATAATAAAAATCACAAAAATATTAAAAATCATAAAAATGTCACATTTTGACTCCTAATCATTTAGGAACAAGCCAAATATTTTTCCTAAGTCCCTAGGGTAAGATATTGAATTTTAAAGGCTTAATGTAATTTTTAATATTAAAAAATGAATTTTCAACCTTTTTCACTAAAATAATTCTAATAAATCAAAGAAAAATTAAAAAATTATAAAATTTGTTTCTCTAGACTCCTTGAGGTCATAGAAATTTAAGAAAAATATAAAATCTATTTTTAAACTTTTATTTTATTTTTAAAATTAATTAATACTCTAAAACTCAAAATAATCATAATAAATAAAATATAATTCAAAAAATCACAAAACTTGGTCCAAGTGGTTCTTGGTCATTAGTAACATCCCATAATTTTTTTAAGGACAGAAACCTTTCCTTGGTCATGTTGTTGAATTTTCTTTGAAGACCCCTATTTTCTACTAAAAATAATTATATAAATAAATTAAATTCAGAAAAATCACATTTTCTCCTCTAATGTCTTAATTGACATGTGAGTGAGGTGACGTAAAAATTTAAAATTCATTTGAGCTCAATTTAGTGAGTTACGAAATAAATAAGCTTAAAAGGGTATAAAGGTAATTAAAGATTTTAAGCCTTAATTAAAACTTTAGGTTTAATCAAAATGGGGGGTAAAATATTTGATTTTAGCTTTCTTTTGGTTGATTGAAACTTAGGGAAATTAAGGTGTAGAAACCCATCAAACACTTTGAAAATATCAAAATGAAACTTTAATTAATTAAATAATTTAAATTTTGGAAAGAATATATTTAAAATTTGGATTGTTAAAATAGGGATATTATTAAGAGGATATGTATTCATTAATTTAAAAATCCCTAAATAAGTCACTTTAACAATATTTAATTCTTAATTAAGAAATTAAAATAATAATCCAAATTAAAAATTAAAACTAAAATTAAATTAAATTAAATTAAAATTAAATTAAAATTAAAGTTAAACTAAAATTAAAATTAAAATTAAATTAAATTAAATTAAATTAAACTAATTTAAATTTAAATTAAATTAAAATTAAATTAAATTAAAATCATTTAACAACAAACCTAAGTGAAATCATTAAGAGTTAAATCAAAACATATCAATAATTTCAACACCTCTTGCTATCTAAGTAAATTTGAAACATGAACATCAATTTCAAATACTAAGATAATTAAAAATGTAAAGATTTAAATTAAATCTAAAATAATTTGAACACTATTCCAAACTTAAAATTATTAATTAAAACCTCATAATTAAATTAAAACACTTTAAATCATTAACTCAAACTTTTAATTAAGGATGATTAAAATTCTCGATAAACCAACTTGCCCTTAAAGGTTTTTAATTATTATAACTCTTAAATCGAGTATTAAGTGAGATGTCACTTCATTCATTTGGAAATCAAATACCCAAGTTCACTGAGCAAGAGACAAAGTTTAACTAAACTCCTAGATGATTAATTCATATGTGCAACTAAATTTACTTGGACTCAAAATAATCCCAGAAGTATTGAAAAGATGTTTAGGACTCGTCCTAAACACTTCCTCACTATGATGGGATGTTTAAGAAGAACAATTGAATCTAATTATTCTTTGATGAAGAAAATCATCCTTAAACCAAACTAACAACCTAGACGTCATAGGAAATGACTAGTTATAGGATTAGGAATTTGGTAGACAATGAAAACCCTTTCCCTTAGCTTTACCTAGGTATCTGTTGAAATATTTAAATGCCTAAACATGTTTTTTAAGTGCAGCTTGGGATGACAGGAAGACCCTCCAGGTACGCTTTTATTTTATTGCAATTTACTTACATGCACTGTACTTTACTTTTCTTGCATGTTAAATAAGACTGTTGCATGAAAACCAAAACCTTTAGGATAGTCCCTGAAATGAAACCAAAACTAAATTAAAAGTCATTGCAAGATAAAATTCACCGCCACAACATTCCAAAATATAAAACATTTCAAAATTTAATCACAAACAGAACAACAAAACTACAATTGCAACTAAATTAAAACGTCTCGTTGAATGATCGGGAATACCTCGAATGATGTAACCCACGTGTTGCTAATGAGATTTCCCACGTTCTAAATGAAAGTGTGGAACTCATTCAGTTGAGTTTAGCAAATTCATCTGGACTAAGTGAATTCAATGAAAATAAATGTGCCGGGATGACAGAACTGTGGGTTCTTAATCGGTTCTGTTTAAACAACTTTAAGATTTGTTTTAATTAAAATATTAAAAACACTTGGATTTTAAGATTTCTCTAAACCAAGATACTTTCCTCATCTCCTTATTTTCATTTTCTAAAACTAAACCTCTGCAACAACAAGGAGCTTGGAGCACAGTGGGTAGCACGGCCATCGTCATCAGCAAAACTCGGGTCTACTTCAGCAAAACCTTTCTTAGAATTAAATAACCAAGCCATAGGACTTCGAGGTAGTTTGCCTAGTGCAACATAAATCCTCAACTCTTCGTTAGGCATTTGCATGATCATATCATGTAAATTAAGCCCTAACAGGTCTTAGGACTCCGAGGTAGTCGTTTGATATGACATAATCCCTCATATCTTCCAGGTTATTTGTATGATCATGTCATACAAATATGTCCTAATTAATTAAAACAGGCAAGATGAAACATTAAATGAACTCCCAAATTGAAGCCAAACAATAGGATAGTTTGGGAAGTTGCCAAGATTCTACTTGGATCCTCAACTTCTCCTACTTTTCTTCCTTTGAACTCTTGAAATTAACTGTTCCAAATTTGATCCATTCCCTATTAAAATTCCAAAATTCAATCCTTTGAAAACCTTAAACTTTGAAATTCTTGAGAGCAAAATCACTAATCATTATCGATAGTTTTCTTAAATTATTCCCGTCATTTAAGATGTAATTAACTATAGGGGCTTGCCCTTATAGGAAACTTTAAGAACCCAGATAATATAAACCCTGCTTAATTCCTTTATATTAAGCAGGGGAACTTGTCGGCTTATAAAATTGGTTCGCAGACCAAACGGATGTCACAAATCTTTTAGTTTATTTAATCGAGCCTCATCATCAAGTAGTGTGTCTATTCTTCAGGATAAATACGCGGTTTGTGGTGCGGTGCTCGTTTATATAAACTATTCGGGATGTGAGATCGGTTTGATTTCATATCTTAAAATTTTCAAATTTAAAAGTTATTTTCAAAATCAAATAATACTTTCTAAATTATATATATATTTAAATTAAATTTAAGATTTGTCGACAATTTCTGTTAGGCGACCCCCTTTTAAAAATACAACTTACAACCTAAAAATATACCGACAGTACAACATGGGTCGAACTTATGTTAAGGTTTGACTTGAGTTCAAGTTAAGTTCAAGTTAGGCTGAACCTAGACTTAAGATCGACTTAAGTTCAATGTGAGTTGAACTTAAGTTTAGGTTAACTTGAGTTAAGTTAGGTTCAATATGGGTTAAACCTAAGGTTTAGGTTAACTTGAGTTCAAGTTAAGTTGGATCCAAGTTTGCTTAAATTTAGGTTAGGTTCAATACGGATTGAACCTAAGGTTTTAGGTTAACTTGAGTTCAAGTGAGGTTGGACTCAAGTTTGGTTAAGTTTATTTTAAGTTAGGTTCAATGTGGGTTGAACCTAAGGTTTTAGGTTAACTTGAGTTCAAGTGAGGTTGGACTCAGGTTAGGTTCAATATGGATTGAACCTATGGTTTTAGATTAACTTGAGTTCAAGTTAGGTTGGACTCAAGTTAGGTTAAGTTTAAGTTCAGTTCAATATAGATTGAACCTAAGGTTTTAGGTTAACTTGAGTTCAAGTTAGGCTGGATTCAAGTTTGGTTGAGCTTAAGTTAAGTTAGTGATGACAGAAAAATGTATTAAGAATTTCATACCAATTTTATTTGAAATTACACTTTAAAGAAAGGTATTTGCTTTGTTTTATTGCAGGAATGAAGATTTATAAGTACTGAAAGCAAAAAGCACAAAAGAAGCGGATTTGGAGCAAAAAAGACTCAATTTGATAAAAATTGAACTGTCCCACCGACGACGAGTTTTTCCCGAAAGATTTCATATATTATAAGGAGCCTGCTGACGGTGAGATCGAGCCCGCCGACAGCGAGATCGGCGCGGTTAGCCCATCTTCTAGATGCCCGCCGACGGCGAGACAGTTGAAAAGAGCTAAAATACATTGAACCTGGACGCTTTTTGAAGAGGTGCTTAAGCAACCGTTGGGGATTTGACTCCTTCTATAAATAGAGACGAATTTTAGTCAGTTGTGTGTCATTTGTGTGTAAGTTTTGTGTGAGTTAAGTGTCATTCTAGAGTCTTTTTAGTGAGTAGATAAAGTGTTTAGCTGCTGTACTGGAAGAAAGAGTCAAAGGAACTTCAAGGAATCTGCTTGGGGAGAAGAAGTGAGATAAGTATATTTGTTATTGTTTGTTAACTTTAATGAAATTCATGCTTTGTGTTATTTTTCCCATGCTTTCTGAGTAGTTTCCTTAGTCTTTCTCCTTGTTATTGAGATTATGTGAAATGATGAATCGAAAGTAATTGTGCCTAAAATTATTAAATATTGTGATAGTCTTTTACTTAAATCTTAATTTACTTTCCATCTGGCCAATTGATTTGTTAACATATGTTGAATTATCAACTATAGAAAAGATTACATCCATGATTCAGGGAAGTCAAAAGCCTTGGAAGGAGGGTGCAAATAAATAGGGAAATATTAACTATCGGGCGTAGAATTGGACATATTAGTGTGACATACTACAGTATTCAATTCGGTCTTATTGTTTGAGAGCTGAAGTGTAGATGTTAGCCCTCAGGCGAGGGGAACGTGGGAGCTCTGAAGTGGCAGCCTGTATCCTCCCAGCCTAGCCGCAGATTCAGTAATTAAACATAGGACTAGTCAATATTCTTTGCACCTGGACCAAAGGGTAAAGAATAGGAATGCTCCTACTTGGCACAATACAAACTCTAAACTACTTAAATTCATAATTCACTTAATTCTCTCAACAAGGAAAAAGATGCTTTTCTCAATTAGAATCTTATTTTCAACCTTTAAGCATTAGTTTATTTTAGTCTAAGTGTTTTTAATTTCCGTATACTAATTTAGTAAGTAACTCTACTTTAATTTGTCTTTGACATTCTTTAACTTCTTTGTGGGATCGATATCTAGGACTCCATTAGAGCCATATATTACATGATAACGATACGTATACTTGCGTAGTATCCACAATAGAAATCATTAAATCCATAACAGAATCATCAGTATATATATTCAGAGCAGGATCAAGTATTTGGTGTCGTTGCTAATTTTCATATTATAGTTGTAAGTATATCGAAAAGTGGATCAGTTAGGTTCAATGTGGGTTGAACCTAAGGTTTTAGGTTAACTTGAGTTTAAGTGAGGTTGGACTCAAGTTAGGTTAAGTTTAAGTTAGGTTCAATATGGATTGAACCTAAGGTTTTAGATTAACTTGAGTTCAAGTTAGGTTGGACTTAAGTTAGGTTAAGTTTAAGTTAAGTTCAATATGGATTGAACCTAAGGTTTTAGGTTAACTTGAGTTCAAGTTAGGTTGGATTCAAGTTTGGTTAAGCTTAAATTAAGTTAGGTTCAATGTGGGTTGAACCTAAGGTTTTAGGTTAACTTGAGTTCAAGTGAGGTTGGACTCAAGTTAGGTTAAGTTTAAGTTAAGTTAGGTTCAATGTGGGTTGAACCTAAGGTTTTAGGTTAACTTAGGTTCAAGTTAGGTTGGACTCAAGTTTGGTGAAGTTTAAGTTAAGTTATGTTCAATTTGGGTTGAACCTAAGGTTTTAGGTTAACTTGAGTTCAAGTGAGGTTGGACTTAAGTTAGGTTAAGTTTAAGTTAAGTTAGGTTCAATGTGGGTTGAACCTAAAATTTAGGGATTAATTAATCATAATTTAGTTATGTTTAATTAAGGTTAATAGATTACATAAGCCTATTATAAATAGTGCTTAAGGATTAATTAGATTAGACTTAAATTGAGTTTAGAGGTTGCTTAAGCCTAATTTAAGTGAAGCTTAGGGGTTAATCAAGTCTAATTAGATTAGACTTAATTAGGGTTTAGAGGTTACTTAAGCCTTTAAGTAAAGCTTAAGGGTTAATCAAGTCTAATTAGATTAGACTTAATTAAGGTTTATGGTGTTAAACCTAATGTGATTAAGGTTTAACAAAGTTTAATGGGGTCTGATTGATGTCTTAGACATAATTGGGGTTTATTAAGTTAAACTTAATATGATTAAGGTTTAACTTGGTTCAATTAGATCTAATTGGTGTCTTAAACCTAATTGGAGTTTATTAAGTTAAACATAATGTGGTTAAGATCTAACTTGGTTTAATTAGGTCTAATTGATGTCTTAGGCCTAATTAGGGTTTATTAAGTTAAACATAATGTGGTTAGGGTCTAACTTGGTTTGATTAGGTCTAATTGGTGTCTTAGGCCTAATTAGGGTTTATTAAGTTAAACCTAATGTGGTTAGGGTCTAACTTGGTTTAATTAGGTCTAATTTGTGTCTTAGGCCTAATTAGGGTTTATTACGTTAAACCTAATGTGGTTAGGGTCTAACTTGGTTTAATTAGGTCTAATTGGTGTCTTAGGCCTAATTAGGGTTTATTAAGTTAAACCTAATGTGGTTAGGGTCTAACTTGATTTAATTAGGTCTAATTAATGTCTTAGGCCTAATTAGGGTTTTATTAAGTCTAATTTGTCATTTTAGACTTACTCATGGTTTAATTAGTTAAGCTTAATGAGATTAAGGTTTAACTTTAATTAAGTAGGTTTAAATGGTGTCTTAAACCTAATTAGAGTTTATTAAGTCTAACTTGTCATTTTAGACTTAATTGAAGTTTGTCATAAGTCTAGTATGGACTAGAGTCATTTTAAACTTAGACTATTAAAGAAAATAGGCTAAGTTATAAAAAGATGAATTTTAGGATTAAATTTATTAATTAATAATGAATTTTAATCCTAAATTTTTGAAATATCATTTTAAATTATTTAATGACTTAAAAATTATTTTCCTAGGGTTATTTTCTGTTACCCTAAAATTTCTAGTCATTTTCAAATTTATTTTCCTTAATTTCTAATTTTTATAATTATTTTTATAAATAATTACAAGGTAACTTAGAAATTAAAGAAGAATATCCTAAAGACTTTTTCTATCCTTGGGAAAATAAGGAGATGTGTGTCATAACAGGAGGATAATTCTGTGAAAATTTCATAATTTTTTGAATTAAAATTAATTTTTAATAATTAAATTACCTCGAGAGTAATTAATTATTTAAAGATTGAATATTGAGAATAAAATTATGATTTTGGTCTCATAATTTTCCTCTCTTCAAGAGCTTTCCAGAGGTATTTTTATTTTATTTTTGTGACCTCTAGATCAAAAGATATTAATTTTTGAAGTTTTTAAGGTTTTCTAGAATTTATTAATTCCAGAAAATCCCATGGAACGACGCGTGTCCTCGTACGCATCGAAGAGTGGGAAGATCTCATGCGCATATCCAAACAGCGGATACCGGATGGCGCGATCAGCGCCGTTCGTTCCAAAACACAGGAATGGACGGTGGAGATAAATCCCTTATTAATTCAAAAAAATTCCGAACTGTTAAACTTCAAAGACTAATATCTTACTCATTTCACAACGAAATTGAGTGATTTTTGAACCTATGGAATCATCTAAACATGTAGAATGTATCCATACTGTGATGATACATTTATGGGCTAGTATAACCCATGATATTTCAAAAACATGAATTATTTTGAGAAAAATAATTCCATACCTTGGCCACAAGTGTATCAAGCTTGATCAGACCTTATGGTTGGCTTCTAGGACTCCCAAGGAAGATCTTTGTTGCTCTAATTTGGTTTTAAACTTAGCCTTAGAGGAGAATTTTGAGAAAGTGGCTAATTTGGGCTGATTTTGGATTTTGATCAAATTGGCCTGATTGGGCTAACCCTATGGCTTGGGTTTGGTTAGGATAGATTGTTAAGGTTCTTGGGAAGAATTTTTGTGTTGGGGACCAAGTGGTTTGAACAGCCTATGGATCTCTACCAATTTTTTTTCTTCTTCTATGAGGGTTCGGCTATGGGGTTTTCGTAGCCATGGGGAGTTCATGGCTGGCTTTAACTTGTTTCCATTCACATGGGGAAAGGTTTTAACTCTCCTATTATTATTTTAGTATAGTTTTTAGGCTAGGGTAATGATAGTCCTAGCCTTGGCCTCATAGGTTTAACTATGGTGAGGATTTGGAGTTGGGCTCTTGTCTTGCCCCCATTGTCCATTGTGAGGTGGATATGGCTGGGCAAATCATGTTGAATACACCTCCCCTAGATGGCATTCAAGGTGATTTGCTCTATTTGAGGAAATTGTGACACATAAGCCCCTTACTCATCTCATGCAAGCCTTAGCCATGATGGCTCTTAACCAAGGTGTGGGATGGGTTAGCCTCTTGTCTCCCCTCCATTGGGTGGTCTAAGAGGTGAAGGATGAGTCATGAGAGTGAGCCCTCCCCTTCCAACATCTCATTTAAGGTTTAGATGAGAAGGTGACACATATTTTTCTCATGCAAAATTCTTAAAATTTGGTTATAACCATGGTTAAGTAAGTTACTCATGTGAGTTTAATTGGTGTCTAATGTTTATTGGTGAGTTCATGAGGATGAGCCACCTCAAACTTTAATTTCATGAGAGGATGACACCTCATTTTCTTTAATGATTATCCTCTTTAAGCATGGTTTATAGGTTATTTTAATGTATTAACCTACACTTAATAAGTCCCATGAGTCATGAATAATCCATGGATGAGGTCATTTATGATGTAATAAAGAGATTTGGATTTTTTTTAAAACAAATCATGGTTTCATGGGTTAAAATTCCATTTTATGCCCCTTTTTAATTTTAATTTCCATTTTAATTAATTATGTCATTAATTAAAATTTTGAAAATTATTCTATTAATCAATAATTTCAAATTAATTATTTGATTAAATTTCATGTCATTAAAATTTGTCTCATTTTATGTCTTTTAGTTATATTGATATTTTAACTAATTATTTAATTAGTTAAAATATTAGAAATTATATTATTAATTAATCAAAATAATAATGGGGTAATTATTTGATTAATTTTTATGTCATTTTGGATTTGAAATTGAATTTGATGTCCTTTTAATTTAATTTTTATTTTAATTAATTATGTCATTAACTAAAAAATTTTTTAAAAAAATTAAATCATTAGTCATTTAATTAATCAAAATAATTTTGAAATTAATTATTTAATTAATTTTGTCATTTTTTTTCATTTTGGTGTATTTTGTCATTTTATGATTTTTTAATTTAATTTTCATTTTAATTAATTATGTCATTAATTAAAATATTGAAAATTAAATCATTAATCAAATTAATTAATCAAAATAATTTTAAAGTTAATTATTTGAATAATTCTTGACATTTTGGGGTATTAATCATGTCATTAGGTCAATAATTGATTATTTAGTCAAAAATTAACCAGAGTTGACCCTTTGGGCAAAAAGGTTGATATGTGGGGTTAACAGGGTTGATCATTGGGTCTAGATTGATCATATTGACCAAAGTTGACTTTTTAGGTCAAAAGGGTGACCTATTGAGTTAACAGGGTTGGTCATTGGGTCTGGTTTGACCATTTTGACCAAAGTTGACTTTTTAAGTCAAAAGGGTGACCTATGGGTCAACAGGGTTGGTCATTGGGCCTGGTTTGACCATTTTGACCAAAGTTGACTTTTTAGGTCAAAAGGGTGACCTATTGAGTCAACAGTGTTGGTCATTGGGTATGGTTTGACCATTTTGACCAAAGTTAACTTTTTAGGTCAAAATGGTGACCTATTGGGTCAACATGGTTGGTCATTGGGTCTGGTATGAACATTTTGACCAAAGTTGACTTTTTAGGTCAAAAGGGTGACCTATTGGGTCAACAGAGTTGGTCATTGGGTCTGGTTTGACCATTTTGACCAAAGTTGACTTTTTAGGTCAAAATGGTGACCTATTGGGTCAACAGGGTTGGTCATTGGGTCTGGTTTGACCATTTTGACCAAAGTTGACTTTTTAGGTCAAAAGGGTGACCTATTGAGTCAACAGGGTTCGTCATTGAGTCTGGTTTGACCATTTTGACCAAAGTTAACTTTTTAGATCAAAAGGGTGACCTATTGGGTCAACAGGGTTGGTCATTGGGTCTAGTTTGACCATTTTGACCAAAGTTGACTTTTTCGGTCAAAAGGTATTGACTCATTAGAAATGAGGTCAACAAAAGGGCCCCCAATATGTGAGGAATACTGTATAAGTATTCTGCACATATTGGTGTTGACCGAAGTGATCTGAAGAGATGTCTCATAATAATTAGGAAAGGAGCGGTTGGCATACTGCTCCTAGGGGATGTCAGATGTTTCCTATGTCGGTTCTGAGAAGGAATTTCCTTCTTGTGTCTGAAAAGGGATTTACTGGGAGAGAAAATTAATGTCATATTCCATTTCTAGAAAAAAAAGGTCAATGTCGATGTCAAAATTTGGTTAGAGGAAATCCATGATTTCCGTGTCAGGAAAGGACTTACATTCAATAACCGGAGAGAGAAAATGGACGTCATTTTCCATTTCTCAAAATGTCAATGTCAAAAATTGGTTAGAGGAAAGCCATGATTTTCGTGTCAGGAAAGGACTTACATCCAATAACCGGAGAGAGAAAATGGATGTCATTTTCCATTTCTCAATATGTCAATATCAAAATTTGGTTTGAGGAAAGCCATGATTTCTGTGTCAGGAAAGGACTTACATCCAATAACCGGAGAGATAAAATGGATGTCATTATCCATTTCTCAAAATGTCAATGTCAAAATTTGATTAGAGGAAAGCCATGATTTTCGTGTCAGGAAAGGACTTACATTTAATAGCCGGAGAGAGAAAATGGATGTCATTTTCCATTTCTCAAAATGTCAATGTCAAAATTTGGTTAGAGGAAAGCCATGATTTCCGTGTCAGGAAAGGACTTACATCCAATAACCGAAGAGAGAAAATGGACGTCATTTTCCATTTCTCAAAATGTCAATGTCTAAATTTGGTTAGAGGAAAGCCATGATTTCCGTGTCAGGCAAGGACATACATCCAATAATCGGAGAGAGAAAATGGACTTCATTTTCCATTTCTAAAAATGTCAATGTCAAAATTTTGTTAGAGGAAAGCCATGATTTCCGTGTCAGGAAAGGACTTACTTCCAATAACCGGATAGAGAAAATGGATGTCATTTTCCATTTCTTAAAATGTCAATGTCAAAACTTGGTTAGAGGAAAGCCATGATTTCAGAGTCAGGAAAGTACTTTCATCCAATAACCGGAGAGAGAAAATGGATGTCATTTTCCATTTCTCAAAATGTTATGTCAAAATTTGGTTAGAGGAAAGCCATGATTTCCGTGTCAGGAAGGGACTTACATCCAATAACTAAAGGGAGTGGCGAACTCACTAACACCTTTGGTGGGGATATTCTGTGGGTTTGACTACATATAGGTCGAATGATAATTCTCATGTTTAGCTATCACAAGCTATTCATTTTACCATTAAAAATTTATTTTATTGTTTTTAGGACTTGCCGACATATCACAGACAATGGGGAACATTTTTTCCAACATTTTATTTTATTTTCATAGATAATGTACATAAGTATCACTAGTACACACCATTGCAGGAAAAAAAGGCTAACAGTAGATATATGTACATATCATATAGCTAACCCGATATAAATATATGCGTACTAAAATCTTCTTCCCTGACAACGGTGCCAAAAACTTGACCCGAAGCCCTCTGAAGATCAACGTACTAATTAATGCTTTCAAAAATATATGTTATAAATAAAAATAGCGACTAGTGTATATAAATATAATTTTATGGAAAATATTTTACACACTAGGGGTTCTACGCAAGTATACGTATCGTTTCAAGTAATATAGGGCTTTGAAACAAAAACCCCAGTATCGATCCCACTAGGAGAGAGATATAGATTTTTAAATATTTTTATTTTAAAGTATTTCTTTTATAATCTTTAATTTACTAGATGCAATAATAAAGCAGGAAAAAAATAATTTATGTAAATAGAAATAAGAAAGCAACTTTCTCCCTTTCAATTAATCCAATATTTTCTAAGATAATGATAAAATTCGCGGAGAATTAAATTTATGGTATTGTGCCAAATAGAAGCATTCATATTCTTTACCCTTTGATCCAGGTGCAAAGAATATTGGTTAGCCTATAAATCAGGTCTGGATGTATTGTTAGTAGAATGGGTTAATCTTGGCTCACACTACTAGATGTCCAAGGGTAGCTATGGTTAGCCCTACTAGTGGCCCTTTCCTTTTCTATAAACCAAATCATAAGAATTTAGTCTGTCACTCTAAAAACTTATTAATTCTATGCCCATTATATAATATCTTCCTATTTATTTGCACTTCACCTTGAATAACCCGCACAAAGCCTTCGACTACCCAAGGATTCATGTGATATCTACAAGTTAAGAATTCATCTCCTTCTAGGTCTCAAAACTCTTCAACAGGTTTTAACAATTTAAATGGCCAATTTAAATAGTAAATTAAGAACCAGTATTAATATCATCACAATGTTTTGAAAATATATGATTTTTAATTCTCCGACGAATTTTATATTATCTTATTTATCTTTTCATAATTGAAAGGAGAAATTAAAGTAACTACTCAGAACACATTGAAATTAAATAACAAAACATAATAAATAAACTTTGAATCAAAATAAAAATACTTATCTTAGATGTTTCTCCTACTGAACTTCTGATTCCTACTGACTCCACAGCGTAATGAACTACAGATGCACCAACTCTTTCAAACTCTGAATGCAAACTCTAAAATAAACTCACTAATTTATGAAGTAAAGTAAAAAAGGTGGCCCTAATATGATCTCTCTAATTCTATCTCTAGATAGGACACTAGATAGGGAGTGGTATATGGGGCCTTTTTCTCTGAAGGAATACCCTCCTATTTATAGGCTTCAAGGGTTGCCTCAAGGCACCTCTTCAAAATGTGTCCACATTCAATGAATCTTCTAGAAGATGTGTCTGGCGCCTAGGCGCCAGCCATGCATATGAAAAAAATCGCATTTCTCTGTAATGTCTTAATTGACATGTGAGTAAGGTTGCATAAAAATTTCGAGTTCATTTTGAGCTTAATTTAGTGAGTTATAGAATTATTAAGCTTGAAGGGCAAAATGGTAATTAAAAATTTCAACATTTAATTAAAATTTTAGGATTAATCGAAGGGGAGGTAAAATATTTGATTTTAAAAGCTGATTTTGGATGATTGAAACTTAAATGATTAAGGAGGTAGAAATCTTAATCATTTAAAAAATAATTAAAATAAAACTTTAATTTATTAATTAATTGAAATTTTGGGAGAATAATAGAAATTGGAATTATTAGTAGGGATATTATTTAAGAAGAATTTTGTTAACACAATTTGAAAATCCACAAATAAATCACTTAAATATTACTTAAGTCTTAATTAAAAAATTAAAAGAATAATCTCGATTAAATTAAAATTGAAATTAAATTAAATCAAATTAAACTAAATTAAATTAAAATTAAGAATTAAATTAAGATTAAATTAAATTAAATCAAAACTAAATCGAATTAAAATTGATTAAATTAAATTAAATCCAAATTAAATTAAATTAAAATTAAATTAAATTGAATTAAATTAAATTGAATTAAATTAAATTAAAATCATTTAATAACAAACCTAAATGAAATCATTAAGAATTAAATCTAAAATAATTTGAACACTATTCCCAAAATTAAAATAATTTTTTTTAATTAAGTCAAAATTAATATTAAATCATTAAATTTAAATCATTAAAATACTTAATAATTTGATTTGCCACTATAAAGCTTTTAGTATTATAACTTTTAAATGAGGTATCAAGTGAAGTGTTACTTCAACTTTATGGGACATTCGAATGTCTAGTTCAGCAAAAGAACATAACTTAAACTCCTGGATGATTAATTCACTTGTATAATTAAATTTCTTGGACTTAAAACAATCCTAGAGGTATTGAAAAGATGTTTAAGACTCGTCTTAAGCACTTGTCGGCATATTTTTTAGGTTGTGTGTTTTATTTTGAAAAGGGGTCGCTAGCAATTTGACCATTGGAATTTTTAATTTAATTAAAATAAATAATTTGAAAAGTAATAGTATTTGATTTTGAGAAATAATTTTAAATTTGAAGGTTTAAGATGAGATTAGCGGAGTCATCCCCAATCAGTTTATATGTGGCTTACTTGGCACTACGAAGCCGCGTATCATCCCCAAGGATAGACACAGCATGACGGTGGGGCTCGATTAAATGGCCCAGAAGATTTGTGACATCCGTTTGGTCTTAGAACCAATTTTATAAGTAAGCCAGAAATTCCCACAGCAATATGAAAACATTAAACGGGGGTTTATATTACACAGGTTCTTTAAAATTCACTATGGGAATGACCACATAGTTAATTACATCTTCAGTGATGGGAATCACTGAAAACTCTCGATAATAATCGAAATGATGCATGCTCTCGAGAAGTTTTGAAAGTTTAAGATTTTGAAAAGTTGAATTTTGGAATTTCAATAGAGAATGGATCAAATTTGGAACATTTTGCTTTGGGAATCAAAGAAAGGAAGAAAAGTAGGAGAAATCGCGGATTCGAAGCGAGCTTGGTAATTTAAAATGACATCACATTGTTTGGCTTGGATTTAGGAAAGTCCTAATATTTATTTAAATGTTTTGATTTTCTTGATTTTAATTAATTGGACTTATATTTATATGATAGAATCATACGAAATAACTCGAAGATGTGAGGTTTATTATCGTATCGGACGTACCTCGGAATCCCAAAATAGGTTAGGGCTTAATTTTGTAATGCAAGTGCTAACGAAGAGTTGAGGATTTATATTTACTAAATGAAACTACCTCGAAGTTCTATGGCTTTGTTATTTAATTCTAGGAAAGTTTTGCGCGTGTGGATTCGGGATTTCTTGACGACGATGGCCGTCTTGCTTCGTCTCAAGGCTCCTTGTTGTTGCGAGAGGTTTAGTTTAGAAATTATAAATGAGGGGATGAGAAAAGTGTTTGGTTTAGATAAAGTCTTGATTTCTTGTGTTTTTATGTTTTAATTAAAACAAATCTGCAAAGTTGATTATAACGACATAGGTTAAGATCCGCGGTTCCATCTTAAATCGTTAATTTTATCGGATTCACTTAGTCCGAATAAATTTGCTAAACTCGGCGAATGAGTTCCACACTTTCATTTAGGCAGTGGGAAATCCAGATTAGCAACACGTAGGATTTACATCATCAGAGGTATTCCGTCATCTGACAAGACGTTTACCAATTTAGTTGTAATTGTAGTTTTTGTATTACTGTTTGTGATACGAATTTTGATTGTTTTATATTTTGAAATGTTGTGGCGATGAATTTTATCTTACGATGACTTTTAAGCTTAGTTTGGTTTTCGGTTTTAGGGTGCATCTAAAGGTGTGAGGTTTCATGCAACGATTGTTTATCATGCGAGAAAAGTAAGTGCGATGCGATTAAGTAAATTGCGGTAATGTAAATTGCGAAGAAAGTAGATTGCGATAAAATAAAAGCATACGGGAGGGTCTTCCCGTCATCCCAATGCACTTAAAACACAATTAGAATATTTAAGCAAGTTCTTTAGGTAAAGCTAAGGGAAGGGATATGGTTTTACGCAAATTCCTAATCCATGGCTAGTCGTCTCTTTATGACGTACGGGATTCTTTGTGTTTTGGTTTAAGGACGATTTTCTTCATCGAGAACAATTAAATCCAATTGTTCTTATGAACATCCCATCATATCGAGGAAGTGTTTAAGACAAATCTTAAACATCTTTTCAATATTTTCTAGGATTGTTTTAATTAAAAGAATGAATTTAATTATACGGAAATGAATTAATCGTCGGGAATTTGAAGTTTTGTTAACTTGCTCGATTAATTGGACATTTGAATATCATATGGAGTGAGTAACATTTCATTTAATGTTACATTTAGGGGTTATGATGACGAAAGCATTTGAGGTAAATTGGTGTTCGGATAGTTTGATTTAAGTTAATGGGTTTAAATTTGGAATAGTGTTAGAGTTGCTTTATATTTAATTTCTTTGTTTTAGGTGATGTTATATTTAATTTAATTTAATTTAATTGAGTTTTAATTTTAATTTAATTTTAAATTAATTTAATTTAGTTTGGTTTGATGTTACATTAAATTAATTTGATTTGATTTAATTTTAATTTAATTTGATTTAATTTAATTTAATTTAATTTAATTTTATTTTATTTATTTTTATTTAATTTAATTTAATTTAATTTAATTTGTTTATTTAATTTAATTTAATTCATTTAATTTGATTTAATTTAGTATAATTTAATTTAATTTAATTTAATTAATTTAATTTAATTTAATTTAAGTTATTTAATTTAATTTAATTTGTTTATTTAATTTAATTTAATTGATTTAATATTTAATTTAATTTTAATTTAATTCAACTTTTAATTTCAATTTAATTTAATTTAATTTAATTTAATTTAATTTACTTAATTTAATTTAATTTTTAATTTAATTTATTTTTTTAATTTAATTGAAATTTTTAATGAAATTTAATAATTTAATTTTAGTTTTAATGATGAAGTCTTTTAATGTTTGAATTTGAGTTATCATTTTAATTAAAATTGAATATTAATGAGATAATTAATTTAGGGATTTTAAATTAAAGAATAAATCTCTTCCTAATAATATCCTTTATTTTAATAATTCGATTTTATTATTAACACAAAATTGATCAATTATTTAATTAAGGTTTAATTATTTTTAAAATTTTTTAATAGGTTTTCTACCCTTTAATTATTTAAATTCGATAATCAAAATTAGATTAGGATCAAATATTTTTCTTGTTAATTTTTTATTAGACCTAAAGTTTAATTAAAAGTTAAAAAATTTAATTACCCCGGCATTTGCATTTTGGAACGTAATTTGTACTCATTTTAAAATTGAGCTGAAATGAGCTTGAAATTTTTATGTAACCTTCACTCGTATGTCGATAAAGACATGAGAGGAGAAAATATGATTTTTATACGTATTTAATTGTTATATAATTATTTTTGGTAGAAAATAGAGATTTTGAAAATTTAATAGCATGGCCGAGGAAAGTTTGCAGTAAACTAAGAAAATTAGGGGACGTGCAATGACCGAGAGGATCACTTGAACTAATTTTGGTGATTTTTTGAATTATATTATTTTTATTATAATTATTTTAAGTTTTGGAGTGTTAATTAATTTAAAAATAAAATAATTGTTGAAAAATGAATTTTATATTTTTCAAAAATCTCTCGATATCAAGGAAATCGAGAGAAGCAAATTTTGTAATTTTACGATTTTAATGATTTATTATAATTAGCTAGTGAAAATGCTAGAAAATACATTTTTTTAATTTTAAAATTACCTTAAGCTTTAAAATTTAATATCTCACTAAATAGACCTAAGAAAAATGTGGGATTTGTTCCTATGTGATTAAAATTCAAAATGTGACATTTTGGTGAATTTTATTATTTTTGTGATTTTTTATTATTTTTTAATTATTAAAAATATTAAAATATTATTAAAAATCATTTTTTAGAAAATTGAAATTTTAATTTTCATAGGGTCCCCTGATATCATAGAGGCTCCAAAACCAATTTTGTGAATTTTTGAAAGGTATTTTAAAAGTTAAATTTTTAAAGTTTAAAATGACTAAGTGGCTTAATCGGCCCCGTTAATTAGGGCTAGCTTGAAGTCAATTGACCTCAAACTTTTATGGTGGTTGATACGATCCTAAAGGTCGATTGGAGAATTGATTTCAATTCAATTTGATGCATGGTTAACTCTAATTAATTGAAATTTATTTTGGGTGTTTAAGCGGTAGAATTGTTTTAAATATGAAGCTTGAAATTCAGCACTTATTTTTAGGGTTAACAGTGCATAGAAACATCACCAAATTTTCTAGAATTTATTCCATGACATCTTATTTATTGGAATTAAAATGCTGTAATGACATGAATTTGAAAAATCAATAACTTTTTTATAGGGATAGCCTACAGCTTTAGAAAATTCGGGGAATGTTCCCAAATTCAAAACGAAAGCACATGGTCTCGTACCGTAATTGAATTGTATACATCTTGTGGAGAATTAAAAGTATACGAGTAAATAAATTATAAAAAATAAAAAATTCTTGATGAAATTAAATGATTTATTTCGTGTCTCACTACAATCGCTGAGCTAGGGTATTTTATTTTATTTTTCGATTTTCTACACGGAGTTATGAATTTTTGAAGTTTAGGGGAATTAAATAAATAAAAATACTTTAATTTTCTATTTATCCCGCGCCGGCGCGACTCGTCCCGGCATCTCAGAAGCTTAGCCAAGCGTGTCGCGCTCCATTCGACGCCGCCACTTGAGTCGGCCGGCGCGGGCCGGTTCTCGTACGGGTCTCTGATCCCGACGCCATGCGGAAGCCGTCTGTCAGCGTGTGTGACCGAATGGACGACATCAGTTAAATCGTCCACAGTGTCCTCGCACGAGAAGCCGTCCACACTAAATCCACATGGTCTCGCTCTCGATACTCGATGGATTTTCATTGTTCTTATATACATGGATTCGTCGCGAAGAGACGAACACATACATACGAACATCATGTATTGAAATTAAAGCATTCGAAATGGAGAATCTTTAGAAGCTCGGGATGAAGAGTGGCTCATACCTTTGCTCGGAAAGTGCTGGCCCCGATGCGAGAGTTGTTGCCATCGATTGGATCCCGACAGCTCCAGGATGAAGTCTCCTGGTACAGTGGTGTCCCAGGTGTGATTTCGACAGCCGATCACAAAGCTTGGAGGTTGGAGCAAGCTGGGTGGCACGGAGATGGGCTGCTGGAAATGGACACCTTCCGCAGTGCAGTGAAGGGTGTAGAAGCAATCCGGTAGGGATTGGCTCGCTGTGGAGAAGTGTCACGGTTTTGGGTGGGTTCGGTTAGGGAAATTGGATTTTATCAGTGGGGATTAGGGCAGGTGACCTTTGGGCTCAGCTACTCACAGGGTGGAGGATTTGGAGCAAATTTGGCGAGTTTCGAGGTTTGTGTAAGCTGTCTTCCATGGCCGTGAGGGTGAGGGGTTTAAATAGGAGAGGGCGGAGAGCACTTCCGGGGGGGGGGAGTTGAGGCATGGGATCATTGCTGCAGTGAGGAGAAGAACAACCGCTAGTGACCGTGGCATGGGGCGGCTCGGCGAGTGGGAATTCCCGAGCTTTGGCTCTCTCGAGGTCTCGTATGGTGTTTTACGTGAAATCAAGAGGCTGGCCATGAGCATGCGTCCTGTAATCCCAGTGGGTGAGGCGGAGGTTTGTGCGATCCCGGTGGCAATTGCCATGTGTAAAGGCTTTGAATTAAAATGGAATGGGGAGGGGGGTCATTTTTGCCTTAATTTGGTGGCTTGGTGGTTTGGGTTAGGTGCACCTCCTCATGGCACGATTTTGAGGCCGAGAGGATCGGTTAGGTCGGCCCGAGGAGAGTGGTGTGGTCTCCCCATCATGATGAGGTGGCTAAACATGGTTTAGTGTGTGACATGCTTAAGGTAAAAAATGTTTAATGAAAGATTAGGAAAGGGGCCCCTCCTTTTACCATTAATGGCATAGTCACATGTCGAGCCTTCCATGGCTTCATGTGGCTTGTCCATGGCTTGCATGGCTTTGTCTTTGGCTTGGGGAATGTTGAGTCGATTTCGTGGAAGTGGGTTTTAGAATTTTGGATATTTTGGTGAAAATTTGCATGACTTGATTTGGAATGGTTTTTAATTGATGATTTTGAAACTTAGGGGATGATTTTGATTAAATGGATGATGAGGGGAAATGCCTGTGGGCTTTGGATGGATTTGGGCTTTTGAATGTGGTGAAGTGGGCTTTTAGGAAAGTTTAGGGGAATGGGCTTTTTGGTTTAGGATGAGCATTTGGGTAATGATTTTGTGACTTTTGTCGAATAAAATATGGTAATTGGTTTAGGGATGTTCTATGAAGGGCTTGAATCGATTTGGTGTGATTTGGAGTTGAATTGGTTTGAATTTGGGTTTATTTGGTAAGTGGGCCTATGTAGGTCCAAGTGGTGAGACAGGTAATGTTGGGCTAGGGTTGAAATTGATGTAAAATAAATGTTGAGAAATGTTTATGGGAGTGTTTCAAAGAGGTTTGACTTTGGTTGGGCTTTGATTTTGGGGTTTGGGCTCATTTGGGTTAGGTTGGGTTTAGGTGAAAGTGGGCCTTTTAACTTTGGGTTGAGTTTGAGTGGGGTTTGGGTCTAAATTTTGGGCAAATCATGTTAGTGTTTTGTTTGTGGGAATGTTAAGGAAAGATTTAGAAAAGATTTGGGGTTAATTGGAATTGAATTGGGTGAGTTTGGGTTAGGTTTGGGTCGTAGGTCGAATTGGGCTTTAAGGCGAAGTGAAATTGGATCCACATATCAATCAAATTGGACTTGAATTTGGTTTAGGCGGGTGTTGGGAATGTTGAATTGAAGTTTAGAACTGAATTGGACCAAAATTGGGGTCAATTGGGTAGGTTTGGTTTGACATTGGGTTTTCTTGGTGTTAAAATGGGTCGAATTGGGGGTTTTGACAAAAGTAGGGTAAATTGACAAAATTGGCCCATGGTGTAGTTGGACAAAATGAAATTGGGAATATTTGGGATTTTACGAGATTTTTACGGGAATTTTAAGATTTTTGGATTTTTAGGTCGAAGAGGGGTATTTTGGGTATTTGGAGGGTATTGGGAGGTTTTCTTGGAATTTTTGGTATTTTTGGGTATGGATGATCAATTTAAGAGTGATGTGGAAATGTTTGGGAATGATTTTGGAGAATTTTTGGATAATTTGGAAATTTTGAGAAATTTGGGTAATTTCGGGTGTTTTGGGTAAATTTAGCGGGTGTAGGGTCCGGGGGTCAAAGTGAAAATTTGGAAAATTGAAGATTGGGTGGATGTAAGTGGAAAGAAGTCGTTTTGGTTGAGCCATGAAGCCGTATCGATTACTAATATTAGAACCAATTTGGAGATTTCAGCCTGTCACCATGAAATCTCCACATTGAAGTCCATAAAAACATATTTCCCTATTTATTTGCACTTAATTCCCATGAACTACGCAATTCACCCATAGAAATTGAATTGATCTTTCATTATTATTTTAGGACATTAAATTCTTTCAAACTTAATGTTTAACAACATATTTTAACATTTCAATTGGCCAAATCGAAAGTAAATTAAGTTCTAAATGAAAAATCATCACAACTTCTTCATTACAGTAAAAGCACATCAAATCCACATCAATCCATCATCACATCTCTATGCAAGAAGAAAGACAAGGGAGATTACTCAGAATTCATGGAGAAGATACAATAAAACATGAATTTTATATATAAACAAAAAGTCATACAAACCATAAAAGAAAATACAACTTATCTCTTTCTCTTCCCCAATGCAATTCCCTTGAAGTTCCTTTGAATCCTCTTCTCTCTTCTTTACAACACTTGATTCTCTCCTTAGAATGGAAAGGAACAAGTAATCTTTCACTTTACCTCTTCTCCTCCCCTCCTTAGAGAAGAATCCCTCTTAAATCTTCACTCTACACTCTCTACTCCTAAACCCTAACACTCTAGAAGACACAAGACACTCTCTAGACACTTTCTCCACACCACTTTTCATCCAAAAGTAGTTACTTATAAGATAGGGATGAAATCCCAACAGTTTCCATAGGCATCCTTTCAAAAAGTCACCAAAATTGTTCAAATTTGAACACCACCGACTTTGGGAGCCGGCGGAGCCCGATAGGGCGCCGGCAGCGCTCTATCGTGCCATTTAAGTGCTGTGCTCTCTGGATTTGGACGCCGGCGGCGTCAGAACACTTTTTCACCATTTTGCTCCTTTTTGCTCCGGATTCATTCCTTTTTGCTTCTTTTCACTCCAATCACCTAAAATCATCATACCTGTAGCAAATCATGAAAAATACCTTTATTTAAAGTGCAATATCACAAAAAATGGGTAAAATTAGATAGCAAAAATCGTATATATTTTCAGTGCATCAGAATCCCCAAACTTTAACTATTACTTGTCCTTAAGTAATCTTTTTACTACATAAAATATAATTCTAGGAAATGTACTTTTCAACTGTAAGACACTAAAATTTTTCATTCAAAAGAATATATTGGTTAGAATTTCAGAAATAAATTTAGTAACTCAGTTTAACATTACAGGTATAAGAATATTCAGTAATCAAGTCTAAGAGTTCTAGTCTTATATTTATTTCAAGATGAACCATAATTTGTCACATTAATAGTGCCTCAATAGACTATGTGAAAAAGGAGTTCATGTAAACTTCATTAGAATGTAGGCCAGTACTTAAAACATAAATTCAGAAATAAATCTACTTCTCCCTTTAGGGTGATTCAAGTGAAGCCAATTTTTTATTAGGCATCTCCTCAAGCTTCTCCTCATAATCTTTTTTCTTTCTTTTTCTTTTGTTTTCTTTTTCTCTTTCCTTTAGGGATTGTTTTTCAATCCTTCTTTTCTTTTCTTTCTCTTTTTTTTTTATTGAGGATTACTATATCTGGATAGCCTTTAATAATTTTGAACTTCACTCTTCTCTTTCTAAAGTTCAAACTTGAAACATCTCCTTACTTTATAGTTAACTATAAGCTTTATTATTCATCACAAATTTACAATCTCTTCTTAACACACAATATTTTAAGTCCCTTAACATTTCAAAAATACAGTTTTCTTTACTTTAAATAGTTGACTATAATCAAATCCTTTTATGCCAAATATTTTACTACTATAAAATCAACCTTTATCACTAAAAATTTTTCATCCTATCCTTCCTTAATACTCAATTGAAATAAAAAGTTTTAGTTATCTTATAATGAGGTTTAACTGCCAGAAGTTATGCTAATAATTTTTGAAAATATAATAATTGAGAACAAATAAAAGTTAGTATTTCTCTACCCTCCCCCAAACTTAAATTTTTCGATAAATTTGAAACGAGTTCGAGTAGAAGAAAACTAACCTCTCTCGTGCTTCGGGATCTTGAAATCTTCAACAAGTTATCCGGTATTAATCAAAATTTATAACTAGCAGGCATGAAACAATTAGTAGCAGTGATATAACAAATTTAAATATTTTCATGGGTAAAGAGAAATTAACATTAAACATCTAAACATCCAACATAACACTATAACATGAAACAAACTATCATACTACTAACAGTACAACTAACAGTTTTAATGTTTCAGTACAACATGAAAAATAAATAACACTACATCACAACAGTACAATACAAGGTTACACATCACATGAAAAGTAAATATCAACTACATCACATCAGTACAATATAACAGACTAAGAACAACATGAATAAAATAAACAATCTACCAGTCTCCATCACCAGGATAAGTAGTAGGGTCATCATCAGGGTTAGGTCGATATGGTGTATAGCTGGGGTAAGTAGGAAATATCACAATGGACTCCCCCTCATAAATCTTACCTGAGCATCATAATAAGCAATATCGAACTCAACTCTCCTCTGCAGATAATCTTCATTCACATCACTCCTTACTTCAAATACATCCATCCGACCATGGAGTCTATCTATACTAGAACACTGTAGTCTAAGCTGCTCCATAATATCAGATAAGGTAGGCGGCTCAGAAGTAGATGGAACATCATAACTAGTAGTAGGAATATCAGTACTCCTACGCTCAGCTCTGGCTCCTACACGAGACTCATAAGTACGGATAATATTCTTTATAATAGGTCTTAATGGAATAGCCACTTCTTCAGAACTACTGAACTCTACTCTAGACTGAACACAGAGGGCATGAACTAAAGCAGGATGTCCTAATCCTTCAGTGGTCTCTGCTCTAGCAATCGTCTGATATTCTTGTAAATAATAGCTCCAATATCAATCTTTTTCATCTTCTGAATATAGTAGTTCATAATTTCTTTACTTCTAGTAACTTTACTATGGTGCTAAGATGGTAATAGTCTTGAATAAATGAAATAATGCCAAACTTTTGAAGCAACATTCAAAGTGGAGGCAGGGAAAATTATCAATTGTTTTTTACTTACTTTCCATTCTCCTCGCCTGTCAGTCAGAAAAGTAATAACTTGTCTCATATTCTCCCTCCTAGTGTCAAAGTTTCCGTATTCACACACGAATGGTTCCCGAGTCTGGTAGAAAGCATTGATACACTGAAGAGTAAACTCAACCATCTTCCCTCTAACAAGCACATACTCAGTCTCAGTCCAGAGTATGTTAGAATAGAATTCTCTAACAACTCCCATAACAGCATTCGCAGTGAAATAACAAAATCGCTCCCAGTTTTTTTCTACAATTAATTGTTCTATAGATCCACCAGGACTATCAAAAGCTCGATCATGGATACACTTCTTGTTGTGAAGGATAGAGTTATAGCGAAATTGGGCTTTGATGTTGACGAATCTCTCCTCATCAAAATCCAATTTCCTCTTCCCTCTTAGAGCCATGTGAATTTCTAAAATTTACAAGAAAATTTCAATAAATCCCAAATTCATAATGTAACAACTCCAAACACTATTCTAAACAAGTAAGATCAAATTTCATCATGGAAATCTCAAAATTTTTTTAAAACTCAAAATATTTCCACCATAGGCAATGTGAGAGATTTCCATGGTGAAAATCCAAAAATTTTAACTTAAAGTGAAGCTCTTACCACGAGAAGTGCAAATCTGGTGTCGAAAAACCTTGATATCAAGTCAAATCTGAGATCTAGCAAGCCCAAGATCTTCAAAATCACGAAAATGGAGGAGGAAGATGAAGGAAATGGAAAAATTTGCGGGTCCCAGGGCAAAAATCGTGAAATCAAGGGTTTTAGGCCTATTTCTTGGTTCGGGCGCCGACAACAATCGATAGGGCCTTGGCGATGCTCTATTTAAAAATATTAGCGAACTCTCTAGATTTGGGCGCCGGCGGCTCCAGTCCAAAATATTTTCTGGGACCAAAATTTTTTTTGTAATTTCGATCGTTTCGACGTCCACAATGATGTTTAACAATTTAATAGGCATTTATATCATCCCATAAGCAATAATTAACACAATTTTTACACAAACAATACACAACGATCTTATATATATAAAATCCAAGTTACATCATAGACACTTAATATGCTCATTCAAACCAACTATTTTGAGATGTTTAGTGCAGCAAGTACTCTACGATAGGCAAGCACTAAGATCTAAGCACACAATGAAAGTAAACACATCCAAATCTATGTTCAAATTTCAAAGCAAGAACTACACAAACCAAACATAACTAAGTAAAACAAACTAAACATGCAACAAACATAAGTAGAATCCATCAATTACTCCACATTTGTTTCAAAACTATCCTCTCCTCTAATGTCTCCAATTGATTGCTGATGCACAAACAAGTTATAGAATGGATGAAATGGAAATTTGTCAGATAATTCTTCAGCAATCACTACATTCTTCTTCATAAGATTGATCAAGCCCATCTCAATTCGACCAGTGTGATCGAATTGGTCTTTCATCCTCCAATTTATATGATCAAATAAATCAGAAATGTTATTGATCGCATTCATAACGTACTGTACCTCTTTCTCCAATTGTTTGATCCTCTTAAATATCATTCTAGAACCTTCACAAAAATAGGGTTGAATCGGCTGTGAAGTCTGTGTTGGTTGATCTACAAGAAAATTCATGTCATCTTCATCTCCAACTGTCTGGTAGTCATAGGGATTAGTTGGATTAATAGGCCTCCATGGAAGAAGAACTTTTTCCCAACTTTCATAAGGAACCTGTGACTGACTACATAACAGAAATATGGTGGATGGTGTCCAAGCCCATATTTAGAGCCATGAACAATTAATCCAAGTACTAATTTCACAATAATACCACCAATATCAACCGGCCTTGCAGTTTGAATACAAAAATTCAAAATGGCTTTCTTTGGTTACTTTGATAATCTTCAATGTCAGAAATAACTTTGCCGAAATAAAGTAATGCCACTGCCTCGATACTAGATTGAGAGATGCAGATGGGAAACTCATGTATCCATTCTCTCTGACTTCTCATTCTTCATTCTCATCCGTCAGATATCGATATACATCATTGATATTATCCCCCGTGGCATTGAAATTAGAATAATGGCAAATAGGTACGTTCTTAATCATAAAGAGATCATTGATTCGTGTAGGAGTGAATTAAAAAAATCTACCACGCACAAATACGAACCCTTGGTTGGTCCCGTGAAGATTTACATAAAACTCTTTCACGAAGGGAACAATAATAGCAGCGGTAGTGTAGTAAAGCACTTCCCAATGTCACTCTTTAATAATTTCTTCAATTCTAGTAGTAGGATTATCCATACCTCAATTTATGAAGCCTCTTTCCTTGATAACCCTTCTTTTCATTATCTCTTTGTTGAACAAACGCTGCGCTTCAAAACTTGCGAACTTTCTTCAGTTGAAAACACGAAATCGTGGGGTTTTAATGGGGAAGGAATCCACAGGATATGAATTAGGATAGGTGGTTTTCATTTTTCTAAAGTTAAGAAGTCAAAAATGGAGTTTAGGGAGTTATAAGGACGATGATCCCGCCAAAACTGCCAAAACTCGCATTTTGAAACTTAAAAACCATCAAGCAGATTTTGGGTGCCGGCAGCGCTCGATAGGGCACCAGCGGTGCACAAACAGTCAAGTTAAGTTGTAGGAAAACGATAGGGCGCCGGCGGCGTGCGTTTTGGCGCTAGCGGTGCCATTGGTAAAAAATTCTCACAGAACTTTGTTTGGTTCAAAATATTTCAATATCTCGATTCGATCCATTATTTATCAATTTTTAAAGTATTTAGGAGTAATTAGTATTCAAAAACAACTATCTAAAAAAATACAACTACAACAAACAAGAAAACACACCACAAAGATACATATGGGTTGCCTCCCAGAAAGCGCTTGGTTTAACGTCGTTAGCCCGACAAACCATTTAGTTAATCGAGATGACTCAACATTAAAACCTCTTTGAAGTCAGGTTAAAGCCCGTCAAAGTAAGGCTTTAATCGATGCCCATTAACTTTGAAAATGTTTCCAATATCAGGATCTTTAATGTCAACAGCTCCAAAAGAGTAAAGTTTTACAACTATAAAAGGTCCTATCCATCTAGACTTGAGCTTTCTAGGAAATAACTTCAATCTTGCGTTGTATAATAAAACTTTTTGTCCATTTTCAATGTTCTTTTTCAACATCTTTCGATCATGTCATAATTACCTTTTCTCTTTAGAGATCCTATCATTGTGATAAGATGCATTTCTAATCTCTTCCATTTCATTCAATTGCATAAATCATTTCTCTCCAGCAGTTTTCAAATTAAAATTTAACTCTTTTATCACCCAATATGCTTTATGCTCCAATTCAACTGGTAAATGACAAGTTTTACTAAACACTAGTCTATAAGGAGATATTCCAATAAGGGTCTTAAAAGCTGTTCTATAAACCCATAAAGCAGTATCTAATCGAGTAGTCCAATCTAATTTATGATTATCCACAGTTTTCTCCAAAATTCTTTTAATTTCACGATTAGACACTTCTGCTAAACCACTAGTCTGGGGATGATAAGCAGTAAAGATTCTATGAATGATATTATATTTCTCAATTAATCTCTTAATTCGATTATTCTTGATATGAGATCCACCATCAGTTATGATTACTCTCAGCATTCCATAGCTTGTAAATATGTTTTCCTTTAAAAATTTTGAAACACCTCGACCATCACATCTGTGAAAAGCAACAGCTTCGATCCATTTCGAGATATAATCAACAACAACCAAAATATATAGATATCCAAATGAAGGAGTAAATGGTCCCATAAAATCTAATCCCCATGCATAAAAAATTTCAACTTCCAAATTATAATTTAGAGGCATTACATTTCTTCTAGACATATTACCTACTCTCTGACACCAATCACATGATTTAATATATCTATAAACATCTCTAAAAAGAGTAGGCCAATAAAATCCAGATTGTAATATCTTAAAAGCAATTTTATCAACACCAAAATGACCTCCAAATTCAGAATTGTGACATCATTGAATAATCAAATTTGTTTCTTCCTGTGGAACACATTTCCTAATAATCAGATCCTTACACTGTTTATATAGATAGGGCTCATCCCAAAAATAGAATTTTGCATCATATTTAAACTTCTTTTATTGTTGCCTTGTTAAATCAGGTGGTACAATATCGCTTACAATATAATTCACAATATCAGCATAACAACCCAAATTATTTCTCATAATAGTATAGAGTTGCTCATCACGGAAAATTTCAGTAATTTCTTTTTCAAATTCAGATAATTTGTCATAGTACTATTACGGATAGATGATCGAGCTATTTGATTATCGGCTCCCTTCACTATCAACTATCATTAAATCGAAATTCTTGCGGAAGAAGTATTCATCAATAAGTACTAGGTTTCTCATCCTTCTTTTGCATTAGATATTTAATAGCCGAATGGTCTGTATGCACAATACTTTTAGCTCCGATTAAATATGGTCTAAATTTTTTAAAAGCAAAAACTATAGCTAATAATTCTCTTTCAGTTGTGGTATAATTAATTTGAGCCTCATTAAGAGTTTTACTAGCATAGTAAATGATATTGAATACTTTATCATGCCTTTACTCCAGTGCTACTCCGATTGCATAATCACTAGCATCACACATAAGTTCAAATGGTGTCACCCAATCGGGTGAAACAATTGTAGGTGCAGTGATTAATCTTTCTTTTAATAATTCAAAAGCTCTTAAGCATTCATTATTAAAATCAAACTTTCTATCATTTTCTAAAAGTCGGCACAATGGTTTGGTAATTTTAGAAAAATCTTTAATATATCGCCTGTAAAATCCAGTGTGTCCTAAGAAACTCCTCACCTCTCTCACAGTAGTGGGTGGCGGTAATCTCTCAAGAACTCTAATTTTAGCAGGGTTGACCTGCATACCATGTTCAGAAATTTTATGCCCAAGCACAATTCCTTCTGCAACCATAAATTGACATTTCTCCCAATTCAGAACTAGATTAGTTTTCTCACAAAGCTACAAAACTTTTGCTAAGTTTTCCAGACAAATTTCAAATGAAGTCTTGAATACAGAGAAATCATCCATAAAAACTTCTATTCCATTATCTATCATACTACTGAAGGTAGACATTATACATCTCTGAAATGTTGTAGGTGCATTACACAGTCCAAAAGGCATTCTTCGAAAAGCAAAGGTTCCATAAGGGCTAGTAAATGTTGTCTTTTCTTGATCCTTAGAAGCAATAGGTATTTGATGGTAGCCAGTATATCCATCCAGAAAACAGTAGTACTTGTGTCCAGCAAGTCTATCTAGCATTTTATCGAGAAAAGGCAAAGGAAAGTGATCTTTTCTGGTGGTGACAATTAATTTCCTATTGTCAATACAAATTCACCATCCATTAATTTGTCTAGTGGGTATAACTTCATTACATTCATTCACTTCAACAGTCACTCCTACCTTTTTCGGTACAAAATGTATTGGACTTACCCAAGCACTATCCGAAATAGGATAAATAATTCCAGCATCCGGCCATTTTAAAATCTCTTTCTTAACTACTTCTTTCATTATAGGATTCAGTCTCCTTTGCGGATCAACTCTTAGTTTATATTCTTCATTTAATAAAATTCTGTGCATACAAATCGAAGGACTAACTCCTTTAATATCTGCCAAAGTCCATCCAAAAGCTTTCATGTATCTTTTTAAAGTTTCCAACAACTTCTGTTCTTGGTATTCGTTTATCTCCGAAGTTAAAGTAGATGATTCTCCTAAAAACATATATTTTAAATGATTAGGGAGAATTTTCATTTCAAGTTCAGGAGGTTTTATGATAGATGAAATTAAGCTTTTATCTCCACCTTCCATAGTGTCTAATATTTCGAATCTCTCCTGAACATACTCCAAATCTTCATTCTTCTCATTATTTTAATTTTCTTCATCTTCATTTTCTTCTTCAAACATATTTTTATATTCTTCTTCTTTTTCAAATATATTTTTAAAATGATCGTTTCTCAAGTAATCACAGACCTCCGTTCTAAAACATTCATTATCTTTTTCCATTGAGGGATACTTCATAGATTCTAAAATATTATAGGTCACCTCTTGATCATTAACTCTCATAGTTAATTCTCCTTTTTAAACATCAATTATTGCTCTTCCAGGAGCAAGGAATGGTCTTCCCAAAATGCTTGTAATTTTTTATCTTCCTCCATATCAAGTACAATAAAATCCACATGAAAGATAAATTTATCCACTTTCACTAACACATCTTCCACCACTCCTTTAGGATAAGTAATGGAATGATCGACCAACTGAAGAGTCACAGATGTAGGAGAAATTTCTCCTATTCCCAACCTTTTAAAAGTTGGTAAAGGCATAAGATTAATACTCTCTCCCAGATCACATAAAGCTTTTTCAAAAAAATTTTCACCTATAGCACACGGAATAGTGAAACTACCAGGATCTTTAAGTTTTTCTGGAAGCTTCTTCTGAATAATTGCACTACACTCTCCGCTATGTGCAACAGTTTCGTGGTCTGTAAACTTTCTTTTCTTTCTCAGAATATCCTTCATAAACTTAGCATAGTCAGGCATCTGTTCTAATGCTTCAACAAAAGGAATATTAATTGTTAATTTCTTAAGGATCTTCAAAAATTTTCCAAATATGTTATCCCTGTTTTGTTTCTTTAACCTTTGAGGAAATGGAGGTGGTGGCTTTTCAACAGTTATCTTCATTGGTTCAAGAGGATAATCCAAGTCGGGATAAATCTTATTTGAACCTTTTTCAATTTCCACATTCTTCTTTTCTATTTCAACTTCTTTTTGCACTCTAGTTTCCAATTCTTTTCCGCTCCTTAATTGAATAGCCTTAAGTTGTTCCTTGTTTTGATCTTTTGGATTGCTCTCCACATTACTTGGAAGTGTTACAGAAGGTTTATTATTAAGTGTAGTGAAAATATGTCCTAATTTATTTTCAATATTCTTCATAGCAACACCTTGAGCTTGTAATTAATTTCCCATACTCATAATTATTTCTTCAGTAGACAACTTCTTATCCTTAAATTAGGGGTTACTATTAAATCCAGGGGGATAAGATGGTCTAAAATTAGAATTTCCATGATTGTTCGAATTTCCAATTGGGTTCTTAGAATTGTTAGCCCACTGCAGATTAACATTAGCATTCTTATTATTTCTATTGAAGTTTGGGTGATTCTTCTAACCAGGATTATAATAATTCAAATAAGGATGTTAGGTCTATTAATATCATTTAAGGTCTCGTAAGGTTTTTGAGAATATGTTATCTGTCCAAATGAATTTTCCTCTAACACTGGAGGTGGTTGAGAATAATTCATTCCATATTGATCTATTTTCTTTGAAAGGGCTTCAATTTGAGAAACTACCATAGTCATCATATCTGAATCACGAAAACTAGGTACTCTCTTAGGATTTACCCATTTAGAGGGCCATTGAAAATTATTAGTACCCATTTCTTCAATTAATGCGTATGCTTCATCAAAAGGTTTTGACATGAATGATCCACCAGCAACAATATCTATAATAGATCTCAATGATCCCACTAATCCAATATAAAATATTTGAATTATTAACCAATCTGGTAAAACATGATGTGGTCACATCCTAAGAAGATCTTTAAATCTCTCCCAAGCTTCATATATTGACTCTCCTTCAAACTGAAAAAAAGATGTAATATCATTTCTTAGTTTAGCAGTCTTTGATGAAGGGAAATATTTTGATAGAAACTTTTGAGATAGTTCTCCCTAAGTTGTAATAGATCCAGGTGCTAACAAATTTAACCACGCCTTAGCCTTATCCCTTAATGAAAAAGGAAAAAGTCTAAGTCTGACAGCATCACTAGACACTCCATCATATTTAAAGTAGCACACAGTTCTAAAAAAGTAGCGAGATGAAAATTTGGATCCTCATTAGGTGTTCCAGCAAATTGATTATTTTGTACCATTTGGATAATAGCATGTTTAAGTTCAAATGAATTAGCAGCAACATCAAAATTTTGAATAGTTATATGAATTTCGTCTGCTGTTGGGTCAGCATATTCTCTTAAAGGTCTTGACAAATTTCCATATTCATTTCTTTGGGATTTTCAATTTATTTTTTGTTGTTTTCTAATTTTTATGACAGTACGCTCTAACTCCGACTCGTAAGACACTAAACCTATAGATCCGCTACTATGCATATACAAACACAAATACTTTAATAAAAATAAATAAACACAATTACACTATACAAAATAAATTTACTTCGTTACTTAACTTTTGCTTTCTTAACTCCGTTACTTTCCCCGGCAACAGCGCCAAAAACTTGATGCTCGACTTTATATTTTGCAAGAATTTATGAACTTAAATTTATACATTTATAAAAATTTTGTGAAGTCCAAGCATTCAACGTCAGTATACATATCATATCAAGTAATACAGGGCTCTAATGGAGTCCTGGATATCGATCCCACAGGGAAATGTTGAAGTTTTAAGAAAGTGTTACACAATGTGTAATAAGCACTGAAGTTAAGGTTTACTACTTACTACTACTATGCAGGAAACAATATAAGCAACGAAACAGTTACAATTAACAAACTACAATTACTTCTAACAACTTTAAGAACAAGATTAACTAACAGACACACTAAATTAAGTATTTGAATGGTTTTTGATATATAAGAAAAGTATTTTTTCTCTTGCAATGAGAATATGATATATGGATTGATAATGAATAATTATTTATTTTATTGTGCTAAATAGGAGAATAGATGATTCTTTACCCTTAAAAGAGTACCCCTCTTCTAAGTAAGAAAAGAACATTGACATATTCTAAGTTTAGTCATTAACTCTAAGGCTAGGCTGGGAGGATACCGACTCTCACTTTGGAGCTCCCACTCACCCTTCACCCGAAGGCTAACCTTTGATATTAATTACTAATGTTAGAACCAATTTGGGGATTTCAGGCTGTCACCCTGAAATCTCCACATTGAAGTCCATCAAAACATATTTCCCTATTTATTTACACTCAATTCCCATGAAATGCGCAATTCACCCAAAGAAATTGAATGGATCTTTCATTATTGTTGTAGGACATTAAATTTTTTCAAACTTAATGTTCAACAACATATTTTAATATTTTAATTGGCCAAATCAAAAGTAAATTAAGTTCTAAATGAAAAACCATCACAACTTATTTGTTACATTAAAAGCACATCAAATCCACATCAATCCATCATCACATCTCTATGCAAATAAAGACAAGGGAGACTACTCAGAATTCATGGAGAAGATACAATAAAACATGGATATTATAGATAAAAGAAAAGTCATACAAACCACAAAAGAAAATACAACTTATCTCTTTTTCTTCCCCAATGGAATTCCCTTGAAGTTCCTTTGAATCCTCTTCTCACTTCTTTACGACACTTGATTCTCTCCTTAGAAAAGAAAGGAAGAAGCAATCTCTCACTTTACCTCTTCTCCTACCCTCCTTAGAGAAGAATCCCTCTCAAATCTTTACTCTACACTCTCTTTTCCTAAACCCTAACACTCTAGAAGACACAAGACACTCTCTAGACACTTTATCGACACCACTTTTGGTCCAAAAGTAGTTACTTATAAGATAGGGACAAAATCCCAAGAGTTTCCATAGGCATCCCTTCAAAAAGTCGCCAAAACTATTCACATTTGAACTTCACCGACTTTAGGCGCCGGTGGCGCCAGAACACTTTTTCACTATTTTGCTCCGGATTCATTCCTTTTTGCTTCTTTTCACTCCAATCACCTAAAATCATCATACCTGCAGCAAATCATGAAAAATATCTTTCTTTAAAGTGCAATATCACCAAAAACGGGTGAAATTAGATAGCAAAAAACGTATATATTTTCAGTGCATCAATACTTTCTTTTGTATTCTTTTTCTTTTCTTTTTTTTTCTTTTCTTTTTTTTCTTTTTGGGATTTTTTCAATCCTTTCTCTTTTTTTTTTCTTGTGAGGATTACTATTTCTGGATAGCCTTTAATAGTTTTGAACTTCACTCTCCTCTTTCTAAAGTTGAAACTTGAAAACACCTCATTACTTTATAAATATATATCATCTTTATAATTCATAATAAAGTCACAATTCTTTCTTAACACATAGTTCTTTAAGTCTCTTAGCATTTCAAAAATACAGTTTTATTTACTTTAAATAGTCAACTATAGTCCAGTCCTCTCATACTAAATATCTTAACCTTATTAAATTAACCTTTATTACTAAAAACTTTCATCCAAATCCACTATAATATTTAAATGAAATAAAAAATTTAGTTATCTAAAGTTGGGTTCAACTACTAAAATTCATGCTAATAATTTTAAAAATTATATTAATTGAGAACAAATAAGAGTTAATATTTTACCCTCCCCCAAAATTAAGTTTTTCATTATATATAAATTTGAAAAGGTAGAGAGTAAAAGAAAACTAAACTTTTTGTGCTGTGATTTTGAAAAATTCAGATGCTATGCTAGTATTCATCAAAAAATTAATCTAGCAAGCATGAAATAATTAGAAGCAGTGATATATATACTATTAAAGATTTGCAGGGTGAAGAAATATTAAACATGTAAACATTAAACACCCAACATAACATCACAATCTCAATCCAAATCACTAAACAAACTATAACAGAGTTCATTACATTTTCATTTTTTAACACAGATACAATAATAAACTTCACACATCATAGAAAAACAAATAAAAACACATAAAAGTACTACAGAACATAAATAGAAACATAAATCATAAACTACTTGTCATCATCACCAGCATCCTCTGCTTCATCTGCATGATCAGTTCGGTAAGGAACATAGCTGGGGTAGCTAGGAAATGTCACTCTTGGGTCTCCCCTCATATATCTGACCTAGCATCATGATAAGCAATGTTATAGTCAACTCTCCTCCTCATATAATCTTCATTAACACAACTTCGAGCTTCAAATTCATCCATCCTGCTATGAAGTCTATCAATACTGACACTCTGAATCATCAACTGCTCCATAACATTAGACAATGTTGGTGTCTCAGAAATAGATGGTATGTCCTGGCTGGTAGTAGGAATATCAGTACTCCTACTTTCTAATCTCTCTACTAAATGAAACTCATAAGAACGAATAATGATCTTGGTAATAGGCCTTAGTGGATGGACTAACTCCTCAGTACTATCAAACTCAACTCTATACCATGCACATAATGCATGAATCAGGGCAGGATTTCCTAACCCTCCAGTGGTTTCTCCTCTAGCAATAGTCTAAATATTTTTGAAGATAATTGATCCAATATCAATCTGTTTCACCGTTTGAATACAATAATTTAGAATTGCTCTATCTCTAGTGACTTCGCTGTGATGATAAGAAGGTAGTAATCTAGCAGAGATGAAATAGTGCCAAACATTAGATGCTACATTTAGCTTGAAAGTAGGAAAATTAATCATTTGTCTTTGTTTTACTTTCCATTCCCCTTTTCCATTAGTAAGAAATGCAATAACTTCATTCATTTCAGCCTCTACTGTATGAAAGTTTTAATATTCACAATATGGAGTTCCCCTTAACTGTAAAAAGTATTAATACGCTGAGGGGTAATTTCTACCTTTTTTCTACGAACGAGCACATAATCAATTTCAGTTCAAGGAAGATTTGCATAAAATTCTCTAACAGTACCCATAATCGCATCATCAGTAAAATAATAAAAGATTTTCCAATTTTGATCAAACATTAATTGCTCCACAAATCCGCTCGGATTTTCAAAAACCCAGTCTTGAATATACTTTTTGTTATACAGGAATGAAATAAATTGATATTGTGCTTTCACATTAACAAATCTTTCTTCATCAAAATCCATCTTTCTCTTGATTCTACTTGTTTTAAGAGCCAAGTGATAAAATCCAATAAATTTCAAAATCACAATGTAGGAGACTCTTAAAGCAACTCTAACTATGTAAGAGCTTAAATCATTATGGAAAATCTCAAAACTTCATCAAAAATTCCAAATCTCATATCAAAATAATGTGAGAAATTTTCAAGGTGAAAATTAAATATTTTAGTTTATGGTGAAGCTCTTACCAAGAGAAGTCAAGATCCTCGCTTTAAAAGCCTTGAAATTTCTTAAATTACTTGATCTAGCAAGCCCTAGATTCCAAATATCCTTTGGCTAGAGGTAGAAGATGATGAATATGGTGAAATAGGCAGGTCCCTGTGCAAAAATTGTGAATTTAAGAGGTTTTCGGTCTTTTCTGTAATTGGGTGCCGGTGGCGCTAGATAGGGTACCGACAGTGCTCAATTTAATTTAAATAGCCCAACTCTCTGTATTTAGGTGCCAGCAGTGCCAGTTCAATTTCTGGGTCCGTAAAATTTTTGTAATTTTGATCGTTTCAACGTTACACCATCAGATAATTAGCCTCTTTAAGCATCTATTTTTTCAAGTAAGCAACTAACTAACATCAAATTTACAGAAGAACACAAAACATCACTTTTATTATATAAAATGCACATTATAAACATACACACTTAAGCATTCACCATATGAGTTCATCAAGCCATAGAAATTCAGCGTTACAAACACACTATGATACTTTAACATTGAAAACTAAACACAAACACAGAATCTAAGCATATTAAGGGGTTGTTTGGTAGGGCGTTTAGGCCTACGACGCGGTAAAGCACCGCACTTTATCCCGCAGCGGTTCCGATTTGAGACGAATTCGGGGTGCTTCGCTGCGAAGCCGAGGGAAAGCGGGCCGCGGGATAAACCCTGCGGCCCCGAATTCCTTTCAGCTTTTTCCTTTCGTTACCCTTGCTCGCCCGTGCTCCCGTGGTCTGAGTTCCTGATCTCCTTTTCCGCCCTATATCTTCTCGCGAGATCTGCAGCGGTTCTCCACAGAGAATCAAATCGAAGGTCGCATACCTCCGATCTAGTCGGTATCCTTCTTTTTTGAGGCTCCGTCCCCCTCTCCCTCCCTCTTTCTCGTTCCTTCCTACAAAATCTTCCGTTATATCTTCGATCTTGAGTAGTTTGAAGCATGAATCCAGATTTATGGCACCTTATTTCTATATTCTATGAAATGTGATTGAAATTTTCTCAACTAAGGTCATACAGGGAAGATCTATGGCAGTTTTTATGCTCTTATAAGATTTTATCGGTTCTTATCTCGATCTTTTGCCTGCTGTGTTCTATGGTACAAATGATGCAAATATGAAATGGATTCAAAATTTTTAGCTTCCTATTTTGTTGTGAGATCATCCATGCATATCAGAGCCGGCTGAACCTGTGATCCCGGGGGCTCTTTACAGGGCTGGGTAACCTGTGATTAATTTTTTGATTTCTGGTTTTGTTCTAGCAGTTCTAATTTGGTAAAATCTCAAAGCTTAATCATGGATTTCTTGTTGTTTGTGCATACTTGCAACTTCTACAGATTGGTATCACTTATTACAGTTCTAAGCTTAATCAATTTAGCCCGAATTCTATTTATATAGCAGTAGAATTGCAGTTCCATGCTTACCTTTGCTCGAATTCTGCCTTCAACATAGATGCAGCATAGGGGTTGAAATGAACTATATTTGGGCATTGGGATTCATTATATCAGACTGCAGTAAAACTGAATATTTGTGCTCAAATGATTAATCATTTTTTGTAGTGCAGTGCAGTCTGCTATATTGCTATAGAAAGCTTTCCAAATGACTGTAGTATTGCTATATTGCTATAGTCTGCAGTAAAAGTCCTCCAAGTTTCGTCTCCATTATTCGATCCTAATCCAAAAAAGTATATGCAGAGAGAAACAGTGAACCATGGATGCAATGGAAAACCTAAGCTATGTGGTTTTTACAGGAAACATTATATTAACTTCTTTCTCATAATAATCATTGATTAGACTCTCAAATAGGCAACATTTACATTATTCTCAACCTCTTGGATGATTATCTGTTTAATCATGTGTTTTTGTTTGTGCATACCTGCAACTCATGCAGCCCGAATTCAGTTTAATCATGATTGCTATTACTTATTACATTCTCAACCTCTTGGATGCTAATCTGTTCACTGTAGCCCGAATTCTATTTATATAGCAGTGGAACTGCATTTCTATGCTTACCTTTGCTCGAATTCTGGCTATAACTTAGATGCAGCGTTGGGATTGTAATGAATTGTATTTGGGCATTGGGATTCACATGAAGGGTATATAGCAGGATGCAGTTTTACTGCAGTAAAACTACAGCTCTGTATTTCGGCTTTCTCTTTACTGCTTGTTAATCAAACATTAGCTGCTTAAATTCTTATCTATTTTCAGCTATTGGATTGAAATTATTTGGTTTGAAAGTTTTCAAATGATTCATGTGTTCAATAGCCTCATATTGCCAAGGTTGGGATTATCAGTACAAGCTTTGGGAATATTTTGTAGTGCGATGCGGACTTTGTAGTGCGGTGCGGTTTTGTTGATATGAATATTTGTAGTACAGTGCTCCACTATTTTGGGTATAGTTTGTTGTGGTTTGCAGTGCAGTGTTATGTATGGTATAGAAGAAGATAAAGAAATACCTATTATTTTAGGAAGACATTTTCTAGCTATCGACCGTGCTATGATTGACGTGCAAAAAGGAGAATTAACTGTGAAAGTTAATGATCAAGAGATAACATTTAATGTTCTGAAATCAATGAGGTATTTTGATAAAGAAAAAGGCTATCGAATGGATATTTTTGATTATATAATTGAAAAGCATTATCAAGAAAAATGTAAGGTCATTTCTGAAGATAAAGATTATGAATCTTTGTTATATAATGAGTCTTTAACTGAAGAAATTGAAAAAGTAAATGAAGAAAAATTATCTGGAGAAACTCATTATATTCATGAAAACTGGGAAATTTTAGACACAACTAAAAATGATAGGCTGTTGCCCTCAATTGAAAAACCCCCTGAACTGGAATTAAAAATGTTACCTGCATATTTAAAGTATGCATTTTGTGGAAATTCATTAACTTTACCTGTAATTATATCTTCAAAACTAAGTAAAGATCAAGAAGAAAAATTAATAGGAGTTATGAAGAACTATAAGAAAACTTTTGATTGGACTATTGCAGATATAAAGGGAATAAGCCCTTCAATCTGTATGCATAGGATTTTAATGGAAGAAAATTGTAAACCCACTATTGAATCTCAAAGAAGATTGAACCCAATTATGAAATAGGTTGTTAAGAAAGAGATTTTGAAATGGTTAGATGCTGGTATTATTTATCCTATTTTGGATAGCCAATGGGTAAGTCCTATTCATTGTGTTCCGAAGAAAGGAGGAGTAACTGTCATTTTTAATGATAAAAATGAATTAATCCCAACAAGACAAGTTACTGGATGGCGAATTCGCATTGATTATCAAAAATTAAATAATGCCACTAGAAAGGATCATTTTTTTTCCTTTCTTGGATAAGATGTTGGATAAATTAGTTGGAAACTCATATTTTTGTTTTCTGGATAGAAATTCTGGTTATCATCAATTACCTGTTGTTCCTGAGGACCAAGAGAAAACAACATTTACAAGTCCTTATGGAACATCTGCCTTTAGAAGAATGTCTTTCGTTTTATGCAATACACCTGCAACTTTTCAAAGATGTATGATGTCAATATTCTGTGATTTAATTGATAAAGGAATTGAAGTATTTATGGATGATTTTTCAGTATTTGGAAATTCTTTTAAGTCTTGCTTGGAAAATATAATAAAAGTTTTGAAGAGATGTAAAGAAACCAAATATCTAATCTGGGAAAATGTCAATTTATGGTCACAAAAGGAATTGTACTCGGACATAAAATTTCACAAATAGGTATGGAAGTTGATCGGGCAAAAGTGAAAATTATTGTCGAACTTCAACCACCTACTACCGTTACTGATGTGAGAAGTTTTCTAGGTCATGCTGGATTTTATAGGAGATATATAAATGATTTTTCTAAAATTGCTAAACTTCTTTTCCATTTATTGGAAAAAGAAGCTAAATTCAAATTTAATGAAGATTTTCTGGATGCATTCCGTATTTTAAAAGAAAAATTAATCACGGCACCTGTTATTGTTGCACCTGATTGGAGTAAACCTTTTGACTTAATGTGTGATGCAAGTGATTTTGCAATTGGAGCTGTATTGGGACAAAAATATGAGAAAATAAAGTTATATATTATGCTAGCAAAACTTTAAATGAAACTCAAATAAATTACACTACAACTGAAAAAGAGCTTTTAGCAATAGTATATGCCTTTGATAAATTTAGATCATATCTTCTTGGGACGAAATGTATCGTACATACTGATTATTCTGCTATTAAGTATTTAATGTCTAAAAGGAATGCAAAACCTAGATTGATCAGATGGGTTTTACTTTCACAAGAATTTGATTTTGAAATTGTGAACAGAAAAGGAACTGACAAATAAATTGTTGATCATTTATCAAGAATAAAAAATAACAAAGAGAAAATTTATGAAGAAAATATAAATGAGAAATTCCCTGATGAACAGTTATATGCTATTCATGGATTACAAATGCCTTGGTATGCTGATATAGTTAACTATTTGGTTAGCAATATTTTACCATATGGTTGAACAACAAATATATTAAGAAATTAAAGATTGATTGTAAATCATATATTTGGGAATATCCTTATTTATTTAAAATAGGAAGAGATTCTGTGATTCGAAGATGTGTACCTTATGAAGAAACTTCTGTAATTATTCAAAAATGTCACAATTTTGAATTTGGAGGACACTTTGGAGTAGATAAAACTGCGTTTAAAATTTTAAATTCTGGATTTTATTGGCCTACTTTATTTAAAGATGTTGGACATTATGTGAAAACTTGTGATCGATGTTAAAGAATGAGAAATATATCCAGAAAAGATGAAATGCCTCTAAACTATATATTAGAAATTAAAATTTTTGATGTATGGGGTTTAGACTTTATGGGACATTTTGTACCATCATCTGGAAAGATTTATATTTTATTAGCAGTTGATTATGTTTCAAAGTGGATCGAAGCAATAGCTTTACCTAATTGTGATTCCAAAAGTGTTTCTAAATTTTTAAAGAAGATGATTTTTACAAGATTTGGAATGCCGAGGGTAATTATCACAGATGGGGGAAGTCATTTCAAAAATATAAGAATTCAATCATTGCTGGAAAAATTGGAAATTAAACATAGAATTACAACTGCTTATCATCCTCAGACAAGTGGAATGACTGAAGTATCAAACAGAGAAATTAAAAGAATATTAGAATAGACTGTTAATCATAAAAGAACTAACTTGGTTGATAGACTTGATTCTGTATTATGGTTTTATATAACAGATTATAAGACACCTATCGGAATGTCACCTTATCGGTTAGTTTATGGTAAACATTTTCACTTACCTGTAGAACTGAAACATAAAGCTTATTGGGCAATAAAGGAGTTCAATTATGATTTGAATGCTGCAAGAGAGAAACGATTATTACAACTGAATGAAATGGAAGAGATAAGAAATGAGTGTTATGAAAATGCAAAGATTTATAAGGAAAGAATTAAGAAATTGCATGACAAAAAGATTTCAAGGAAAATATTTGAGCCTGGACAAGAAGTGTTTTTATTTAATGCTCGTTTAAAACTTTTTCTTGGAAATTTAAGATCAAAATGGATGGGACCATTTATAATTGAGGAAGTATACCCTTATGGAGCTGTGGATATTAAAGATCCCAAAACTGGAAAAGTATTTAAAGTTAACAGATTAAGACTGAAGCATTATATGGGAGAAATGAAACAAAATTACAAAGAGGCTTACGAACTAAGTCTACCCGATTAATTCAATTGATTAGGTCGGACTGACGAAGTTAAACCAAGAGCTTTGTGGGAGGCAGCCCATTTATTATCTGTGTGATTGTTTCTGATTTGAATTTATCTTAATCATGTTTATATGTGGATCATACTCTTTTATTAGACCATTTTTAAGACCGAAATTTGTAAAATTTGACGATAGGCGAATCAGAGTCGATTGAGGTTCTAGTTCCTAGGCGCCAAAAGTTGGCACCTAAGTGCCAGAATAGCCTATGCGTATCGATGATCCGGCGCCAAGGCGCCAGATTCTGGCGCCTAAGCGCCACGGTTACAGATCATGTAAAAACTGAAAATCTTTAGTTTTTCACACGAGATCTCTTTATAAATTGCCCTATCTTCGTCCCCAATCAAATAAAAATCTTAATTTCGACCAAAGCAATCAATTTTGGAGGAGTTAAGAGGAGTTTGGAAGCAATGGATAGAGGAAATCATGGAAATGAGGTAAGAGACAAATCCCCCAAAGATCCTCAACTTTATTTTAATGGTTTTATTGCAGTTAGTATGGAGAGATTATTTAGTCGATTGGAAAAGATTGAAGTGGAACTTCAAAGCATTGAGAATCATTTGCATGAAATGTATCATTAAATTGAGCGCATGGAATGACAAACGAAACTTCAATTTGATCATATGGTGGCCTATCAAAGACGCTCAAGTAGCAATGTATGCGAAGAACAAGTGGATCGATGAAAAGACGGCTTTGGAATTTCCAAGGGCTTTGGTTTTCTATCTCGATGGTCCTATAGAACTTTATTGTGAAAGAGATGGAAATTGAAGACCAGTGTTGAATAGATCTCTTATGTGTTCTAGGTGTGATTGAGTCAAGTTCTAGTGTGTCGATTATCTACTTTGTATGTTTACTTAATTGTTCAATGTGAGTTGTTGGATTGGAAATTTGCTTTGAATTTATGTTATTTGTGTTGTTTATAGAATGATAAACCTTGTTATAGTCTTATTATGGAATTTATTATGTTTGGAATGAAAATTATGAATTGAAATTGAAAAGTTTGGATATATTTTGAGTTTGAAATGTGGATCTAAGTTATCATTTTAAATTGATTGTGGAAATGTTTGGAGGATTTAAATTGGATTAATACTCTGATAAGAGTAATTAGGAGTCAAATTTGATAAGTTTTGGTAAAAAATATCAAATTTAAATCACATTTTTGGAAAGGCGATTCTGGCGCCTAGGCGCCAGAATTCGGCGCCTAGCCGCCGGTTCAGCCTGAACCCAAAACTTCATCTTCTTAAATACCCCCATGCCATTTTTGAAGCCTAAGCTTCCCTTTCCTCTAGTTTTCACGAAAATAGACCCTAGAGATCCCATTTGAGGCCGGATTTTCAAGTTTTTGAGCTTGAAATCACTCGATTTCTTTATCCCAAAGTCAGATTTACATTCTAAGCCAATTATTTTTGATTTTCAACATGAATTTTTCTCTCTTTGAAGAAAACCAAAATTTTAAAAATAAAATTGATTTTTAGAGTTAAATCCATGGATTTTTTAGCTCTTTCAAGTTTGAAAAGCTTAAATTATTTTAATTCCTTTGATCCTTTGAATTTATTTTGTGTTTTTATTTCATGTTTAGATGGCGCCCAAATCTAAGCGAGGAAAGGAACAAGAAAATTTTGATCGTAGCAAGTTTGTCACTGATGCTGCACATTTTTGGTACAATGATTTTTCTATGACTCGGAAGTTTATCTCGGAACGAAGTTTTTACAAACCGGGAGGAAGGATTGAGGATACGATCATTGCACTCAACTGACAATGATTTTGCTATTTTACTGTCGTTGCCGTTATCCCTGTCGTTAGGGAGTTTTATGCCAATTTCGTGGATGCTGAAAAGTACGAGATTTTTGTGAGAGGAGTTGGAGTAGGATTCACTCCAGTGCATATCAACATTTTCTACGGCCTACCTCTGAACATCGAGTGTTATTACTCCGGAATATCACCATCTGAGGGAGATTTAGATATGATTATTGCTTACCTGACTGATTGTACTGGAGCTTGGAAGATCCGAAACAAAAAAAGGGTAAATTTTTCATCTTTTAAGTTGAATGGTGTTTCAAAGGCATTGCACTACTTTATTTCTTCTTGTCTCCTTCCATCCAATCGTTTGAGCGAGTTTACCAAGGACAGAGCTATCCTCAACTACAGCATACAAGAGAGGAAACTGATTTATGTAGGGAGTATCATTTATGATTCTGTAGAGGCCACTGCTCATTCTAGCACTTCTGTTGGACTTGGATTTCCATCTTTGTTATACTCTCTGTGTGAAAGTGCTGGAGTAGTTGCTGAGCTTTCTAAGGAAAAGCTCAATTTCTGAGGAAAAGCTCAAGTATACAAAGCCCATAGGAAGAAAAAGTGTCAGTATCTATGATCGACTTCGAGGTAAGAGTTCTACTGCACCTTCCAGTTCATTACCTGCTTCTGGTAGAGCGTCAACTTCTAGACCTTCTACTTCTACTGCTGAGTCACTATCTAGTTTCTGGGAATCCATGCATGATCGGTTTTTTGAGCAGCAAAATGAGTTATTTCTAACTCATTGTAGAGTAGATACGATCGATAAGAAGATCGATCATCTTTCTGAGTATACCCAAAGGAAGAGTGATAATGATGCTGAGTATTCTAAGTCTTTAGTTAGATTCCTGAAGGGTGAGGATGATGTTCAGTTTCCTACCTGTCCTAGATTTTCACCGTATGTTGATCCGAAGGATATGAAATTTTCTTTTGGTGATGACGATGACGAGTCTACAGACAGTGATTAGTAGCTTGATTTACCTCTTGAAATGTGTGATTCTGTTTTTAGTTTATTTCTTGTTTGTTAGTACTGATTAGTCAGATTTTATTACTGTTTTTAGTGTCGATTTGTTTAAGTAACTATGTGTGGATTTTTGATATTGAGACTATTTTAGAGCATGTGATGTGTTATGTGGTCAAGACTGAAATATGGATGAATTTTTATTTTCTATGATAAATGTTTATTTCTGTTTCAGGCTATTGTTTAGTATTTATGAATAGTTAGTAATTTTGCATGTTCTAAAAATAAAAACTATAAAAAAAATATTTTGAAATTAACTCGTACTCTGTAAACTTTTCTATATATGCATAATTATTTCTGTTATATACCTATTAAAGCATGTGTAGGATTAGAAATGAGGCTTACGAACTAAGTCTACCCGATTAATTCAATTGATTAGGTCGGGCTGACGACGTTAATCCAAGTGCTTTGTGGGAGGCAACCCTTTTATTATCAGTGTGATTGTTTGTGATTTGAATTTATCTTAATCATGTTTGTATGTGGATCAGACCCTTTTATTAGACCTATTTTTAAGACCGAAACTTTGTAATATTTGACGATAAGCGAATCGAAATCGATCAAGGTTCCGGCGCCTAGGCACCAAAAGTTGGCGCCTAAGCGCCAGAATAGCCTGCGTGTATCGATGATCCGGTGCCTAGGCGCCAGATTCCAGCGCCTAAGCTCCACGGTAACAGATTGTGTAAAAACTGAAAATCTATAATTTTTCACACGAAATCTCTTTATAAAATGCCTTATCTTCGTCCCCAATCTCATAGAAACCTTAATTTCGACAAAAGCAATACATTTTGGAGGAGTATAGAGGAGTTTGGAATCAATGGATAGAGGAAATCATGGAAATGAGGTAAGAGACAAATCCCCCAAAGATCCTCAACCTTATTTTAATGGTTTTATTGCAGTTAGTATGGAGAGATTGTTTAGTCGATTGGAAAAGATTTAAGTAGAACTTCAAAGCATTGGGAATCATTTGCATGAATTGTATCATCAAATTGAGCACATGGAATGGCAAACGAAACTTAAATTTGATCATATGGGGCCTATCAAGACGCTCAAGTAGCAACATATGCAAAGAACAAGTGGATTGATGAAAAGACGGCTTTGGAATTTCCAAGGGCGTTGGTTTCTATCTCCGCGGTCCTAGCGAACTTCATTGCGAAAGAGATGGAAATTGAAGATCGGTGTTTAATAGATCTCATGAGTTCTAGGTGTGATTGAGTCAAGTTCTAGTCTGTCGATTATCTAGTTTGTATGTTTACTTAATTGTTCAATGTGTGTTGTTGGATTGGAAATTTGCTTTGAATTTATGTTGTTTGTGTTTTTTATAGAATGATGAACCTTGTTATAGTCTTGTTATGGAATTTATTGAGTTTGTAATGAAAATTATGAATTGAAATTGAAGAGTTTACATATATTTTGAGTTTGAAATGTTGATCTAAGTTATCATTTTAAATTGATTGTGGAAATGTTTAGAGGATATAAATTGGATTAATAGTCTCATAAGAGTAAATAGGAGTCGAATATGATAAATTTTGGTAGAAAATATAAAATTTAAATCGAATTTTTGGAAAGGCGAATCTGGCGCCTAGGCGCCAGAATTTGGCGCCTAGGCACCGGTTCAGCCTGAACCCAAAACTTCATCTTCTTAAATACCCCCATGCCATTTTTGAAGCCTAAGCTTCCCTTTCCTCTAGTTTTCACGAAAATAGACCCTAGAGATCCCATTTGAGGCCGGATTTTCAAGTTTTTGAGCTTGAAATCACTCGATTTCTTCATCCCAAAGTCAGATCTACATTCTAAGCTAATTATTTTCGATTTTCAACATGAATTTTGCTCTCTTTGAAGAAAACCAATATTTTAAAAATAAAATTGATTTTTAGAGTTAAATCCATGGATTTTTAAGCTCTTTCAAGTTTGAAAAGCTTAAATTAGTTTAATTTCTTTGATCCTTTGATTTTATTTTGCGTTTTTCTTTCACGTTTAGATAGCACCCAAATCTAAGCGAGGAAAGGAACGAGAAAATTTTGATCGTAGCAAGTTTATCACTGCTGCTGCACATTTTCGGTACAATGATTTTGCTATGACTCAGATGTTTATCTTGAAACGAAGTTTGTACAATCCGAGAGGAAGGATTGAGGATACGATCGTTGCACTCAACTGGCAACGATTCTGCTATTTTACTGTCATTGTTGTTATCCCTGTCGTTAGGGAGTTTTATGCCAATTTCGGGGATGCTGAAGAGTAAGAGATTTTCGTGAGAGAGTTGGAGTAGGATTCACTCCAGTGCGTATAAACATTTTCTACGGCCTGCCTCCGAACATCGAGTGCTATTACTCTGGATTATCTCCATCTGAGGGAGATTTAGATATGATTATTGCTTACCTGACTGATAGTACTGGAGCTTGGAAGATTCAGAACGGAAAAAGGGTAATTTTTTCAACTTATAAGCTTAATGGTGTTTCAAAGGCATGGCACTACTTTATTTCTTCTCGTCTCCTTCCATCCAATCATTTGAGCGAGGTTACCAAAGACAGAGCTATCATCAACTACTGCATATAAGAGAGGAAGCTGATTGATGTAGGAAGTATCATTTATTATTATGTAGAGGCTACTGCTCGTTCTAGCACTTTTGTTGGACTTGGATGTCCATCTTTGATATACTCTCTGTGTTAAAGTGCTGGAGTAGTTGATGAGCTTTTCGTGGAAAAGCTCAATTCTACAAAGCCCATTGGAAGAAAAAGTGTCAGTATCTATGATCGACTTCGAGGTAAGAGTTCTACTGCACCTTCTAGTTCATTACCTGCTTCTGGTAGAGCGTCTACTTCTAGAACTTCTACTTCTACTGCTGAGCCACCATCTAGTTTCTGAGAATCCATGCATGATCAGTTTTTGGAGCAGCGGAATGAGTTATTTCTAACTCATTGAAGAGTAGATACGATCGATAAGAAGATAGATCATCTTTCTGAGTATACCCAAAGGAAGGGTGATTATGATGTTGAGTATTCTGAGTCTTTAGTTAGATTCCTGAAGGGTGAGCATGATGTTCAGTTTCCTAACTGTCTTAGATTTTCACCGTATGTTGATCCGAAGGATATGAAATTTTCTTTTGGTAATGACGATGACGAGGCTATAGACAGTGATTAGTAGCTTGATTTACCTCTTGAGATGTGTGATTCTGTTTTTAGTTTATTTCTTGTTTGTTAGTACTGATTAGTCAGATTTTATTGTTGTTTGTTAGTGTCGATTTGTTTAAGTAACTTTGTGTGGACTTTTGATATTGAGATTATTTTAGAGCATCTGATGTGTTATGTGTTCAAGACTCAAAAAAATTGATGAATTTTTATTTTCTATGATAAATGTTTATTTCTGTTTCAGCCTACTTTTTATTATTCATGAATAGTTAGTAATTTTGCATGTTCTAAAATAAAAATATAAAAAAGATATTTTGAAATTAACTCCTGCTTTGCAAACTTTTCAATATTTGCTTAATTATTTCTGTTATATACCTATTAAAGCATGTGTAGGATTAGAAATGAGTTTTTCCTTACTACATCATTATTGTGCCTAGATAAATTCATGTTTATTTCTTTCTCTCATGCTTTAGAAAATTTTATGATTTATTTATATACTAAAGCTGAAGTTTAGGGGAAGAGAAAATATTTTTTGAATTTAAATATTATTTGTCCTTAATGAAATAATATTTTCTTTAAAAAAAATAGCATAACATAAGGAATGAAAAATCTATTTAAGATTACTTAAATTTTTGGAATTTATAAATAAATTAGTAAACTTAACTAAAATTTCAATAATTTTTAATGATTTTAAGAATAGAATTATTTAACTTAAAGAATAATAAGATTAAGAATTTTTCTATTTATAGTAAAGAGAATTGTATTTTACAAATACTAAGGAATCAAGATTGTTACTTAAAAAAAAAGATTGAAATATTTTTTGAAAAATACTTATTAAGAATGTCATATTTATTAAGTAGAAAAATGTATAAGTTTTTAAATATAATTTAAGGAAAGTGAAGTTCAAAATCATTAACGGGCTATCCAAAAATAGTAATCCTCACAAATAAATAAAAATAAAAATAATAGAGGATTGAAAAATATCCTTATATATAAAAAAAAGAGAAAATAAAAAAGCAAAAAAAAAAAAGAAAGAAATGTGAAGAGAAGCTTAAGAAAATGCTAATAAAAAATTGACTTCACTTGATTTTTATGTACAATTATTTTTACTAGAAAAATGTTTCATGAAAATTTTTTTCTTATAAATATTCTATGTGACCTTAATATGATAAATTATAATTATTCTTGAAATAAATGAAAAATTGGAAGTCTTTATGATTTGGTAGTTAAATATTCTTTAAATTCTTAAAATTAAACTTAGTTAGTGAAATTTGGTTAATGTTTTGCTAAAGCTTTTATAAAACCAAAAATTAAAAGAAACTTAAAAATTTAAACATCATTCCAAATGTTATACATTTTATATAATTAAAAGGGTTACTTGAGGACAAGTAATGTTTAAGTTTGAGGGAATTTGATCTACTTTAAAAAACATATTTTTATGCCTTATTTATGATTCAATTCTTAAGAATATTATTCTTAAATGAAAGGTATTTTTATGTTTTTGGATGCAAGTGATAAGAAAAAAGTTCAAGAAGGAAAAAGGAGCAACACGGAACAAAAATGGAGCTTAAAGAGCAAAGTTATCAAAATTATAGGCCTGGCGCCTAGGCGCCAGAATCCGGCGCCTAAGCGCCAGTTCGATACAGATGCAGACAAGATTTTTGATGACTTTGGGCAGTTATTTTGACGGTTTTAAGCAGTTATCAGAGCTTCTAGAAGATTGGAAGTTACTCCTAATATATAGGACTTGTGATACAATGCATCTGGACACAGGGAAAAAGTTTTAATCGCGAAGAGGTGCGATCCAAAGTGAAGAGGTGTGAAGACCTAGTCACGGAGTTCGGCGCCTAGAGTCGACAGTTACCTTCTAGAAGATACATTATGTTTGCAAGAATTTTGAAGAGGTTCCTTAAGCAACCCCTGGTCAAATTCATAGCTCTATAAATAGGAGACCATTCTACAGAGAAAATCGCCTTTTCTATCCCCTTAGCCCCTTTTAGCACCCTATAGTCCCCAAGCACCATATTGCCATCCAATCATTTTAGGAAGCCACCTTCTTTAGTATTTAGTGAGTTTATTTTCAGTTTATTTTGAGTGTTAAGTATCAGATTATTAGTGTTATTGCTGTTGAAGTCTTTCATCATTGCATTGGAGTCAGTAGGAGTCAGTGGATCGCTTGAAAGAACTTTCCAGATAAGTATTTATACCTTGGTTCAAAGTTTTATAAATATGTTTTGTTGTGTGAATTCAACGTGTTCTGAGTAGTTAGTTTTCTTTCTCCATTCAACTATGAAAAGATAATATGATAATTAATTTTTGTTGGAGAATTTAACTTAAAATATTTATAAAAATTGTCATGATATTAATACTTGATGTTAGTTTACTTTTTAAACTGGCCATCAGAATTATTAAAACCTGTTGAAGAATTTTGAGACTTATCTGGAGATGAGTTCTTAACTAATAGATATCACATGAATCCTTGGGTAATCGAAGGCTTTATGCTGGTTATTCAAGGTGAAGTGCAAATAAATAGGAAGATATGATTTATTTAGCGTAGAATTAATTAGTTTTTAGAGTGACAGACTAAATTCTAATAATTTGGTTTATATAAAGGGAACGGGTCACTGGTAGGGCCGACCATAGCCACCCTTGGACATCTAGTAGTGTGCTCCTAGATTAACCCATTCTACTAATAAAACATCATGAACCGATCTATAGATTAGTCAATGTTCTTTATGCCTGGACCAAGGGGTAAAGAATAGGAATACTTCTATTTGGCACAATACCATAATCAAAATTCTTCACAAATGATAATTATTCTAAAAATCTTGGATTAGTTGAAAAGGAGAAAGTTGTTTTATTTATACCTGCATTAGTCTTATTTTATTACTGCTAACTTGCTTTTAGTAGAAATTTTAGTAAAAACATTGATTAAAATCTAAACTTTGAAAAGAAATAAAAATAATAATTACTTTAAATTTGAAATATCTAAAAATATATCTTAATTTTCTCAAAATCTTCCCTGTGGGATCGGTAACCAGGACTCCACTAGAGCCCTGTATTATTTGAAACGATACGTATACTTACGTTTGAAATTGTAACTATTACAATAGTTATTATAAAAATCTAAATATAAATTCATAAATTCTTACATAAGTAAAAGTCAGGTTACATCAAGTTTTTGAAGCCGTTGTCGGGGATTAAATGTTCTGGCAGTGGTATCAAATTCTTGCATCTGAATGTATATATATAAAGCCCCGATAGGTAGTGTTCAATAGCTGATCGAACGATCCGCTAATTTTAGAGTTACAGTCGTCGAGTTTATTTCTCCTAATCTCGGTTTTTTAAATATAGATAACGGCATAAGGTTAATGCTTGCACCTAAATCACAAAAAGTTTTTCCATAAAACATGTCTCTGATCTTACATGGAATTGTTAAACTACCAAGATCTTTAAGCTTTTCAGGAAGCTTTTTCTGAATTATTGCACTGCACTCCTCACTAAGTGCTACCATCTCATTATCTTCAAACTTTCTTTTTCTGTTGAGAATATCATTCAAAAATTTCACATTGCTTAGCACTTTTTCTAAGGGTTCAGCAAATGGAATGTTAATTGTAAGCTTTTTAAATATTTCTAAGAACTTTGAAAATTACTTATCTAACTTTTGTTATCGACGTCTCTGAGGAAATGGAGGTGGTGGCTTTTCTAAATCGATCTTAGGTGGAGAAAAGGTCTTTCCAAACCTTTCAGAGCGTCCTCTTTTGGTTCTTTAGTGCAACTTTTTTAAATTGCCAAAATATATGAACTCATATATATATATATATATATATATATATATATATATATATATATATATATATATATATATCTTTTTGGCTTGGTGGTGGTCCTTTTGCTCCTCCTACAATCGGCCCCTTACTCCTTGGAAAGTGCCTAAGTTTTCTCTTTTTCTATTTGCTTGGATTTTGTGGTTATAGGGCACACGATTTTGAGATAGGTTTACTTTTTTACTTCTTACTTTAGGTAGTTTCCATTTTGGTGTGGAGTTTTTGTAACTCGGTTTTGGTTGTCTCCCATTTGGGATATTTTGTAACATCACCCTTTTCGATCAACATGTAGGGAGCCTAAAGTAGCTCCTTCCCCCCAAAAAAAATATATATATATATATATTTATATATATATATATATATATATTAGCAGAAATGAAAATATATTAGTCAAGAAAGTCTAGTACATCTAATATGAGGAAAAGAAAGTAGGTCCCCATGTAATAGAATTCTAAACTCCCTAAAAATAGGAGATTTAGGAACCAAAGAAGAGTAAGAAAAGCATAAAATGTCCTTAGAAGAAGCGGCTCTAGTAGCAAGCCGATTTCTTGGCTGATTTCCCTCTCTATGAATGTAACTCCAAACTATAGATAGATTAGATACCAATAATGAAATTTTATTGATCCAAATTTGAAGATACCGAGGAGTAGTTGCTTTATGTAGAAGAATATTCAGTAATATTAAGGAATCCATCTCCACATGAATTGGACCTTGATGATTCAGAATGGCTGTCTTTAGACTCTAGAAAACAGCTATAGCTTCAGATTCTAATGCATTAATGGCAGCAATTGGAGCAGAGATAAGCCATAAGCAAGTCCCCATGTAATTTCTGCATAGAGCACCAATACCAGCATTGGAACAATTAACAGCAGTGGAATGTATATAACTTCCATCAGTATTGATTTTAACCCATGGGTATTTAGGAGTTCTCCAAATGATCAATTGGACTTTGATTGCTGATGGTTTATCATTTAAGTTCAAAGAAGCGGTCATCTTATGAAGAAAATTCAAGCAGTACTTTATAATAACCTTGGCTGAAAAAACCATATTGTTATGCATAATCTCATTCCTAACCATCCAAGTGAACCAAAATATAATAAGGGGGGTGTAAAATTCTGCTGTCATCTTCCAATCTTGCCAGCAATCAACAAGCTTGAGCCAACAACAACATCTATGAATCAATCCCTTTTGAGTAAGAACAACCTTCCATACCTCTCGTATAGCATTGCAACTGATAAATAAATGGGAAATAGATTCTTCACTTGAGAGACAAAAAGGACACATAGAAGGCCCCTGAATACCCTTTAACTTCAGAATATCATCAGTTGGCAAAAATTCCTGAAAAGCTTCCAACAAAAAAATGACATAGAAGGAGTTATGTACTTATTCCAAAGTTGCTTGCCCCAATCATTAACAGTCCAATTATTACTAGAGAGATAAATGAACTTGGAGAGACTTTGAGTAGATGGATTCTTGGTAATCAATCTATCCTTAACATTAGGCTGTAATGGTATAGACGAAATTTTATTTACCAAATCGGTATTAACGAGCGGCTTTCGGTTTAGCCTCATCCCAATTAGAATTGGACAGAAATCAGAAACTTTCTGATTTGAAGAAGTTACTCCTTGCTTATACAGGTGGTCATTAAATAACCAATTGTCAAGCCAAAAGTCCACTTGACCATCACCAATATCCCAAATAAAAGCTTTTCAGCATATTCTCTTACTTTTAAAAGCCTTTTCCAATTTTTAGAATCACCTAATTTAGCTTGAACCTGAGAGGGATGGGATATTTTGCAGTATTTACCATGAAGAAATAGAGACCAAAGAGAAGACTTTGATCAGAAATGAATCCATTGCTTACAAAAATAAGAGAAACTAAGATGTTGAAAGCTTTTGAATCCAAGACCTCCACAGGCAAGTGGTTTACACAATTTATCCCAATTAGTCCAATGCATTTGTTTATGTTGTCCTTCCCATAAAAATTTGTTGAAAATAACTGAGAGTAATTTTTGAGAGCTTCTCTTCATATTAACCATTTGGAGAATATATAAAGGGAAAGTAGTTAAAATACTCTTCAAAAGAGTAACTCTTCCACCATTAGAGAGAAAAGAATTCATCCAACATTGAATTCTAGAACAGATTTTGGCAACCACATCATCAAAATGAGATAATCTTCTTCTTCCTTTGGACAAGAGGATAATTAGCCTCTTTAAATCCAGTATAATAAAATATCCAATTTTTCACTACACGAATCACAACGCAATTGCAGTAATTAATAATAATAATAAGATGAATAAACAGTGGCAGTTACTAATTCTACCAAAGTATGTTCTAATTTTCTAACACAGTTAACTAACACAAGACTATATTTATAACAAAAGTTCAAATGTAAGAAAGAATCCTACTCCTCTTCAATAATAATGTGATGATTTAGTGACATAGATCGGTGATGCAATATTATTGTGCCAAATTGGAGCATTCATATTCCTTACCCACTTCCGAGCAATATAAAGAACATTGGTTAATCCAAGTTTAGTCCCCAAGTTTGTGGTTAGGCATGGAGGATACCGGCTATCACTAGAAAGCTTCCACTTCCCTTCGCTTGAAGGCTAACTCTCGCTTTGGTTTCCAAACCCTAGGACCAAATTGAGGATTTCAGTCTGTCACTCTAAAATCTCTAATTCTACGTCAATCAAAATATATTTCTCAATTTATTTGCACCCAATCCCCATGAACTACGTCACTCATTCATGGAAATTGAACGTGACCTTCACTTTTGTTGTGGAACTCGTAATCCTTTTGCAACATATGCTTCACAAGAAGTTTTAACAATTCAATTGGCTAGATAAAAAAGTAAATGAAGTACGAAGTGAAAAGGTCTTCAAAAATTCTCCACAATAAATTGGCACAGCATTTCCATATCACAACATCAACACATCACATGAAAAGGAGGAAGACAACGAAATCCACTCAAGACTCATGATAAAAGATGACAAAAAATGTATTTTATATATAATAACAACGTAATATAAAAAGAGTAAAGAAAATACAACTTATCTCAAACTCTTCCCAAGCATATCTCAAGGAATTCCTTTGACACATCTTCTTTCTTTACAACAACAAACAATTCTCTCTTTAGATAAGTAAAAAAAAGAATAATTCTCTCACTTTTCATCTCCTCCTACACTCCTTATAAGAGAATACACACAAACCCTATATTCTCTCTGATGAACTCTCTACACTAGAATAATGAAAAGACACTAAGAAACACTGAAAAGACTCCTTATTTTTTGGTCCAAAGTAGTTTAAATTTGTATGAAACTGATTTCCAAGAATTTCCTTGAGTACCCTTCCAAAATTCGGCCAAACACATTGAATCTAAAATTAAATCGGGATAGGGCGCGGTCCGGTGCTATTTTCTTTAAGATAACCTAAAATCTCTGTAATTTAACACAGTCTGACGCTGGTAGCTGCATCGTCCAATGCTCTATTTGAAAAATTGCATTTTGCCCCATTTTGCTCCAAATTTTCTCCTTTTTTGCTTCCTTTTGCTCCAAAGGCCTAAAATCATTGTACATGCATGAAATTATGAAAAATACTTTTCTTTAAAGTGCAATATCATAAAAAATATGAATGAAATATCATTAAAAAGCTATCAAATTTTCAGTGGATCATTCTTCAACATCTTCTTTCTCTACTTCAATCTCTTTTTCAACTCTACCTTTGATATACTTTTAAAAAACCTATTTTTATGACTTATTTATGATTCAATTCTTAAGGATACTATGCTTTAATGAAATGTATTTTTTTGTTTTTGGCTGTAGGTGATATAAAAAAGTTCAAAAAGGAAAAAGGAGCGAAAAGGAGAAAAAATGGATGTTAAAGAGCAAAGTTGTCAAAATTATAGGCCTGGCGCCTAGGCGCCAGAATCCGGCTTCTAAGCCAGTTCGATACAAACGCAGACAAGATTTTTGACGAATTTGGGCAGTTATTTTGACGGTGTTAAGCAGTTATCAGAGCTTCTAGAAGACTGGAAGTTACTCCTAATATATAGGACATGTGATACGATGCATCTGGACACAGGGAAACAATTTTAAACCCGAAGAGGTGTGATCTAAAGTGAAGAGGTGCGAAGACCTGGTTACGAAGTCTGGCGCCTAGGTGCCAGATCCCGGTGCCTAAGCGCGACAGTTACCTTCTAGAAGATACATTGTATTTGGATGAATTTTTAAGAGGTGCCTTAAGCAACCGCTGGTCAAATTCAGAGCTCTATAAATAGGAGCTCATTCTTGGTGACGATGAAAAGAGAGGGGTGGATGTCAATGTTGAGGAGTCGCCATTTTGTCTAACATTAGCCTAATTTTATCCCTATAAATCCTATGAAGGATTTGAAGAATTTAAGACTAATAGTAGAAAAGGATGTTTATGATAATTCTTATATGAAAATATTCTAGAATAACATATCTTAGAATTTTCATATAAAGAAAATCATGAAAAACCAGAGATTTCTATCGTAGGTTCTTTTTGATCTCCTATAGAAGCGAGCTTCTATAGTTAATTACATCTTAAACAATTTTTAATTGTTCAAGAAAACTTCTGATTAATGTCGATCATTTGTTTTCTAAAATTTAATTTTTAAGGAGAGTGTACCCACTATCACTCCTAAATGTTAGGTCATATTTATCATTTTTTTGTTTTGTTTTCCATGTCGTTGTTTTGTTTTGTTGAAAATATTATGTTTGGTGACTATCTTAAAAGTATTGGTTTTGTTTTCCATGTCATTGTTTTGTCTTGTTGAAAATGTTATATTTGATGGCTATCCTAAAAATTTTGGTTTTGTTTTCCATATCATTGTTTTGTTTTGTTGAAAATGTTATGTTTGATGGCTATCCTAAAAGTATTGGTTTTGTTTTCCATGTCGTCCTGCAAAACAGAGTTAGCAGACCCTATAGCATGCAAAGGAAACCTAAACGAAACTTGTCTTCATCCTGCAAAGAAAACATTGTCAGAAATAGTGTCACATTCATTATCTCAGAATTCTGTAGGATGTTCTGATTTTGAATGTCGGTTTATTTTAAATCATATCAATTAATGTCAAATGTCATTTGGAATATTCAATTGATTTTGATGTTTGTCAAATTTTGTCAATTTTATGTCAAATTTTATTTGAAATGTCAAATTTATGTCGATTATGTTAATTCATGTTTGCAATATCAAATTTATTTCGATTTTGTCAGTTAAGTTTTTGGAATGTCAAATTTATGTCGATTTTGTTGATTAAATGTTTGAAGTGTCAAATTTATGTCAGCTTTGTTTGATGAGATGTTTAAAATATCAAATTTATGTTGATTTTGAGTTTATGTTTGTCTGAACTTAAGTTAGAAGGTTGAAAGTTAGATTCAATATTAATTGAATTAACTTGGGTTCATGTCTTGTTGAACCTAAGTTAGATTCAATGTTGATTAAATCTAATTAACTTGAGTTCATGTCTTTCTGAACTTAAGTTAGAAGGTTGAAAGTTAGATTCAATATTGATTGAATTAACTTGAGTTCATGTCTGGTTGAACCGAAGTTAAATTCAATGTTGATTGAATCTAATTAACTTGAGTTCATGTCTGTTTGAACTTAAGTTAGAAGGTTTGGTTTAGAATAGACCAAATTAATTTTTAAGCTTTGTTTAAACAGGACTTAAAGGTTAATTAAGTCTAATAAATTAGACTTAATTAGAATTGCAGACAATTTAAGTCCTTTCTAGGTAAGGCTTAAGTTTTAATTAAGTCTAATTTGATTTAGCTGAGGTTTGTTTAGATATTAAGTCTAATGAATTAGACTTAATCATGGTTTACTAATTTAAACCGTAATTAATTAAGGTTTAATGATTTAATTGGAATTAAATTTGAATTAAGTTTAATATGAGTTGAACACAAATTAGGATTTAACTTAAGTTAAGTTAGGTTCAAGCTAGATTGATTCTTGACTCAAGGTTTACTTAAGTTCAATGCGGGTTGAACTTAAATTAAGGTATGAGTTTTAGATTAAGTTAGATCTAGGTTAGGCTGAACTTAGGTTTAAAGTTGACTTAAGTTCATTATGGATTGCACTTAAGTTAAGGTTTTGACTTGGGTTAAGTTAGGTTCAAGTTAAATTGAACATGGACTTAAAGTTGACTTAGGTACAAGTTGACCTCATTTTTGATGAGGTCTTTTGCTCCTCTCTCTAGTACTTAGGATCTAGCCTTAGGCTTTTCCATTGACTAATCTTAGAGGACTAGAAATGGAACCCACCCTTTAGAAATTCAAACTACTTCTTAACTCCTGCAAACCCCATAAGCTTGATTGTAGACCCCTAATCACCAGTGAGGGTTGAAATCGAATGTTGAGGTTTAAAGGATGAGTTCCTATGGGACTTTTCGGCCTTAGGAATACCCCGGATGGCACTGGTCCGGTGAGGGTTGACTTGCACATACACTACACTCTCACACACATTCCAAGTCCTAAAACCACACTCTCACCAACTTGACTTCCTGACTCATGTAGGTAATTCATATGGATGGTCCTTAACCCCTAAGTCCCTGCTAAGACGGTTAGGAACAAGATAGTGATTGCCTCAAATGAGTCCTCTCATGGCTCATGTGGGCTTAATATGGCTTCATGGCTCAACTAAAGTGATCCCATTTCACTCACATTTGATCAATCTTCCTTTTTCAAAATTTCAATTTTTGACCCAGGGCCCGGACCCACCAAACCTACCAAATACCCTTGAAATGACCCAAAATTTGCAAAATTGCCTAAATTACCCAAAATCCCTCAAAATCAATCCTAAACACTTCCCACCATTCAAATTGACCATCTTTGGCCAAAAATAACAAAATTTCCAAAAATACCCCTAACCCCCCCAATTACCAAAATACCCTTTTACCCCAAAAAAATCTAAAAATTCAAAAAATTCCAAAAAAAATTTAGAAAATCCCAAATATTCCTAATTTCATTTTGTTCAACTACACCATAGGCCAATTTTGC
>CM040427.1:133014395-133044611 GCA_022702705.1 Papilionanthe hookeriana x Papilionanthe teres
GCTTTTGAATAGAAAAATTTGCAATGGGCCATGCCAAATAAATGTTGAGTTTTGTCTAAGGATGTGTCATGATTGATTTGAAACAAGTTTGGAGTGATTTGGGTTTGAATTGGGTTGGATTTGGGCTTCTTTGGTAAAGGGGTTAATGTAGGTCAAATTGGGCTAATTTGGGCCAATGTTGGGCTAGGGTTGAAATTGATGTAAAATTAATGTTGGGAAATGTTCATGGGAGTGTTTCAAAGAGGTTTCAACTTTGGTTGGGTTTGGACTTTGGGGTTTGGGCCTATTTGGGTTAGGTTTAGGTGTAGGCCCATGTAAGGAGTTTTGGCTTTGGATTGAATTTGAGTTGGGTTTGGGTTCGAATTTTGGACAAATCATGTTAGTTTTTTGCTTGTAGGGATGTTAGGGAAGGTTTAGAAAAGATTTGGGGTTAATTGGAGTTGAATTGGGTTAGTTTGGGCTAAGTTTGGGTCATGGGTCCAAATTGGGCTTTAAGGTCAAAAGTGAAATTGGATTCAAATGCCAATCAAATTGGGCTTGAATTTGGTCTATATTGATGTTGGGGATGTTGAATTGAAGTTTAGAATTGAATTGGACCAGAATTTGGGTCAATTGGGTAGGTTTGGTTTGACATTGGGTTCACTTTGGGTTAAAATGGGTCAAATTGGGGATTTTGACAAAAGTGGGGTAAATTGACAAAATTGGCTCATGGTGTAGTTGGACAAAATGAAATTGGGAATATTTGGGATTTTCTGGAATTTTCTGGGAATTTTCTGATTTTTTTTTTGGATTTTTGGTTAAGAGGAGCACTTTGGGTATTTGGAGGGTATTGGGGGTATTTTTGGAATTTTTGGTATTTCTGGCTATGGATGATCAATTTGATTGGTGAGGAAATGTTCAAGGTTAATTTTGGGGAATTTTGTGTGATTTGAAAATTTTGAAAAATTTGGGTAATTTCAAGGATTTTGGGTAGGCTAGGCGGGTCTGGGTCCCGGGGGTCAAAAATTGAAAATTTGGAAAATTAAAGATTGATCAAATATGAGTGAAATGGAAGCACTTTGGTTGAGCCATGAAGCCATTTTAAGCCTATATGAGCCATGAGAGGACCCATTTGAGGCATTCACTATGTTGTTCCTAACCCTCTTAGCCAAGGGCTTAGGGGTTAAGGACCATCCATGTGAATCACCTTCATGAGTTAGGAGGTCAAGTTGGGTATGGGTGTGGTTTTAGGAGGTGTGTGAAAGTGTAGTGTATGAGTGTAGTGTGTGTGTAAGTCAGCCCTTCACCAGACCAGGCCACCCAGGGCAGTCCTAAGGCCAAAGAGTCCTATAGGAACTCATCCTTTAAACTTCTACATTTGATTTCAACCCTCTAGGTGATTAGGGGTATACAATCAAGTTTGTGGAGTTTGCAGGGAGTTAAGAAGTGGTTTGAATTTCTAAGTGGTGGGTCCCAATTCTAATCCTCTAGGATAGTCAAAGGAAAAGCCTAAGGCTAGATCCTAAGTACTAAAAAAAAGGAAGAGAAGACCTCATCAAAAATGAGGTCAACAGACTCGTCCTAAGCACTTCCTCAATATAACGGGATGTTTTAGAAGAACAATTGAATCTAGTTGTTCTTTGATGAAGAAAATCATCATTAAACCAAACCAAGAACCTAGACGTCATAGGAGATGACTAGTTATAGGATTAGGAACTTGGTAGACAACCAAAATCCTTTCCCTTAGCTTTACTCGGTATTTCTTGCAAAATATTTAAATGTCTTAACATGTGTTTCAAGTGCAGCTTGGGATGACGGGAAGACCCTCCAGGTACGCTTTTATTTTATTGCAATTTACTTACATGCACTGTACTTTACTTTTTCTTGCATGATAAACAAAACTGTTGCATGAAAACCAAAACCTTTAGGATAGTCCCTAAACTAAAACCAAAACTAAATTAAAAGTCATTGCAAGATAAAATTCACCGCCACATTGAATGATCGGGAATACCTCGGATGATGTAACCCACGTGTTGCTAACGGGATTTCCCACGGTCTAAATGAAAGTGTGGAACTCATTCAGTTGAGTTTAGCAAATTCATCTGGACTAAGAGAATTCGATGAAAATAACGGTGCCGGGATGACGGAACCATGGGATGTTAATATGTTATGTTTAAACAACTTTAAGATTTGTTTTAATTAAAACACTAAAGACATTTGGACTTTAAGATTCTCTCTAAACCAAGATACTTTTCTCATCTCCTTATTTTCACTTTCCAAAACCAAACCTCTGCAACAACAAGGAGCTTGGAGCATGGTGGGCAGCTCGGCCATCGTCGTCAGCAAAACAAATCTACATCAGCTAAACATTCCTAGAATTAAACAACCAAATCGTAGGATTTCGAGGTAGTTTGCCTAGTGCAACATAAATCCTCAACTTTTTTTGTTAGGCATCTGCACAATCATGTTATGCAAATTAAGCCCTAACCGGTCTTAGGACTCTGAGGCAGTCGTTCGGTGCGACATAAATGCTCATATCTTCGAGGCTATTTGTATGATCATGTCATGAAAATATAAGTCCTAATTAATTAAAATTGGCAGTATGGAAACATTGAATAATTCTCTCAAAATGAAGCCAAACAATAGGATAGTTTGGGAAGTTGCCAAGATTCCTCTTGGATCCTTAGCTTCTCCTACTTCTCTTCCTTTAGATTCTCAAAATAAACTTTTCCTAATTCGAGCTAATTCCTATTGAAACTTCCAAAAATTCAATCTTTTGAAACCTTAAAATTTAAAATTCTTGAGAGCAAAACCACTGATCATTATCGAGAGTTTTCTTAAATGATTCCCGTCATTTAAGATGTAATTAACTATAGGGGCTTGCCCTTATAGGGAACTTTACGAACCTAGGTAATATAAACCTTGTTTAATTTCTTTATATTAAGCAGGGGAACTTGTCGGCTTATAAAATTGGTTCGCAGACCAAACGGATGTCACAAATCTTTTAGTTTATTTAATCGAGCCCCATCATCGAGCGGTGTGTCTATTCCTCGGGATAAATACCCGGTTGTGGTGCGGTGCTCGTTTATATAAACTATTTGGGATGTGAGGTCGGTTTGATTTCATATCTTAAAATTTTCAAATTTAAAAATTATTTTCAAAATCAAATACTACTTTCTAAATTATATATATATTTAAATTAAATTTAAGATTCACCGATAATTTCTGTAGGCGACCCCCTTTTTAAAATACAACACATAACCTAAAAATACGCCGACGAAAGGTAACATAACTAACCCATGCATGGAATGAGTAAGAGGCTAAGGTGTCACCCTTAATTCAAATCCATCAAATAAATTTAAGAATTAACTAGGGGAGGCAATTTCAGCAAAATTAGACATACATTATTCATACCAAAATGAATAAATGAGAGGAATTTAAAATTTATACTTAAGTGTAAACATGAGTGACCCTACATGATTTAAATATTTTAAAATATTAAAATCAACTCAATTGAAGGCCACCATTATATCCAAATAAATTATGGCATAGTTAAGAGCTTCCCTGTTGACCTCATTTTTGGTGAGGTCTGATCTATCTCTCCTTAGTGCTTAGGATCTAGCCATAGGTTTTCCCTTTGACTATCCTAGAGGACTAGAAATGGGACCCACAACTTAGAAATTCAAAACACTTCTTGACTCCCTTCAAACCCCACATGTTTAATTGTAAACCCCCAGGCCACTTGGAGGGTTAAGACCGATATGTGGAGGTTTAAAGGATGAGTTTCCTATAGGGCTCTTTGGCCTTAGGAGTACCCTAGATGGTCTGGTCTGGTGAGGTCTAGCTTGCACACACCACACTCTCACACACATTCCAAAAACCCTAAAACCACACCTATATCCAATTTGACTCCCTGACTCATGTAGATAATTCATATGGATGGACCTTAACCCCTAAGCCCCTAGCTAAGAGGGTTAGGAACAACATAGTGAATGTCTAAAATGAGTCCTCTCATGGCTCTTGTGAGCTTAATATGGCTTCATGGCTCAACCAAAATGGTTTAATTTCATACACACCTAATCAATCTTCATTTTTCCCAAATTTTAATTTTTGACCCCCGGGGCCCAAAACCGACCAAACCTACCAAATGCCCTTGAAATTGCCCAAAATTTGCAAAATTGCCTAAATTACCCAAAACTCCTCAAAATAAATCATAAACATTTCCCACCACTCAAATTGATCATCCATGGCCAAATACACCAAAATTTCTAAAAATACCCCCCCAATACCCTCAAAATACCCAAAATACCCTTTTAACCCAAAAATTCCCAGAAAATTCCAAAAAATCCCAAATTGTCCAAATTTCATTTTGTTCAAGTACACCATAGGCTAATTTTGTAAATTTAGCCCACTTTTACCAAAACCCTCAATTTGATCCTTTTTAACTTAAGTGGACCCAATGTCAAACCAAATCAACCCAATTGATCCCAATTTTGATCCAATTCAATTCTAAACTTCAATTCAATATCCCCAATATTAATTTAAACCAAATCCAAACCCAATTTTATCAACATGTGGATCCAATTTCAATTTAAAGCTTAAAGCCCAATTTTGGCCCATTACCTAAACTTAGCCCAAACCAACCCAACTCAACTCCAATTAGCCCCAAATTTTTTCTAAAACCTTCCCAACACCCCCACAAACAAAACCCTAACTTGATTTGCCCCAAATTTGAACTCAAACTTTACCCAAGCCTAACCCAAATCAAAACTCCCCAATTTGGCCTAAACCAATCATGAAACCAAATAGGCCCAAATCTCAAAATCAAAGCATAACCAAAATTGAAAACTCTTTATTATACTCCCATAAACCTTTCTCAATATTAATTTTACATCAAAACCAACACTAGCCCAACCTTAGCCCAAGTTAGCCCAATTTGACCCACTTTAGCCCCATTACCAACAAGACCCAAATTAAATCTAATTCAACTCAAAATCACCCCAAACTTGTTCCAAATCACTCATGACACATTCCTAAACCAATTGCAACATTTATTTAACACAACCCTTCACCAAATTTTCATCCATAAATTTGTTTTAAAAACCTAAAAGCCCACTTTCCTAAAACATTTTAAAAGCCTATCGTCACCAAATTTTAAAAGCCCAAAATCCACCCTAAAGCCCACATGACAATTTTCCCATCATCATCCATTTGATAAAACCATTCCCTAAGTTCCAATTCCATCATCAAAATATTCTAAATCAAACCAGATCACAATTTATCCTAAATTCATCAAAATTCCAAAACCCATTTCTATGAAAATAAGCCAACCTTTTCCCAAGCCATGAGCAAGCTAAATGAAGCCATTCACAAGCCATATGAAGCCATGAGAGCTTTGACTTGTCATCAATCCATTTATGGCAAGAAGAGGGGGCTCTTTCTTAAGCTTTCACTAAACTTTTTTAATCTTATTTATGTTACTCTCTAAACCAAGCTTAGCCACCTCACCATGGATGGAGACTTCACCACTCCAATTCAGCTGACCCAAATGATTCCTTTCAGCCCAAAGTCAAGCCTTGGGTGGTGCACCAAGCCTAAAACCATGGCTTAACCCATTTGAGCCCAAAAGAGCCATCCTACCCTTTCCACTTAAATCAACCCCTTTACACATGGCTAAAGCCAATTGAGCTCACCAAATCCCAGCCCTGACCTCACTGGTCAAGATGGTGACCCATGCTCGGCCGACGGCCGACCACCCCGGCCATCGGAAAACACCATGGTCGAGAACCTTACTTGGCTTCAAAAATTGCAAACACACTTGCTGAGTTGTCACATACCCAATGGCCAATACAGCTGTTCTTCCCTTGACCTAGTCAGCAAATCCAAGCCTTCAAACCCCCCTGGGAAACCCTCTAGCTAGCTCTATTTAAACACCACCCCTCTCGGCCAAATAAGGTGTTGAACCAAACCATACCAAAACTCTGCTAAAATCATTCCAGACCCTTCTCCTAGCATAGAGCAATTGATCCCCAATAAAATCCAGCCCTAATTTCCCCTCTGTGAGCTCAATTTATGAGTTCAATTTCAAGCCTAAAACCAGGACACTTCACCACAGTGAGCCAATCCCCAAATTGATTGACTCTACACCTTCACCAGACCAAGAGAAGAAGTTCCCCGACAAAAGCCCCCTCTCCGGAGCCGGCCATTCTCTCTATCGGCCAAGCTTTGAAATCGAGCTTGGTAGAAATCGGATCTAGGCAATTCACCAGAGCCAGAGACTTAATCTGGAGCTTCCTTAGATTCAATCGAAGGTGCCACGACTCTCTGATTGAAGCTTCACTTCTCAGAGCAAAGGTATGGATCTCTTCTTCCTCCCGAACTTTTGTGAATTCTCCATTTTGTTTGGTTCAATTTCATAGCATGTTAACCATATAAATGTGTGCGTCTTGTTAAGACGAATCCATAGAGCATAAGAACATAAAATTTGGGGGATAAATGAGGGAGATCTTAAGGTTTTAGTGTGGACGGCTCTCGGGTAGGGACGCTCGGGGACGATGAACGGATGCCCTCCATTCATGCATGTATCGAATGAAAGATCCAGATTGCGTCGGACCAAGGAACGGGACATGAACCACGGGCCGCTTGGCGCTGAGGTGGAAGGCGGCGTCGAATGGGAGCGCGCCGCGTGGGGCTTCGGATCTGCCTAGGTTGACATGGCGTCGCGCTGGATAAGTAGATAATAGGGATTTCTGATTTATTTAAATACCTAGAACTTAGAAAATTCATATCTTTGTGTAGAAAAATCACAAAAATAAAATAAAAATACCAACTTGCTCAGTGAACAGAGGAGAACAATGTGGAAAAACAATTAAGTTATTTTGATGAGTATTTTATTTTTAATTAATTATTTACTGATTTCAGTGTTTTAATTCTCCATGCATGCATACAATTCACCATGGCATGAGACCATAGGGCTTTTGTAGCCTCTGTCTTTGGGAACATTCCCTGAATTTTCTAAGGCTAGAGGCCATTTTTATGGCAGGATATTGATTTTCTAAATTTATGTGCCAGTTTTGACATTTTAATTCCAAAAATTAGCATGTTGCTTAATAAATTCTAAGAAAATTATGGGAGGTATCTTATGACCAGAGGACCATAGGAAAATTATGGTTTGATTTAATTCCATAAGAATAACACTAATTAGCCTAAACACCCAAAAATGAGTTTTAATTAATTAGGATTAACTACACATCAAAATTACTTGAAAAAAATTCTTCATGTCACTTAGTATGTAGAGAACCTCATATAAAAATTTCAAGTTAATTAGAAATAAATTAACCCTTTAAATGAATTATTTAAGTTGTATGACTATTTTTAAAATTATAAAATTCATAAAACACAAAAAACACTTCAAAAATTCACCAAAATGGTTTTGTGTGCTCTCTAATATCAGAGGAGTCTAAGAAAATTAAAATTAGATTTTTCTAAAAATTTTCATTTTTAATCTTATTTTTAATATTTTAATAATTAAAAAATAAAAAAATCACAAAAATATTAAAAAACATAAAAATGTCATATTTTGCTCATTTAGAAACAAACCAAATATTTTTCCCTAGTCTCTAGGTTAAGAAATTGAATTTTAAAGGCTTAAGACAATTTTTAAATATTAAAAAATGAATTTTTCAACATTTTCACTAAATTAATGCTAATAAAACAAAGAAAAATCAGAAAAATCCAAAGTTTGCTTCTCTGGACTCCTTGAGGCCAGAAGGATTTAATAAAAATATAAAACTTTATTTTTAACTTTAATTTTATTTTATAAATAATTAATACCATAAAACTCGAAACAATTATAATAAATAAAATATAATTCAAAAAATCACCAAAATTGGTCTAGGTGGTCCTCTGTCAGTAGGAACATCCCATAATTTTCTTAAGTACAGAAACTTTACCTTGGCCATGTTGTTGAATTTTCATTGAAAATCCTTACTTTCCACTGAAATAAACATATAAATTAAATTAAAAACAGAAAAATCACATTTTCTCCTCTAGTGTCTTAATTGACATATGAGTGAAGTGACATAAAAATTTTAAGTTCATTTGAGCTTAATTTGATGAGTTATGAAATAAATAGGCCTAAAGGGGCATAAAGGTAATTAAAGGATTTTAACCCTAATTAATATTTAGATTTAATCAAAAGGGAAGGTAAAAATATTTGATCTTAATCTTCTCTTAGATGATTGAAACTTAGGGAATAAAGGGGTAGAAACCCATTGGTCACTTTGAAAATATCAAAAATGGAACTTTAATTAATTAAATCATTTAAATTTTGGGAGAATAATTAAAATTTTGGATTATTAGGGCTGTGACTTAAGAAGATACTAATTCTTTAATTTAAAATCTCTAAATGAATCACTTTAATATTATTTAACTCTTAATTAAACTTGAGATGATAATTAAATAATTAAAAGGAAAATAACCCTTAATTAAATTAAAGCTTAAAACATTAGGTGATTTAATAATCAAATTAAATTAAATTTTAAACATTTAAAATTAATTCGAAAACACTTAAGAACAAACTTTAAACAAATTTAAAATCTTAAGTAATTTCAAAACAATTCATAATTAAAATATAAAAAAATTCAAATTAATTAAAATCAACCTAAAGTATTATAATTAATCCAAATCAAGTTATCAAATTTAACAAAAAATAAATAATTTAAACACCTCTTTCAGCTTAAGTAAACTTAAAACATTAAAATTAATCTGAAATATTAAGATCATTTAAAATATAAAGATTTAATTGAATTAAAACAGCGAGAACACTATTCCAAACTTAAAATCATTAATTCAAATTTTATAACTAAATCAAATCACTTTAAATCACCAATTCCAATTTTAAACTAAGAACTGTTAAAATCTTCAACAAATTAATTTGCCCCTAAAGGCTTTTATTATTATAACTCTTAAACAAAGCATCAAGTGAAATGCCACTTTACTCATAGGATAATCAAACAACCTAGTTCACTCAGCAAGAAGCAAAACTTAACTAAATCTCTTGAATGATTAATTCACTTGTACAATGAAATTCAGTTGGACCCGAAATAATCTCAGAAGTATTGAAAAGATGTTCAGGATTCGTTCTAAGCACTTTCTCAATACGATGAGATGTTTTAGAAGAACAATTGGAATTAATTGTTACTTGGTGAAGAAAATCATTCACAAAACCAAGAACCTAGACGTCATAGGAATTGATTAGCAATAAGATTAGGATTTTGGTAGACAACCAGAACCTTCCCTTAGCTTTACCTAGGTACTTGTTGCAAATATTTGAATGCCCTAACATATGTTTAAGTGCAGCTTGGAATGACGAGAAGACCCTACCAGGTATGCTTTTATGTTATTGCAATTTTCTTACCTGTACTGCACTTGACTTTTCTTGCATGTTAAACAAGACTGTCACCCTGCATGAAAACTGAACCTTTAGGATAGCCACAAAACTGAAACCTAAAACTAAATTAAAATCACAACAAGATAAAATTCACCGCCACAACATTCAAAATATAAAACAACTCAAAATTTAATCACAAACAGAACACAAAACAACAACTACAACTAAATTAAAATGTCTTGTTGGATGATCTGGAATACCTCGGATGATGTAACCTACGTGTTGCTAACGGGATTTTCCACAGTCTAAATGAAAGTGTGGAACTCATTCAGTGAGTTTAGCAAATTCATTTGGACTAAGTGAATCCGATAAAAATAACGGTGCCCGAATGATGGAACCGTGGGATCTTAACCAGTGTTGTTATAATCAACTTTAAGATTCCCCTAATAAAACACTATGATATTTGAACCCTAAAACTTTTCTAAACCAAAACACTTCTCTCATCTCCTGATTGCCACTTTCTAAAATTAAACCTCTGCAACGACAAGGAGCTTGGAGCATAGTGGGCAGCACGGCCATCGTCGTCAGCAAAACTTGGGTCTACTCCAGCAAAACCCTTCTTAGAATTAAATAACCAAGCCATAAGATTTTGAGGTAGTTTGCCTAAGTGCAACATAAATCCTCAATTTTTCATTTGGCATTTGCATAATTGTGTTATGCAAATTAAGCCCTAACCGGTCTTAGGACTCCGAGGTAGTCGTTCGGTACGACATAAACTCTCACATCTTCGAGGCTATTTGTATGATCATGTCATATAAATATAAGTCATAAGTAACTAAAATTGGCAGGATTACAACATTAAATAAACTCTCAAATTGAAGCCCAACCATAGGATAGTTCGGAAGTCACCGAAGTTCACTACGGATCCATGGCATCTCCTACCTTTCGTTCCTTTTGATTTCTGAAATAAACAGTTCCAAATTTGAGCTAATCCCTTTTGAAATTTCCAAAATTCAATCTTTTGAAACCTTAAACTTTGAAATTCTTGAGAGCAAAACCACTGATCATTATCGAGAGTTTTCTTAAATGATTCTCGTCATTTAAGATGTAATTAATTATAGGGGCTTGCCCTTATAGGGAACTTTAAGAACCCAGGTAATATAAACCCTGTTTAATTCCTTTGTATTAAGCAGGGGAACTTGTCGGCTTATAAAATTGGTTCGCAGACCAAACGAATCTCACAAATCTTCTAGTTTATTTAATCGAGCCCCATCATCAAGCATTGTGTCTATTCTTAGGGATAGATACACAATTTGTGATGCGGAGCTCGTTTATATAAACTATTTGGGATGTGAGATTGGTTTAATTTCATATCTTAAAAATCTTTAAAACTTAAAAATTATTTTTAAAATCAAATGTTACTTTCCAAATTATATATATATATATTAAATTTAAAATCTAAAACTTGCCGATAATTTTTGTGGGCGACCCCTTTTCACAACACATAACCTAAAAATATGCCGACAATTTCTGGCGACTCCGCTGGGGACTAGTTCCTCTTTCCATTTTGATCAGATGGTTTTGCTTTCATAAATTGGTAGCAAGTCCATGTCCCTAGTGGACCAAGCTACCATTCTTCTGTTGGCATACCACGTTTATTTCTATCTTGAACAGGTACAGTCAACTCTCTCGGATTTTGGAGACACTGTTTAGACACCCCTAAACAGTTGGGTTCTGAAATCCTTCTACCTCTTTAAGGTGGGGTGGACCCCCAATAGGTGTTAGCTTAGGAGCGGTTCCTCGGGTTGAGAAGTCTTACGAGACCTTCTCTTCCTTTTCAATTCTAAATCGGGTCCTTTACCTTTTCTATACTTTTAATTGTTTTTTTCCTAATAAACAAATCCTTTAATAAACAACCTTCTAATAAACAAACTCTTTTAAAAATCACAAATACACCAAGATAAAAAAAAATGTGTTCCGACTCTTTGTTTTTCGTCCTAACTATTGTGACAAAAGGAAGCATAATTCGGGACTGACGTTCGGAATCTACCCTGTAGAAAATGTCTGAACCAAAGTTAATCTTCTCCTTTTTCAACGGAATGGACTTCGCTGTCTATAAGGACGAGCTTCCCGACAATCGAATCATCCGTTTTGGAAAAGGATTCGACAATACAGATATCAAGTTTGCTGACATCACCCTCTTCGCACTAATGGATAAAGTGCCAGAAACTGAGAAACCCATGATTGAGTTCAACCTGAAGTCAACTCAAGAATTCCCTCCCCTACGAAAGATCCCGGCTAAGAAAATAACCACTGTTCGTAGGAGGACTGTGATCTCTACCCCCACCGGTCTGGTCATCTCTACACCTGCCTCGGCTCCCGCCAAATGGAAGGGAAAGGGAGTCCAAGTTTATGATGAGCCTGCTACCGCGGAGGGTACAGATTTTGCTGTAAAACTGTCTGTTTTTGAAATAGGGTCAAGTACGAAGTTTACACCCCTGACTCGGACTCAGAGAAGAAATAGGAGTAGAAAGATCGCCAGGATCGAGAAAGCCAAGGCCGCCGAAGTTGTCTTTCTTGAAAAGATTTTTGAGAAAGAATAAATACTGCCCGAGTATTCACTCCTGTTGGAAGGAAATAGGTTTCACCCTCTCTCTGCTGCATCGGATGAAGAAGATGCTCCAAGGATCTCCGCGGCATTACCCTGACCTGCATACTATAGTGAATGTAAGAGGAAGAGGGCCAAGACTACACAGCTCACTAGGCTGCGAGCCGTAGTAGAAAAGCTAGCAAAGAAAGAAAGGTACCTCGTATCAGAGATCCTGAGGAGAATGGGACGAGTGCCAGTCAAATCCTGCCTCGGACCGTGAATAGAGCCTATCACTGCCATAGAGAAACCAAGGAAGAAGATGCGAGCTAGTTCGCCTGTTGTTGTATCGGGTCACCATATTAGGGAGGACACCACCTACCAACGTATAGCCGATAGACCATCTGGTCCTAGGCCTTCTACTACAAGAAGGATGGTGTGGCGACCTATTATCGCTGAACCGATACCGGCACAATGTTCTGGGAAGAAAAGTTTCGTAAAGAGGCCTCAATCTGAAGAAAGTATTACTGCATTAAAAGAATCTCCTAAAAAAGAAGTTCAACAGTCATCACACGACAATCGCGGAACCGTTTGGAAGAGACCACTTGAAGATGCTATAGGAAAACTAAGAACGGACATCCGACGGTTGGCAAAAGAAAGAGGGGAAAAGTTGGAAACTGAAGTAGATTCATCAAAGTTCATGGATGAAGAATATGCTGAGATCAACATGGTCAATACCCGAGCATCGTCAGCTCTACAGGTTGCTCCATTAGCTTCAGAAAGGGATGAACCACAAGCAATGAGAGCACTTCTTCAAGAAAAAGATGATACAATTTCTCAGATGGTAAAGAGGATGGAAGATATGGCTGCTGCCTTAGCCACTCTCCAGAGTCAGCTTCAACCTCAGAAAGAAACACCCCCAAAGATTATCCATATAGCAGACGGAGGAAAGGAAATCACATCTGTCAACGGGGATGAACAACCAAAGAAAGATTATGTGTAGAGCATGATTCCGGAAAAAGATATTAAGAACATGGTAGAACAGCAGGTGTGAGAAGCCTTAGCTCAGTCTAAGAGTGGAGCATCTATTCAGACGAGTAGATCTTACCCTGAAGAATTTGATGTAGTCCAATACCCGAAAGGCTTCGTACCACCTCTGTTCAAGACTTTCGACGGAACAGGAAACCCCCGGCAGCATGTCACACATTTTCGTGCTAGTTGCTGCAATGTCGGTGGGAGCGATGCTTTACTCTTTCGTCAGTTCGTCAGCAGTTTGTCAGGGATTGCCTTCAATTGGTATGCAGAATTGCCAAATGGCTCAGTTAAGACCTTTTCAGAGTTAGAAAACCTCTTCGTTAAGCGGTTTGCCGGGGCTCGGCACCACATCACTATCGATGATCTAGTGGTGGAGCAACAGAAACCGAACGAAACCTTAGTGGATTACATACTTCGATGAAGGAATTTAAGTATGACGTATGAAGCACAGCTTCAGGAACAGCATGCAATCGGTATCCTACTAAAGAGAATCCATGGCCCGATAGCACTTCTCCATAAAGGATTTATAATTAAGACTTTCGAGAAGTTGCTTAGCAAGGCTGGGAGCCTATAGGAGGAGGCAAAACAACTGAGTTTCGTTGACAAGACCGATAAACAGAAGCCTCTGAAAGCATTCAAAAAGAAATCTGGAATCATCGTGGCAGTGGATAAAGGTAAGCAGCCAGTGCAGATACAGCCAGAGCGACCACAGCCTAGCTACCAACCATCGCAACGGACATACCAACATCCTCAACAGAACTACCAACAGCCTCGACCAACCTATCAGTCGCCTCAACATTATGAGCAACCACCTCGTCCATCGCGTACCCAGAAATAACTTCTAAATAGAGAATATCCATTCAAGACTGAAGCAGTAGCGAAGATGTTCCGTAGTTTAATGAAGACACCGGATTTTCAGCTACCAGAGCCCAAGAGGCCAGAAGAAGTCAACAAGAAAGATCATCTGAACTACTATCCCTACCACCGGATGCTCGGACACAAAATAGAAGATTGCATTACTTTCAAGAGTTGGCTTGACGAAAATCTCAGGAAAGGGAATATAACGATCCCAACGGAATACATGAAGGAGCCCCAAAAAGGAGGTTCCGTCAATGTTATCTCAAAAGATCCTATTGTTCTGATAGACCCTTACACGACCAGTGATGGATGGAGTACCGTTTGGACAAAGTCTTCGAAGAAAATTTTGGATCACATCCGGACCACTTCGGTAAGCGCTTCAACTCAAAGTTTGAAACCTTCCTGGCCAGCACTATCGCTTGTGATTGAAGAACCACCCCAGAAGAAGGAGAAGATCGTGGAAGAAAAGAAGACCTACGCTTGGAAGGGTAGACTAGGGGCTGCTTATCATAGGATGGTTGTTTCTGATTTAGGGGAGAAATCCCTTGGACCTCTGACTCTATATGATTATTTGTTCGCCCCGGCGGGATCTTATAATGATAATAGTTTTGGTGTTGGCTACGTTTTGACTGTTTCTAACAATTACATAACTGACGACAACCAACCTAATCTGGATCTCGATTTCGATATAAATAACGATTCTCAAATCATACTAAACATCGATGACCACAACGAAGGAGAAAACGTTCACAAGGATGGCTATGAGAGCTCAACAAGCAACGAGTCCATTTGTGAATTCCGAGGAACTCCAATCACGATAGAATTGGAGTTATCATATTCCGAAGCAACTCCAGAAAAGCCAGTCGTTCCGATTCAAGGGGAGACACAGGCAGATTCAGCACCAGATGCAGAAGAAATAACTGAAGTCAATCTAAGAAGAAAAAAAGTTATACCATCGAGAATGGGTCCAAAGGATAAAGAAAAGCAGGTGGTTGCTCAGGAAGAGCCAACCCCAACAGAGGAATTGCCCATTCGGGAAGAGACTGAAGAGCCTGGTAATAAAGTGGACTATAACGTGCTAGCTCATCTTAAGAAGCTACCAGCCAAACTGAGCTTCTACGACACTTTGATCATGTCAAAGGAGATGAGGGAAACTCTGATCAAGGCTTTACTTGATCCAGAAATTTACTTAGCTCAAATGGCCAGTAATTCCTTAGATGAGGTTTGCTCGTGAAAAGAACAACGCGGTGTTACCTTCACGGACAATGATCTACTACTTGGAACAGCTGATCACAACCGACCGTTATACATTTCAGTCACTATTGGAAAGTTTACGCTCTCCAGAGTGTTGGTTGATCCGGGAGCTTCAATCAACATAACGAATCTTCAGACGCTAGCATACTTGGAAATTGATGCTTGCGAACTCGAAGCAGACAAGATGTTATTAAGAGGCTTCAACCAGAAAGAAGAAAGAGCTTTGGTATCGATAACACTATTGATGAAGACCGGTGATTTAGCAAAGACAACCAAAAAATTCCATATAATTGATTCTGAGACATCATTCAATGCTCTATTGGGTCGGCCGTGGAACCGTGAGAACCGGATGGTACCGTCGTCCCTGCACCAGTGCATAAAGTATTATGAAGGAGGAGAACAGTGTATCAAAGGTGATTTGCAACCGTTCTCCGTGCATGAAATCGGAATCCACGAAGATGCAGCCTATTACGCGCCTCCGAAGAAAACTGTCTTCTCCAGAAACACCGTACCAAATGAAGCAAAAGAAGTTCGAGACGATGAAGAACCTGAAATTCTAGTTCAACAGTTACTCACCACTCCCTTATGGCGAGATGGTGAAGGTTTCTCCAGAACTCGCACTTGAGGTCGAGGCCGGGGATGAGGTTATGGAAGAAATTGTGGAACAGTTTGGCAGAAGAAACCGATCATCAATATTGATTGGGAGAACAGTTACAAAGAAGAAGAAGTCAAGAAAGAAGCAGCGACAATAAGTCAGAAGAAACCCCAATTCAAGATCTCTCTCGAAAAAGAAAAGAATGAAGAATACAAATTAATGTACGAGAAGACTAACCACTATGTGCATACTATGACCCTGACCCCGATCCATTCTAATAAGGTCGAGGGTATGGTGGTCAAGGAAGTGCATGGTGGCGGTACTAAACCGATCAAATTCTACAGTGGTGCTTCTTCTTCCAAAATTGAAAATGATGTACAATTTGAAGATGTTACTTCATCTGAATTAATGGAATTACCTTTTGAGTGGTACTCTCCCTCTGTTCAGAATTTAATTCAACGTGGTGTCTTACCTAGACAATGGACAAAAGGTCAATCACAACACTTTGAAAAATTATGGAATAATGTCAGTCGGTCGCCCGATTCAAAACATGGTCTCGGATTCGGCACAGTAGGATCAGTTGATGACACGGGATTTTACTTGGTTGTCACTTGCGAGCCTAATGAAGATTGCTTGAAAGCTTCAGATGATCTCGAGGATCTACCAATCGGAGAAGCTCCGCCTGAATTTGAAGAAGAAATTAAATCTACAATAGACGAGTTAATGGAAGTTAACTTAGGTACTAGCGAAGATCCTAGGCCGACCTTTGTTAGCTCCTTAATCAATAAAGAAGGCTACGAAAACATGATCAAGCTACTCATGGAATTCAAGGACTGTTTTGCTTGGAGTTATGATGAAATGCCAGGATTAGCTCCAGAAGTTGCAGTTCACAAACTAGGAGTGGATCACACTGTTGTTCCAGTCAGACAAGCTCTGAGAAGAATGCGTCTAGAGATTGAACAACAAGTAATAGTTGAAGTTAAGAAGCTAATAGACGCAAAATTTGTCCATGAAGAAAAATACCCGACTTGGTTAGCCAATGTGGTACCAGTCAGAAAGAAGAACGGTCAGATCAGAATCTACGTGGAATTCAGAAACTTGAATAAAGCATGCCCAAAGGATGAATTCCCGCTACCAATTCCAGAACTGATGATCGACATTGCTTCGACACATGAAATCTTCTCTTTTATGGATGGATCATCAGGATACAACCAGATAAAGATGGCACCGGAAGATGAAAAGCTCACAGCCTTCAGAACGCCAATCGGAATATACTGCTACACAGTAATGCCTTTTGGATTGAAGAATGCAGGAGCAACTTACCAAAGAGCAATGATGAGGATTTTTGATGATCTCATTCACAACCAAGTCGAGTGCTACGTGGATGATGTGGTCAGCAAGAGCAAACTGAAGGAAGATCACTCGTATGATTTGAGAATTGTTTTCGAGCGATTAAGGCAATTCAACCTTAAGATGAATCCCTTGAAATGCGCCTTTGGCGTTACCTCCGGGAAATTCTTAGGATTTTTTGTCCGACATCGTGGAATTGAAATCGATCCGGAAAAGATTAAAGCTATCTTAGAAATGTCGCCCCCCAAAACTTTGAAACAACTACGATCCTTTTAAGGGAAGTTGGCATATCTTCGACGCTTTATCTCGAACTTGTCGGGCAGGTGTCAGCCCTTCTCGGCATTGGTTAAAAAATACGCAAAATTCATTTGGGAAGAGAAATGCCAGCGGGCCTTCGAGGACATTAAGCAGTATTTAATGACACCTCCTGTCTTAGCAGCCCCAGTCTCAGGTAGACCGTTAATACTTTATACCGCGGTTTTAGACGATTCCCTTGGAGCCCTACTAGCTCAGATCAATGACGAGGGGAAAGAAAATGCTCTTTATTACTTAAGTCGCCGACTAATTCCGACGGAGGTAAAGTATCCCCCAATTGAGAAGCATTGTTTAGCCCTGATCTTCGCCGCTCAAAAGCTCAGGCATTACATGCTCTCTCATAAGGTCAACCTTATCTCGAAGTTTAATCCATTGTAATATTTGATGACCCGACCGACGCTTTCCGGCAAACTTGCCAGGTGGTCGATGATACTATTGCAATTCGATATAACTTTCGTGCCTCTTTGTGCTATAAAGGGACAAATCCTAGCAGACTTCCTTGCAGCACACCCTTTACCGGCAGAATCACCTCTTAACGAGCAGATAATGAGCCTGGAAGACCCTGATGATCAGCGTTGGGAACTGTACTTCGACGGAGCATCTTCATTGCGAAAGGACAAAGAACTGCAAAAGATATTGCTCGGTAAGGCAGGAATCGGACTAATATTTATAACACCAGAGCGGGGGATGTTAAGGTATTCCTACCATCTAACAGAACCGTGTACAAACAATGAAGCAGAATACGAAGCCCTCATAACCGGACTGGAGTTAACCATTCAAATGGGTATAACAGACATCAACATCTACAGGAATTCTCAGTTGATCATTCAACAGGTCGACGGACAGTACAAAATTCTTAAACCAAGACTCGAGTAGTACTTTCAGTATGCCATGAAATTGTTGGAGCAGATTTCGAATGTAACGATCTACAAGATTCCCATGAGAGAAAATGCTCTTGCAGATGCGTTAGCTCACCTTGCAAAGGAATTTTCCTGCTTACAGGATGAGTCAGTTGAAATGACAGTTAAAGGACGACAGGTCCTCTCACAGCTCGACATGGATGCAATATACAAGTTAGAAAAAGAAGAAGAATCAGTTGCAGCAGTAACAGAAAATACAGAGGATTGGCGGCAGCCATTAATAGACTACCTGCAAACAGGAAATCTACCAGACGATAAGTCATTAGCCCATCAGATTAAGAAAAGAACTCTGTCATACACATTAATAAACAACACGTTATACAGAAGGTCTTTCAACCAGATGTGGTTAAGGTGCCTGAATGGGTCCGAGGCCCGTGAAATTGTTAAAGAAGTGCACTCAGGACTTTGTAGCGCTCATCAGTCGGGTCTGAAAATGAAAATAAAGATTAAAAGACTAGGTTACTACTGGCCCTCAATGATGACCGACTGCATGAAGGTCGCCAAAAGTTGTCACCAGTGCCAAGTGCATGGAGTGGTTCTACATCAACCTCCAAATGTGCTACATCCGACAATCGCGTCATGGCCATTTGAGTGTTGGGGCACAGATATAGTGGGTCCGATAGAATCGCCTTCTTCAAGAGGACATCGCTTCATTCTTGCAGCTACAGATTACTTTTCCAAATGGGTAGAAGCAGTACCACTCAGAGAAGTGAAAGCACACCACGAGCTACAATTCTTTAAGAATCAAGTCGTCTACCGTTTTGGGGTACCGCGCAGAATTATCTTAGATAACGGGTCCGCGTTCAGAAGTACGAAGATCAACAATTTTGTCAGAAGACACGGGATCGACTGGCGCTATTCAACGATCTACTACCCAAGAGCAAACGGCTTGGCCGAGGCTTTTAATAAAACTCTCGTCCAAATTCTAAAGAAAACTTTAGATGACAACAAAAGAAATTGGCACGAGAAGTTGTTAGAAGCCTTATGGGCCTACAGGACGACTTTCAAAACTCCTACTCAGTCCACACCCTACGCTCTAGTGTACGGGTCCGAGGCCATTTTACCCTTAGAGGTTCAGTTTCCGTCACTTAGAATTGCAGTTGCAAACAAGATTACTACAGAAGAGAATGCCAAATTATGACTAGAAGAATTGGAAAGCTTGGAAGGGAAAAGACTTTCAGTGCAGCAGAATTTGGAACTGTATCAAGCCAAGATGATCCAGGCCCACGATAAACTGGTTCTCTCAAGGACATTCAAAGTCGGTGACTTGGTTCTAGTTCTCAGGAGACCAATTCTTGCTCACCGCAAGATAGGAGGTAAATTTGAACCGACTTGGGAGGGGCCATTCGTGGTCGAGATAGTCTACTCTGGAGGTTCCTACCAACTGGTGAATTGCCGTGGAGAACGACCTATGCTTCCAATCAATGGACGATATTTGAAGAAGTATTACGCAACCTGATGTTCCGAAGGATGAACTTTAAGAAATGAAGTTTCATGCCTAGAAACACTGGTGAAGTAATCATTTGTAATTGGGTCCAAACCCAAAATATAAAAATGGATGATAAAATCATTTACAATAAAAGTGTTGAAAAAAAATATGTGAAATCATAATAATGAAACTTTAATCCCTCCTTTTAAATCATCTCACTCCTGATCTTTCCTCATCTTTTCCTACTCTTATTAAAATTTGAAAGAAACAAATAAAATTTCCCATTGATAAATGTTTTTTCTTATTGTTCTTGTTCTTAGTACAACCCCTGATCCTTTCCTTATTTTTCGCAGGGAAATATTGAACGGGTGGTTGCTTCTGAACTTTAAAAATGGCGTGAGTCTAGCACTCGATGAAAAGAGGGTAAAGGATGGAGCCGTGATTGAGATAGACTCTGATTTTACACCAGCCGGGCTACAATATGAAGAAACCAATTGGACCCCGATTGACAGGGAAGAGTTCCGCAGCCAGACAGTGATGAAATTGGGTGGCCCAAGTCAGTAGTCCACCAGCAAGAAAAGAAAAACAAATGTCGCTCATGCAACAGGAGAAGACAAGAAAGTTAAGTCTGTGGTTGCTACAGCAAAGAGCATGCTTGTCAGCGTAATGCCCACAGAAATTCAAGAAGTAAGGAGAGCTACTCTCACTCCTACTCAGCGAATAAACAAGAACCGTCGCATTCGTAAGATGCTAACCAAGATAGCAACGGACCAACATGAAGAGACAGTTGCTACCGTCAATGCAAGTACTTCGAAGAAATTGGTTCGTCAGGAACCAGAAAAGAAGAAATCAACTCCAAGAACAGTAGAAAGGATGAAAGAGATTCCAAGAAGAGAAGAAACAGAACCGGTGCCACGACGCCGGACAGATGCAACAGTTTTGAAGAGTCTTATTGCGAAAGCAACCCCGGAGGATGTCCTGACATAGAATATCCCCAAGGAGCCGAGACATGCAGGAGAGTGTGCTGGGGTTGAACCATACATCCCACAGTACGCTACCAGACCTCGCCAATTGCAAATAATTCCAGAATAGGAACTGGAAAGGATGCAGAATGTTGAAAAGATAAATTTTTAATATTTTGAAAAAATCCAAGGAAAGAGGATCAACATCTTGGAGGGTCTTGAGCTGCATACAGAAGTGTTCTGAGACTACGAGCAGCAACAAATTGTGGACTGCGTCATTGAACTTCAGAAAATGGGTCGAGCCGGTCGTTTAAGAGAGAAGACCTACTCGGAACCTCAAAAATGGATGAGAGGAAAAGGAAGAGTTACAATCCAGTGTGGGTGTTGCTACAACTTCGCCCAAGATAGAAAGGGAAATCCACCAGGGATACTCCATCGTAATGAGGAGGATCCAATGCCAAGAATTATCAAGAGAATGGTAAGAAGGATGGTGGCATGGAGGGTATTGCCTTCAGACTGCATACCCAACATCTGCATCATTAACATATACAAAGAGGGTGATTGCATACCTCCACACATAGATCATCATGACTTCGTCAGGCCTTTCTGAACAGTGTCTTTCGTCAACCAGTGTAACATCATGTTCGGAGCTGACCTCCGGATAGCAGGCCCCAAAGAATTCCGAGGGCCGGTGGAGATACGATTACTGGTAGGTTTCGTCTTGGTGTTAAAAGGAAATGGAGCCGACATAGCAAAACATTGCATCCCAGGAGTGCCTGTTGAGTGGATCTCCGTCACTTTCAGAAGGATGGACGACAGTAAAATGCCTTTCCACTTTCATCCAGATCCAGAGTTAGAGAGTCTCCGACCCTACGAGCTGTGAGTTACATGGGAAATAACACACCTTCAATGCACATCTGAACGGAATTCTTGCCAAGGATGGCTTGGAAGGTGATGTTATTTTCCATGTATCTTACTATTCAGACATGGATTTCAACAAATGTTTTTAGAAGAAACTTGCAAGAATCTTACACAGTCCATTTTGGATTTATATGGATTGTATAAGATACTGAAATTTCAAGGAAAATATCATCATGTTTTGGATCAAGATGTATGATGTATTTTCGACAAGATCGAAATGAAAATGATCATGCCATGTTTTCCCTTCACCTCTTTTTGTGCAAATTGATTGGGAAACTCCATTAAGTTAAATGAACTTTGAACAAAGAACGAAGGAAAAATAAAAATAAATGAGAACTCTCTTAAAAAAATCCAAATGTCAAAACGAATTCCAAATAAACGTGAACTCTAAATTGAAAATCAAGTTAAAATCAAATCACAACAAACGACGAAAACAAATTCCCGAATCTGAAGTTCCCAGCCTCAGGTAATTCTCAAAACTTTTCGACTCTCCGCGATCTCTTTCCTCTTTTGAGAAGGTCGACTGAGTCTACTGACACAGAACCACAAAATTTTCAATTTGGTTCTGATGGAATGGATTCATATCCTTCGCCAAACAATAAAAAATCAATCAACTCTCCTGGGATCTGAAATACTTTCATGTCTCATCTTCCACTAAACTAAAATTTCCACAAAATCTTCCAAACCAAATCAAATACAAACTTTTAGGATTGGTACCTAAATTCCAATTCCCATCCATTCGAGACTGGTTCCAAATTTCAGTTCCCTCCTTTCGAGGTCGGTACCAAATTTCGACTCTCTCTTCGAGATTGATACTAAATTTCAATTCTCTCTTTCGAGACTGGTACCAAATTCCAGTTCTCTCCTTTCGAGGTCAGTACCAAATTCTGACTCTCTTTTGAGATTGATACCAAATTTCAATTCTCTCTTTCGAGACTGGTACCAAATTTCAGTTCTCTACTTTCGAGGTCGGTAATAAATTCCAACTCTCTTTCGAGATTGATACCAAATTTCAATTCTCTCTTTCGAGACTGGTACCAAATTCCAGTTCTCTCCTTTCGAGGTCGGTACCAAATTCTGACTCTCTTTCCGAGATTGATACTAAATTTCAATTTTCCCTTTTGAGACTGGTACCAAATTCCAGTTCTCTCCTTTCGAGGTCGGTACCAAATTCTAACTCTCTCTTCGAGATTGATACCAAATTTCAATTCTCCCTTTCGAGACTGGTACCAAATTTCAGTTCTCTCCTTTCGAGGTCGGTACCAAATTTCGACTCTCTTCTTGAAATCAGTACCAAAATTCTGATTCTCATCTTTTTTGAGATCAGTACCTAAATTCTGGTTCTCTTCCTAAATTCTGATCTTCTTCTCGAGGTTGGTACCTAAATTCTAGTTCTCTTTGCAATCCTGAGATTGGAACCTAGGTTCCAATTCTCATTTCAAATCCGAAATCTCTGCGAAATTCACCTTGAAATCTAAATCTCAAATTAAATTTAAGACAAAATTCCGATTAAGTCAAATTACAACCAAAATTAAAACTTGAATCGAACATTCAAATTCAAAATTGAAACTTGAAATAAAAAATGAGACGAAATCTAAAATCCAATCTCTTGAAATTGTGTGATTTGAAATTCACCTCTTCTTCCCCAGCGAGAGTTCTGGAAACTTCAGTCTTCAAAATGAGTCCTCTTATGGCTCTTGTGAGCTTAATATGGCTTCATGGCTCAACCAAAATGGTTTCATTTCATACACACCTAATCAATCTTTATTTTTCCCAAATTTCAATTTTTGACCCTCGGGGCCCTAAACCCACCAAACCTATTAAATGCCCTTGAAATTGCCCAAAATTTGCAAAATTGCCTAAATTACCCAAAATTCCTCAAAATCAATCATAAACATTTCCCACCACTCAAATTGATCATCCATGGCCAAATACACCAAAATTTCCAAAAATACTCCCCAATACCCTCAAAATACCCAAAATACCCTTTTAACCCAAAAAATCCAATAATTCCAAAAATTCCCAGAAAATTCCAAAAAAATCCCAAATATTCTAAATTTCATTTTGTTTAACTACACCATAGGCTAATTTTGTCAATTTAGCCCACTTTTACAAAAACCCCCCAATTTGATCCTTTCTAACTTAAGTGGACCCAATGTCAAACCAAATCAACCCAATTGATCCCAATTTTGATCTAATTCAATTCTAAAATTTAATTCAATATCCCCAATATCAATTTAAACCAAATTCGAACCTAATTTTATCAACATGTGGATCCAATTTCAATTTAAAGCTTAAAGCCCAATTTTGGCCCAAGACCTAAACTTAGCCCAAACCAACCCAACTCAACTCCAATTAGCCCCAAATCTTTTCTAACACCTTTCCAACACCCCCACAAACAAAACACTAACCTTATTTGCCCCAAATTTGAACTCAAAATTTACCCAAGCCTAACCCAAATAAAAAATCTCCAATTTGGCCTAAACCAATCATGAACCCAAATAGGCCCAAATCCCAAAATCAAAGCATAACCAAAATTGAAAACTCTTTGCTATACTCCCATAAACCTTTCTAAATATTAATTTTACATCAAAACCAACACTAGCCTAACATTAGCCCAAGTTAGCCCAATTTGACCCACTTTGGCACCATTACCAAAAAGACCCAAATTAAATATAATTCAACTCAAATTCACCCCAAACTTGTTCCAAATCACACATGACACATTCCTAAACCAATTGAAACATTTATTTGACACAACCCTTCACCAAATTTTCATCCATCAATTTGTTTTAAAAACCTAAAAGCCCACTTTCCTAAAGCATTTTAAAAGCCCGTCTTCACCAAATTTCAAAAGCCCAAAATCCACCCTAAAGCCCACATGACAATTTTCCCATCATCATCCATTTGATAAAAGCATTCCCTAAGTTCCAATTCCATCATCAAAATATTCTAAATCAAACCACATCACAATTTCTCCTAAATTAATAAAAATGCCAAAACCCATTTCTATGAAAATAAACCAACCTTTTCCCAAGTCATGAGCAAGCTAAATGAAGCCATTCACAAGCCATATGAAGCCATGAGAGCTTTGACTTGTCATCAATCCATTTATGGCAAGAAGAGGGGTCTCTTTCTTAAGCTTTCACTAAACCTTTTTAACCTTATTTATGTTACACTCTAAACCAAGCTTAGCCACCTCACCATGGATGGAGACTTCACCACTCCAATTCAGCTGACCCAAATGATTCCTTTCAGCCCAAAGTCAAGCCTTGGGTGGTGGACCAAGCCCAAAACCATGGCTTAACACATTTGAGCCCAAAAGAGCCATCCTCCCCTTTCCACTTAAATCAACCCCTTTACACATGGCCAAAGACAATTGAGCTCACCAAATCCCAGCCCTGACTCACTGGTCAAGATGGTGACCCATGCCTGGCCGGCCAGCCACCCCAGCCACCGGAAAACACCATGGCCGAGCACCTTACTTGGCTTCAAAAATTGCAAACACACTTGCTGAGCTGTCCCATGCCCAATGGCCAATACAGCTGTTCTTCCCTTGACCTAGGCAGCAAATCCAAGCTTTCAAACCCCACAGGAAGCCCTCTAGCCGACTCATTTAAACAACACCCCCTCTCGGCCAAATAAGGTGCTCGAACCAAACCATACCGAAACTCGCCAAAATCATTCCAGACCCTTCTCCTAGCATAGAGAAATTGATCCCCACTTAAATCCAACCCTAATTTCCCCTCTATGAGCTCAATTTCTGAGTTTAATTTCATGCCTAAAACTAGGACACTTCACCACAGTGAGCCAATCCCCAAATTGACTGACTCTACACCTTCACCAGACCAAGAGAAGAAGTTCCCCAACAAAAGCCCCCTCTCCAGGCCAGCCATTCTCTCTATCGGCCAAGCTTTAAAATCAGGTTTCGTGAAAATCGGGTCTAGGCAATTCACCAGAGCCAGAGACTTAATATGGAGCTTCCTTGGATTCAATCGAAGGTGCCACAACTCTCTGATTGAAGCTTCACTTCTCATAGGAAAGGTATGGATCTCTTCTTTCTCCAGAGCTTCTGTGAATTCTCCATTTTGTTTGGCTCAATTTCATAGCATGTTATCCGTATAGATGTGTGCGTCTTATTAAGACAAATCTATAGAGCATAAGAACATGAAATTTAGTAGATAAATGAGGGAGATCTTAAGGTTTTAGTGTGGACGGCTCTCGGGTAGGGACACTCGAGGACGATGAACGGATGTCGTCCATTCTCGCGTATATCAAATGAACGATCCAGATTGCGCCGGACCAGGGAATGGGACATGAACCGCTGGCAGCGTGGTGCTGAGGTGGAAGGTGGCATCGAATGGGAGCGCGTCGCGTGGGGCTTTGCATCTGCCTAGGTTGACATGGCGCCGCGGTGGATAAGTAGATAAATAGGGACTTTTCTGATTTATTTAAATACCCAGAACTTAGAAAATTCATATCTTTGTGTAAAAAAATCACAAAAATAAAATAAAAATACCCTCTTACTCAGTGAATAGAGAAGAACAATGTGGAAAAAAAATTAAGTTATTTTGATGAGTATTTTATTTTTAATTAATTATTTACTAATTTCAGTGTTTTAATTCTCCACGCATGCATACAATTCTCCATGGCATGAGACTATAGGGCTTTTGTAGCCTCTGTCATTGGGAACATTCCCTGAATTTTGCAAGGCCAGAGGCCATTTCTATGGCAAGATATTGATTTTCTAAATTTATGTGCCTATTTTGAAATTTTAATTCCAACAGTTATCATGCTCCTTAATAAATTCTAAGAAATTTAAGGGAGGTATCTTATGACCAGAGGACCCTAAGAAAATTATGGTTTGATTTAATTCCTTAAGAATAACCCTAATTGACATAAACACCCAAAACTGAGTTTTAATTAATTAGGATTAACCACACATCAAAATTACTTGAAAACAATTCTTCACTGTCACTTAGTATGTAGAGAACCTCATATAAAAATTTCAAGTCAATTGGAAATAATTTAACCCTTTAAATGAATTATTTAAATTGTGTGACTATTTTTAAAATTATAAAATTCATAAAACCCAAAATACACTTCAAAAATTCATCAAAATGGTTTTGTGTGCCCTCTAATATCAGAGGAGTCTAAGAAAATTCAAATTAGAATTTTCTAAAAATTTTCATTTTTAATCATATTTTTAATATTTTAATAATTAAAAAATAAAAAAATCACAAAAATATTAAAAATCATAAAAATGTTATATTATGGTTCCTTATCATTGAGGAACAAACCAAATATTTTTCCCTAGTCTCTAGGTTAAGAAATTGAATTTTAAAGGCTTAAGACAATTTTTAAATATTTAAAAAAGAATTTTCCAACATTTTCACTAAATTAATTCTAATAAATCAAAGAAAAATCAGAAAAATCCAAAGTTTACTTCTCTGGACTCCTTGAGGTCAGAAGGATTTAAGAAAAACATAAAACTTTATTTTCAACTTTAATTTTATTTTATAATTAATTATTACCATAAAAATTGAAATAATTATAATAAATAAAATATAATTCAAAAATCACTAAAATTGGTCTAGGTTGTCCTCCGGTCGGTAGGAACATCCCATAATTTTCTTAAGTACGAAACTTTACCTTGGCCATGTTGTTGAATTATCATTGAAAATCCTTACTTTCCACTAAAATAAATATATAAATTAAATTAAAAACAGAAAAATCATATTTTCTCCTCTAGTGTCTTAATTAACATATGAGTGAAGTGACATAAAAATTTTAAGTTCATTTGAGCTTAATTTGATGAGTTATGAAATAAATAGGCCTAAAGGGGCATAAAGGTAATTAAAGGATTTTAACCCTAATTAATATTTAGGTTTAATCAAAAGGGAAGGTAAAAATATTTGATCTTAATCTTCTCTCGGATGATTGAAACTTGGGAAATAAAATGGTAGAAACCCATCGGTCACTTTAAAAATATAAAAAATGGAACTTTAATTAATTAAATCATTTAAATTTTGGGAGAATAATTAAAATTTTGGTTTATTAGGGATGTGACTTAAGAAGATACCAATTCTTTAATTTAAAATCCTTAAATGAATCACTTTAATAATATTTAACTCTTAATTAAACTTAAGATGATAATTAAATAATTAAAAGGAAAATAACCCTTAATTAAATTAAAGCTTAAAACATTAGGTGATTTGATAATCAAATTAAATTAAATTTTAAACATTTAAAATTAATTCGAAAACACTTAAGAACAAACTTAAAACAAATTTAAAACCTTAAGTAATTTCAAAACAATTCATAATTAAAATATTAAAAAAATCAAATTAATTAAAATCAACCTAAAGTATTATAATTAATCCAAATCAAGTTACCAAATTTAACAAAAAAATAAATAATTTAAACACCTCTTTCAACTTAAGTAAATTTAAAACATTAAAATTAATTTGAAATATTAAGATCATTTAAAATATAAAGATTTAATTGAATTAAAACAACTTGAACACTATTCCAAACTTAAAATCATTAATTCAAATTTTATAACTAAACCAAATCACTTTAAATCACAAATTCCAATTTTAAACTAAGAATTGTTAAAATCTTCAACAAATTAATTTGCCCCTAAAGGCTTTTATTATTATAACTCTTAAACAAAACATCAAGTGAAATGTCACTTTACTCATAGGATAATCAAACATCCTAGTTCATTGAGCAAGAAGCAAAACTTAACTAAATCTCTTGAATGATTAATTCACTTGTACAATGAAATTCAGTTGGACTCGAAATAATCTCAGAAGTATTGAAAAGATGTTCAGGATTCGTTCTAAGCACTTTCTCAATAGGATGAGATGTTTTAGAAGAACAATTGGAATTAATTGTTCTTTGGTGAAGAAAATCATTCACAAAACTAAGAACCTAGACGTCATAGGAATTGACTAGCAATAGGATTAGGATTTTGGTAGACAACCAGAACCTTCCCTTAGCTTTACCTAGGTACTTGTTGCAAATATTTAAATACCCTAACATATGTTCAAGTGCAGCTTGGAATGACGAGAAGACCTACTAGGTACGCTTTTATGTTATTGCAATTTACTTACATGTACTGCACTTTACTTTTCTTGCATGTTAAACAAGAATGTCACCCTGCATGAAAACTGAAACCTTTAGGATAACCACAAAACTGAAACCCAAAACTAAATTAAAAATCACAACAAGATAAAATTCACCGCCACAACATTCAAAATATAAAACAACTCAAAATTTAATCACAAACAGAACACAAAACAACAACTACAACTAAATTTAAACGTCTTGCTGGATGATCGGGAACATCTCGAATGATGTAACCTACATGTTGCTAACGGGATTTCCCACAGTTTAAATGAAAGTGTGGAACTCATTCAGTTGAGTTTAGCAAATTCATTTGGACTAAGTGAATCCGATAAAAATAACGGTGCCGGAATGATGGAACCGTGGGATCTTAACCGGTGTTGTTATAATCAACTTTAAGATTCCCCTAATAAAACACTAAGATATTGAACTCTAAAACTTTTTTAAACCAAAACACTTCTCTCATCTCCTGATTGCCATTGTCTAAAATTAAACCTCTGTAACGACAAGGAGCTTGGAGCATAGTGGGCAGCACGGCCACGTCGTCAGCAAAACTTAAGTCTACTCCAGCAAAACCCTTCTTAGAATTAAATAACCAAGCTATAGGATTTCGAGGTAGTTTTCCTAAGTGCAGCATAAATCCTCAATTTTTCGTTAGGCATTTGCATAATTGTGTTATGCAAATTAAGCCCTAACTGGTCTTAGGACTCTGAGGTAGTTGTTCAGTACGACATAAACCCTCACATCCTCGAGGCTATTTGTATGATCATGTCATATAAATATAAGTCCTAAATAACTAAAATGGCAGGATTACAACATTAAATAAACTCTCAAATTGAAGCCAAACCATATGATAGTTGGGAAATCACCGAAGTTCACTTTGGATCCATGGCATCCCCTACCTTTCGTTCCTTTGGATTCCTGAAATAAACTGTTCCAAATTTGAGCTAATCCCTTTTGAAATTTCCAAAATTCAATCTTTTGAAACCTTAAAATTTGAAATTCTTGAGAGCAAAACCACTGATCATTATCGAGAGTTTTCTTAAATGATTCCCGTCATTTAAGATGTAATTAACTATAGGGGCTTGCCCTTATAGGGAACTTTAAGAACCTAGGTAATATAAACCCTGTTTAATTCCTTTGTATTAAGCAGGGGAACTTGTCGGCTTATAAAATTGGTTTGCAAACCAAACGGATGTCACAAATCTTCTAGTTTATTTAATCGAGCCCCATCATCAAGCAGTGTGTCTATTCTTCGGATATATACACAGTTTGTGATGCGGCGCTTGTTTATATAAACTACTTGGGATGTGAGATCGGTTTGATTTCATATCTTAAAAATCTTTTGAACTTAAAAATTATTTTTAAAATCAAATGTTACTTTCCAAATTATATATATATATTAAATTTAAAATCTAAAACTCGCCGACAATTTCTGTTGGCGAACCCTTTTCACAACACATAACCTAAAAATATGCCGACATTCGTG